>JAPTOF010000002.1:24295000-24760000 GCA_028554755.1 Cordia subcordata
ATCTCCTGTAAGTAATTTCAAAAAACACATAACTTATGATTTTATAAACATGTGTATCATACATTTGAGAACGAGCTTCCAAGCCTATTTTAGGGGGCCTGTCCGTACTTTTGGAAGTTGACTATCCTAAGACTCCAAATTCCATGTTCAAAATTTGGGATTTCTCTTTTATTTTAGTTTAGAATCTTCTTTCTTTTCAGAAGAAAATGAAAGCAGACAAAAAGCTAGGGATACTTGTAGGTAGTTTTGTTTCCCTTGAACTTTTCCTTGGAAAATATTTTTTAATTTATGATATTAAAAATAAATCAATTAAAAATATATTTAGATAATGTAAAAAAATTTATGAGAAAAATAAAATATTTTCATGTGCTATTGCTAATGAAAACATTTTATCATTACTTTATACTTCAATGGCTCACATTTGCTAATTCTAATTAGAATATTTTACTGCTACTTCATAAATTTTATGTCAACAACTCACATTTGCACATATGCACACACTCTCTTCCAATAAAATAAAACAATCAAAGCAAACAACAAAAAATATTTAAAAGCAAAATAATATATATTCAATAAATTAATGAATTATTTTCTCAACAAAATTAATTAACATTTAATTATATGATTATTTAAATCATAAAAAACATAGAATAAAATATATCTCCACGTGTTGCGCGTGGATTAGGTTTACTTAGTGATAAAGTCTATCACTAACCGGTTTTATATATTTTTGACTAAATTAATCAATGAAGTTCACTTGGTTAGCCAAAAAAAACCCTAGAATGATAATATGGTTCTTTAATTAGGCCTCTTTGGCTTTATAAATTTAAAAACATTGTTAGCCCTGTCATTTTTTTTTGCCCATTTTCCAGTTGCATACAAAGAGTGTTCACGCGTAATTAACAGTTAAAAATGAATATAATTGGTGTCAAGGACTAAAGATTTCCTACTTTCACAAATTAAAGGACAAAAGTTGAATGACCAAATTATTATTTTTGACAAAGCCAATGAAAGACCATGGGCAAACATGCTTTTCCTGTTAAATTTTTGTAAACCCCCCGTGCTAAATTAACTCTTTCATAATATTCGAACTCAAGTCATCACGTTGAAAAAAGTGGTATGTTTCACCTTTAGTTTAATTAGGTCTAGGGATCAATTCTCGCTATTTGTAATATAATCGGCTTATGACCTCCTTTAAAGTAAAAAAAAAAAAAGTAGTATCAATGGCTTGAGCTACTTTCTAATCCTTCGTGGAAATGTAATTTTGGAGAAAAAAATTTTGTGGATCACGATAAAAATATTCCCAACAAATACTTCTAGCATTGCAAGCTGGAAAACTGGAAACGGACAAGAAATTTACCAAAATCGTAAAACTAAAGAGTGAAGTGAATATACGTAAATAACACCAAGTCTTAGTTTAGATGGGGTTTTTTTTATTTGTTTATAAGTTGGTCAAATTTGTTTATAGTTAAAATAAAAATAAAAATGATTTATTTAATAATTCTTATTTATTAAGCAAGTGAAAAAAAAAACTCCGACCTACTTTATTTTACTTGCTTATAAACAATTTAATTTGATAAAATAAAAAGATTTCTATATCCCTTAAAAACTAATAATTTGTTATAATATTTATTAACAAAAGATATTTTTAGTCATTTTAAGAAACACAAATATTTATAAATACACATTTATCAAATAGATAGCTTATAAATACAATTTTTTTCCAAATACTTATTTACTTATTTATTATTTATTTATATAAAACATAAAAAGCTACTTGTGGCCCATCCAAATTAGTTTATTTTTCATGAAAAAATAACTTATTTTTTCTTAAAAGAGATATTTTATTTTACAATAAGTATTTAAATTGACTTTCTTAAATTTCAACCTTTTCTAAAAATTAAAAATTTTAAACTTCTCACAAAAAATAATTTTCTCCATTATTCTGTAAAAATTGTGATTTTCAGAAAATGTAATCCAAACTAAGGAAAGCCGATCGGGCTCTAAAGCAGATTCACGCGCGCTGAACCTTAGCTTGCTTTGAATCAAACTCAAGAACAGAAAAAAAATATATATGTATATATATATATCACAAACTTTCAGAATTGCCAAGATTGATTTCCAAAAAAAAACACTCAAAAGCTGTGAAATTTTGATGATCACAAAATGACGGTAGTAACGGCCGTGAGGGACTACGTGAACCGCATGTTGCAGGACATCTCCGGCATGAAAGTCCTCATCCTCGATTCCTCTACGGTTCGTAATATTTTCACAAATTGTAATTCCACATTCTTTTCTTTTCTTTTTTTTTTTTGATTTATCTTTCTGGGTTTGTTTTAATTTTTCCTAGTAATTTTTAGAAATGTGCAAAAGAGGACTCTTTTTTACCTGACATAAATAAGTTGTAATGGAATAGTTATTCAATGGGGTTTTGAAATTTTTCCTGATATGATCATTTTCTTTTGCTATAAAAAATTGGTATATTTTTCCAGAATAATTGATTTTTTTTTGATAATATGAAACTCTTTCTCGCGGGTGTAGATGTTTCTGTGATCTGCTTCAGTGTGGATTGTTTAGATCACTGGGAATTGTAAAAGAAGAAAAATGCTGCATTCTTGTGGGGTGCTTCGCGCCATTGGTGCCTCGTTATAGGCTACATATCTATTACAGGGGCCAAGTAGACAAATGCCCTTTTGCGCGTAAATTATAAATATATTGAATGCATTAACGGAAAGATGATTTGAGTAGTGAAATTATTTGTCTAAGTTGCACACAACTTGTCTTGCTGATTGAAGATGGTAGAGTATTGGTCATGGAAATTTTAGGAAAAGAAATTTATTTGAAGAAAGATTTTGTATGTCAAAATATAGTTGGTCATTTTTGGTACATGCATTTAGCAAGTCGGAATTGATTCATATTGCATCTCACGTAATGTATTTCTTTTCCCTGATTAAAATATTTATGTGACGAGTCTTGATATACTGTTGTATTTCCAGTAAAAGGAGCTTCTTAATTGGTTTTTTCTGATTTAGATATTTATGATATCAGCTGAGTTTATATAAAGGGTGAGTGTAAGTGTCGGAGCTTTTTTCTTTATTGAGTTGCAGGTTCGTATTGTGAGTGTTGTATATTCTCAGTCAGAGCTTCTTCAGAAAGAAGTGTTTCTTGTCGAACTAGTAGATTCTATTTTGATGTCAATAGAAGCCATGTCTCACCTTAAAGCAGTTTATTTTCTCCGTCCAACAACTGAGAATATTCAACATATGCGCCGGCAACTGGCTAAGCCTCGGTTTGGAGAATATCGCCTTTGTAAGTAATGTTCTATTGTTTCTCAATAGATGATGAGTTGTATGGATTATACGTAGTGCTGGAAGACTAAGAAATCCAAAGAACTTTTGCTTCAATTGAAAAGTAAAATTCTGATGCTAGATCAAGTTACGATAGATCTATCCAAGTTCTGTCATGCAAACAAAGTAGCATGTAAGTACTTCTAAGAATAAATACCTTCTTCTTTTCGGCAGTTTTCTCCAACATACTGAAAGATACTCAGCTTCATTTGTTAGCCGATTCAGATGAACGTGAAGTCGTCCAGCAAGTTCAGGTAAACGTATCCTTTTTCCTCATGTCACATCTTTAAATAAACTACATTCTTATCTGTCTATTCAACCAACTGCAAGAAGAAAGCTTAGTCCATAGACATTTAACCTGAAGTGCCAAAGTTACTCATTATATACTTTGATTTGAGTGATTCCTTTAAGTTTGAAATGTATACTTTAGCAGCAAAAATTAACTTTGTCTGCAGGAGTTCTATGCAGACTTTGTAGCAATTGACCCTTATCACTTCACCTTGGATATAGCATCAAATCAAATGCACATGCTCCCAGCAGTTGTAGACCCATCAGGTTTGCAGCACTTCTGTGATCGAGTTGTTGATGGGATTGCTGCACTCTTCCTGGCTTTAAAACGAAGGCCTGCTATTAGATATTCACGGACATCTGATGTTGCAAAGAGAATAGCACAGGAAGCATCGGTAAGTGGATTTCTTGAATGCTAACTTGTATTAACTATTAACCAAATGCATTAAGTCATCATTTTTATAAATTGGGCCCAATTGATGACAGTGTCCCAAATTTTATGATCAAATTGACGTGTTTTACTGTTGAAACTTTATGGACTTAATTCGCCAAAGAATTGATACAATTTTCTTTTTTCATGATATGACAGAAGCTGATGTACCAGCAGGAAAGTGGTCTTTTTGATTTCAGAAGAACTGAAGTTTCTCCATTGTTGCTTATAATTGATAGAAGGGACGATCCTGTTACTCCTTTGCTTAATCCATGGACATACCAGGTGCTTTTCTTCTGATTTGAACTTGCTTTTTAAGACATTCTTTCTCTTTAGTAATCTTCGACTCTTATAGTGCTGTTGAAGACTACACCAACGAAGTCACCAAAGCTTATTGATTATCTTGTAGGCAATGGTTCATGAGCTGATAGGCATTCAAGACAATAAAGTAGACTTGAGAAATATAGGCAAGTTCCCAAAGGACCAACAGGTGAGTGTTTATTTCTGTTGTTGCCTAGATCCTCAGCTTGTACTTTCCATGTCAGATGGATCTTTTTATTTCTTTCTAATTTGTTTAGGAGGTTGTGCTGTCATCAGAGCAAGATGCCTTTTTCAAAGCTAATATGTATCAAAATTTTGGAGATATTGGAATGAACATCAAGAAAATGGTGGATGATTTTCAACAAGTTGCTAAAAGCCACCAGAACATCCAGACAATAGGTATGTATGTTCAAAACATTTAAATCTATGTAATCTCCATTTTACTAAATGTAGTTTCCCAGCTTTTGCGAAACAAAAAAGTTCTGATTTCAGTTGCTCTTTTGCTTTTGCAGAGGACATCGCCAAATTTGTGGACAACTACCCAGAGTACAGAAAGATGCACGGGAATGTTTCGAAGCATGTTACCCTTGTTACTGAAATGAGCAAAATTGTTGAGGAACGAAAACTCATGTTAGTTTCTCAAACAGAACAGGAATTGGCTTGCAATGGTGGGCAAGGGGCTGCTTTCGAGGTAGTTTGTCCTTTAATCTGGAGTTTAAATCCAGTTGTCCTGTCAATTCTAATACGCGAGGGCTGACAGAATATAATACCTTCTCAATATGTGGTCCAAATATTCCAGATTCTGGTGCCTCTGGAATTTGATTGTTCTGTTTATAATGTCTAGAAGTTTATGAATGAGGTATTTATACGGCAGACCATATGGAGTTTCATCTTTTGTTGGTGGCATATAAATTGAACACAGAATGCTCTAGGAGTTTTAGATAGGACATTTGGCATATCATGAAATAAGTACTGTGGTTTCTTGTTATTGAAGGCTTAAGATTGCACCTAAATAGGATGGTAAAAGTAAGGAAAGTAAAAAGAAATTCTGTTTTTAACTAAAACTATTTATGGAGCATAAGTACAGAGCAATTTTTAAGAAGTTTTGTTCTCATCCATTAGAAATCAACTATATGTAGAGTTCTTGGTGCCTCAGCTATAGAAGGATCCCAACACCTTTAGGAAAATGTCAAACACTTGTTATGGAAATCTTGCAAAGATGTGATCCTATGTTAATTTAATCTGAAGAGTTGATGCCCTATGTGGCAAGCAGGCTGTTCCTGAGTGCCTCGTATCATATTGATGTGACTGCTACAGGCACAAGCTTTGTTGTTACAGTTTACTAAAATAACTAGAGAATATTTGACTGTATGAGTTAATCTTACTGGATATACTACATGGCTAGGTTGGTTTCTAGAAGTTGTAGAAGGTGGCGTCAAGTGCTTGGGCCACTGGTAGTGTGGACAAGGTGAAATTTGGAGCTTTTAAGAATCACAATCAACAGCAACAGAAAGTAACTTAACTTTTTCACTCGTATGGTGAGGGTTAAATAAAATGTGATTGATTGATTTGCCTTCTCTCATATTATGGTTGTTAAACTCTCGTTATCTGGAACAATTCTTTATGTAGTCTGGAATAGTAGGCCACAGTTGCAGGGGATGGCACTGTAATTGCTGAAGGAGATTCTTTAGCTTGAAACTAAGATAAATGGAGGGCAATCCTATTGAAATGAATTTATTTAGCTCGAAGTGCTTAGAATAGGCGTTAGAGAAAACCAACTACACAAATGACATCTTCTGGTCTTAGTTTATGAGATACACTGTATGATTGATGTTGTGAGGCAGATTGCACACTAGAGTGTTTCTTGAATTGCTGTGCAATGTCAAAAAGTGAGAGGTACAGATACTCCACTGTTGGAAGAGAATAGCACTATTAGATGTGCTAGTTATAAGTCTTTCTTTACTGTTTCCTCCAATAAATGATTTTATTTGCGATGACGTATCCTTGAAGATCATTCCAGGGAGGCCCAAATAAACATAACATCTGATAAGACATGGGGTTTTGTGAATAAGTGAAACGTAGTATTCAGTTCCAAAACATGATTGGGAAAATTTGTTTTTCAGAGTTAAATGAACACCTTTGTCGAATTCTTCGTGGCTTTGGCCATGTAATTCAACTAGTACCTATTATGTTTGGAGTTGTTTTCTATTTTTACCTTGTTAAAATCCTATATGTGTCATATTTGCTTTGGAAAAAGATTCTTTAGAAGTCTTTTTATGATAAGAATTATGTAGACAAGAAGATGAGAAAGCCACTTTCTGTATTAAATGGGAGAGAGTCAAGGCAAGCAGCTTCCCGAGAAGGTTAAATAGTCAAGAGTTAAACATGAGCATACCTGAAGTTGAGTTGAGATCTCGCAAAACTTTGCAATGCATGTGAACTATTTATGCAACTGTCGTGAATGAATGCCTGAAATGGGAGAACTTGGGATTGTCTCTATAGATTTGTTTGTGAAAAATGCATTGTGCAATTCTCTAGCATGTATCCTCATGACATATTGGTTCAGACTTTAGACTTGTCTATTTTTGTATTTCCTTCTTGAAATATGCTGCCAACTTGTGTGATTTAGAGGATTCAGTCTTATTTATGATGCATTTTAGAACACCTAAATATTCTTTTCACATTATTATTTAGAATTTACTTGATTGAGAAAAGGAAAGTATATTAATTCACTTGTTTTAGTCTAGTGATATCGTTAGGCGGCAGACATTATAACATGGAAAGTTTTGATATGATATGGAAGCGATAGTAGGTAATCTGTTCAGAAACATTTATAGATATTCGTCATGATGCCCAGACTTGCACTACAAGCGCTTTACGAACTATAAAATATTTCTTCAGTCATAAAGAGGTTTTCCATTTTTATCCTGTTGATAAGTTTTTTTCCGTCAAAATAGAATAAACTCCCTTTTTATGTTAAATTCATTTGAGTATAACCCTTATTACAACTTGTATGATGGTACAAGCTTCTTATATTTAAATTCCAGTTGTCAGAGCAAAAACAATTATATCCCTGTTAGCATAACTCATGGCAATTCAGTGCAATTAGCAAGCTCTTCGAGTAATCTTGGCAATTCAGTGCAATTAGCAAGCTCTTCGAGTAATCTTTATCAATAGTATTGACCAGAATATGCTTACCTCCTGAAATGGTCAGTCTGGGCAGTTAATTTGGTTTCTAAATGTTATTTCCTTATTCTATAGGATTAAAATAGGCAATAGTTTAGATTAGGTAATTAATCAAGTTGGTTTCCTTATTATTCTAGTTACCTTATTAGTCTGCTTTTAGTCTTGCTCACTAAGTTATCATGCCTATAGATGGGCTCTTCACTAAGTTATCATGCCTATAAATGGGCTCTTCTATTGTATTCATGAAATATCAACAATTCACAATATTGCCTTTATGGGTATTTCACTTCTAAAGCCACTTTTGGTGGGGGCTCCAATCATCTTCAGTACTTTCATATTTTTCTCTCCATTTTTTATGTTTTATATATTTTCCACATGGTATCAGAGCCATCCTTCTAGTGGCCTGCTTCCCTTAATTTTAAAAAAGAAAAAAAACCAAGCAGTCGTGTTAGCCTATGGGTCTCACGTCCATCCAAATGGTTGTGCTAGCCTACGGGTCACATGAATATCCAAGTCCAAATCCACATCCGGATCCAAATCCAAGTCTAATCTAGTTCCAGTTACTATCTCAATCTAAGTTCAGTCCAACGGTCATGGGGATTCATCACACTAAAGTGGTGCACTCGACCCCCAAATCAATCTTGATTCCATCCTTGTTCAAGGTTAGAGCCATAGTGACCGTGGTGAGTTCCGAGTTAAACGAGCCATGGTGACCCATCCTTTCCATCAAAATCAAGTTTTCTTTTGAAGACCTTTCAAACTCAAGGTCGTTTCTCTAATACCACCTTGAGTTTGTGAGGGGGTGTTGAAGAATATTTTCATTATTAATGCTATTTCCTTATTATGTTGTATTAAATTAGGCAATAGTTTAGATTAGGTAATTAATCAAGTTGGTTTCCTTATTATTCTAGTTACCTTATTAGTCTGCTTCTAGTCTTGCTCACCAAGTTATCATGCCTATAAATAAGCTTTTCTATTGTATTCATGAAATATCAACAATTCACAATGTAGCCTTTATGAGTATTTTACTTCTAGAGGCACTTTTGGTGGGGGCTCCAATCATCTTCAACGCTTTCATATTTTTCTCTCCATATTTTATATTTTATATTTTTTCCACACTATAGCTTCAGAAAGGAAATGGAAATCTTCAGTTGAACACTTGAGTTTCCCAATTTGCTGAGTGATTGGATTCAACATCTCCTACATTTCTGGCCACTAATGTTTTGTTTTTTTCATGAGTGGAAGTGATGGTCTAAATGACTTCTCTTTGTGTGTGATTCTGTACAGGCTGTAACGAATCTCCTAAATAATGAAAGCATCTCTGATATTGACCGCCTACGCCTGGTCAAGCTGTATGCTCTGCGTTATGAAAAAGACAGTCCTGTGCAACTGATGCAACTGTTTAACAAATTGGCATCACGGTCTCCCAAGTATAAGCCTGGGGTAACAAAAAGAACTACTCTTTTGCAATTTTACAATTTTCTGGTTGCCTTGCTTCTATTATTGCCTTAATTAAAAACCCATATTGTTGTATTGGGTCGATGAATCTCCATGTGTAGTGTGGATGCTGAACAAAATTCTCAACGAACTGCAAGCATCTCTGTCCCCTCCTTTCTTCTCAAGAAAGAATCAAAATCAGATATACTCCAGAAATGTATTTACATTATAGGTGTGCACTCGGATCAATAAATGTTCCTGTATACCTTTTTCTATGGCTGAACCTTTTGGTGCTACAGGAGGCTATGCCCCTGTTATCAGTCACCTTATCAATTTTATGGTCCTGCTGTTGTTCTGGTCTGTAATTATCAATGTTGGATAATAGTCGGTTTTGAAGACTAAAATTTTGCTTGGCACATTGAGACACAAACACACACCCCCCACCGACTCAGGCTCTCCATGCCTTCAGGCTATGGCATTTTCCATTTATCTTTATCTGTGTACCAGTTGATCTGCATGCTATACCCTACATTCTACTGCATTGATAATGCTTAATGGTTGTATTTAACCAATACCAAGATCTCATGATATGAGGTTTAAAAGTGTGATAAAGCCTTTTTCCCCCCTAACTAAAGGTTAACCATTTTAATCCTATTCTTCTCATCCACTTAGGATGCAATTTCTCTGTCCTATAAATATCCATTCTGGAACATAATCATGCCTGGAGGACAAATTTGACTCAGGAAGCATGTGTTATTTGTGTCAACTTCTCCATATTTTTGTTTAATATTATAGATTTACTTATCAGCTGTGGTGGATTTACAGCTTGTGCGGTTCTTACTCAAGCAAGCTGGGGTTGATAAGAGAACTGGAGATCTTTATGGGAACCGTGATTTCCTGAATATTGCACGAAATATGGCTCGTGGGCTCAAGGTTTGTTTTATAAGTAACACTTCCGCTAGCTTTTGCTTTGGAGCAAGTTCCAGCTTTTCATAATTGCTTCATGTGTTTTCTGTAGGGGGTGGAGAATGTTTATACCCAGCATCAGCCTCTTCTATTTCAAACCATGGAGAGTATCACCAAGGGACGATTGAGAGATGTGGACTACCCTTATGTTGGAAACCACTTTCAGCAAGGCAGGTCAGTTATCCTTAATTATCCTTTTTGTACAAAAGGCAGTTCTTGCTATGGTTTCTCTTGGCATGAACTCTCCAGTTTCCTATCAAAGATTACAGAAAAACATGTTTATTCAAGTTTGCCTCTTGCTACTGAGAGTGCAAAATGTGATGGTTGAAAGTGCACAAGCGTAGAATTGAACGCCACTGATTGGAAATATATCTTTTCCGCTGTAACTCAAGTCGAGGAAAGATATGCCCAGTGACTAATTAGGTTACTCTCTTCTGCATAGGTTGAAGATTTTGGCTGTTTGCATATTGTAAATTTGAACTTAGAAAGATCTCTCTTCCTGATCAGGGCAAAATTTGTCCGGATAGAGCCAAGTGACTTGGATCCTGCAAGCTTAATTTGGATGCCTTTTTCCACCCTAATATATTTGGTGTTTACTTTTGCTTTTATGTTTGCACTGTTAAGTATGCTAGACAATCAATGGTTTAGGTTTAGATTTTAAGACTGGTATCATTTCTAACTATTCCTCATTCCAAGAGTCTGGAGAAAAACTTATTTGGCTGCTGGAATGTATTATTTTGAAATCAAATGTAAGTCAGGACTATCATGTGGACCTCTTCCTATAATATGTCAGTTCTTTTGCTGATGACTTTCTTTCTTTGGCTGCTTCCCTCTTTGTTTTCTAATGATTCTATGGTTCAATGCAATTTTTAAAGTCCTAGTAGAAGCCGGTTTGCATTAAACTTTGCTTATGCATGAAAGTAGACAATATGGATTGATGATAACAATTAACATATAATAAAATAAACAACAAATTACTGCTCATCTTTTATTTTATTATCCTTGCAGGCCACAGGAGGTTGTAATTTTCATTGTTGGTGGAACAACTTATGAGGAAGCACGATCTGTTGCTCTTCAGAATTCTACAAATTCTGGAATTCGTTTTATACTTGGTGGTTCTGCAGTCCTCAATTCCAAGAGGTCTGTAGATTGACTCTATTGTATGCCTTAGAGCTTTTATGTCCCAGTGGAAATATGTTACATAGGAAATTCCTATACTACCATCAGAACCATTCAAGTCCAAATTGACCCAAACTGCGTACCATTTAGCTAAAGACTTATAAATCCTCTTAGAATTACCACCTCATCTAAAAGCTTAAGTTTGTAGAGGGGATATTGGTTTATTTATTTATTATGTTAACACGCCTCCTCACGTGCAGCGTAATTTGTTTAGAGTTTGCATGTGGACAATTTAATTAAATGAGTGACAATAAGGATCGAACCGGTGCCGTTTGGCTTCCAGGCTTCCAGGCTCTGATACCATCTTAGAATTACGACGTCATCTAAAAGCTTATACCATCTTAGAATTACCACCTCATCTAAAAGCTTAAGCTTGTAGAGAAGATATTGGTTTATTTATTTATTATGTTAACAAATCCAATCATAAATATTTTGTCATAGAGGATATTGTCCGGGTCAGAAAAATTTTCTGGCTAGTTATCTTAGTCATATTACTTGGTTTCTATTTTATGCACTTCTCCCTCTATCTAAGAAGAGCCTTTTCTTGGTTATACCATTACATGCTATACCTGAAAAAGTTTTCTGCCTAAAATTTCTATCGGCTGCCTGCAGGTTTCTGAAGGATCTTGAAGAAGCTCAGCGAATAGCTCACACAAGCACAAATGTGGTTTAAACATTTCACTTGAACAGAACTGCCTTGAGGATTTGCGAGAAGGTTTTTCAAAGTTGTCATTTGGAATTTGATAACTTGAGAATTGGAGTTGACAAGCTACTGCTTGACGAATAGAAGGAACCAAGTATGAACAACATAACTTATTGAAAACTCTTTCCTGAGAATAGAAATTCGCAGATCGAAAGCCACTGTTCTGCCTATGAAGGTTCTTTTGCCTTGTTGTCCTGCATATGATGATTTTAGCTTCACATATTTATAGGATAGGAGACATTGGATAAGTTTGATCTATCTACCTGTATATGTACTAATTCCAAATCTTTATGGAGTTAGGACACATGAAAGAAATATCCACCTTATTGGTGGCTTTTGTCACGACTTGAGCTGTTCCTTTCAATAGACTTGATTGTTTGTGAACTCTATACCTACATATTATTTGCATGCTAGTTAGCAGTTCCAGTAGCTCTGTATCAGAAACTTTTTCTCTCAAAATAAGATCCTATGAGTCATAGGAAGAGAGGCTCAAAACCAATTAAGATCCGGCCTTTTTCTGCCTGGGGTTGTCATACCCATTGCTCCCACACCTATAGGGTTCGTGATCGGCCTCCTCAATTATGTATCAATTGAAAGGCAGGGCAGCACAGCCCCCAACCAAGGGTGTGATTACGTCCCATATGTCCTCCCTTATTATATCAACATGCTATGGTGTTCTGGGGTGGTAGGAGCAAGTTGAATTCGTATCGTTGCGGAGCAATAGCCGCGTCCGGATCTAATCTGTTTACTCGGCAATTCATATGATTGACATTGTCTCTCACATTGATATTGTTGCTGGCATCAATGTCATCATTGTTTTTCCTATTTCAAACGTCTTCAAGAGGCTTGTGCCAACAGCTTTCTCATTTTGGAAGTCGCTCGTATCACTTGCATTAGTCAGAGTTTGTTCAAATATTGATGGATTTTGTTGCGAGAGGCAAAAAGATGATTCGTAGATTATTCCTAGAGAAGGCTATGAAGAGGACATCTTTACACCGGTGGTCACTGAATTTTGGCTAACTAACAAATCAGTTATCAAACTTCAAAATTTTAAAATAATAACAATAATAATTTTAAGATATCACTAACTTTTTTTTTTTAAACTGTGTCTCCATCAGGTGTCATTACGTTCTAATTGTTATTTTAACAGAATTACTAATTCATGATAAATTTAGAGATGGATTTTTTTTTTTTAATTTTTAAAGTTTGGTAACTGATTTGTTAATCATCCCAAAGTTTAGTATTAACCTATGGCTTTGGTTTAGCAAATGAAATAGCCTTTGTAAAGAAACTTCTTCTTCTCTTGGTCAAAAAAAGAACCAAAAAAAAAAAAAAACGAGGCAACTTGGATAAAGGGTTTATTTAAATCGATTTTTTCCATAAAAAATACATTTTCCCTGTAAAATACATTTTTTAATAATAAATAATTAAATTGATTTCAAAAAAGAATAAAATTCTGGAAAAATTCAAACTCATTTTTTCTTTAAAATAAAAAAATTCACTTTTCAGAGTCCGTCTTTTGAGATATCGAGACCATCTAAGTTATAGAATTCTAGGGCCCAGCCCTTGATTCGGGCGGTGAGTCCCGCATAGCTCACCTTTAGGCGTCTTTGTGTGGTTTCCTTGGCGACTGATTTGGATTTTGGTGAGCATCTTGAAGCGCTTGCCTCCTTGGTATCAATGGTGAGTTTTTTAAATGATGGAGAGGTTTGGGTCCCCCTTTGTTCCGACGGGCTTGTGCTTTCGTTGCTTTGTTTGGTTGGTGGTTTGGCCTCATAGTGATTGACGATTCTTTGTTTTGGGTTTGGTTTCAACCTCGTGTCTTGGTTGTGTTCTTTTTTTTTTTTTTTTTACTTGTTGGGCTTTGATTAGTTGGGCTATGTATTTCGTGTGTTTGGTTTGCTGTTCGATCCAATTTGTTTGGGCTTGAACTTTTCTTGTAACGTCTTATATTTATAGCTTAATGAAAATGACTTTGGAGGGAAAAAAAAAAAAAAAAAAGAGAAGTTCTATTTTAAAATTGATTAGTGTTAAGTAGTGTACTTCAGATTTTTCTAGCAATCAAGTCATGAAATTAAGTTGACAAGATTTTTTCATGCGTTAGCAAAGAAGATAAGCACGATAAAGATAAGTGCCCAAGTTAGGTCAAATAGTTAGTTAACCTGAAAATGAAATCAACCGCCCCTTGTGCAACTTCCCTGCCGCATTTTCTACAGTATTTTTTTGGGATAAATAACACCTTACTTTGTTGATTTGTTATAAGCGTAAATTTTTTAAAATTACAAATAATTGCCCTAATTGGTAATGCCATTAATTTTTTTTCAATGAAACAAATAAGATGTCTAATATATCCTTCGAAATAGGGTGGATATCATGCACATGTGAAAAAAACATAAGAGGTTACCATGTACTTACGACAAAACACATGAAATTAGGTGCAATTTATTCGTTTGTTTTATGCAAGAGAAAATTCATTTATATCTAGTTACAAGCACCTTGACAAAAACACATTGTTACAACTAACAAAAAACGTGATGGAGAGACTAAAAATGCATGTTTTTGTGATAAAAAATATACTTGTATCATAAAAAAACACATAAGATTCTGTACCTGTCTTGGAACTACAAAAGAAAAGCACACTTATGACAAACTATTACTTTTTTTTGGGTTAAAGTGTCATTTCGTTTTTTCATCATAAAAACATAGTTACATTAAAATAAAGAAATGAAGAGAAATAGTAATATACACACATATATGCATGCGCACACACATACGTATGTATGTAACATTTCTGTTCTGCTTCACCAATCGTATTTTAATCACAAAAGATTAAAAAAATTCTTTAACAAAGACGAAATATTTATGGTGAAAATATTTAAATCCACCACACGGTATGTAGTTCTAGAAAGTTTGGAGTCTTTGGTATTAAAAATGGTGATCAAGAATTAAGAACCAATCTTAAACTAGTCTAATACTAAAAGAATAGAAAATTAGTTGATTAGTCTAGTACAAGAATAGAAAATTAAACTAGTCTTTATAAACTCCTCGACTCAATAATAAAATTCTAATTTAATACCATAATATAAGAAATTAAACCAGAATTTCAAATATACTTTAACTTGATGTTATTAGTGATACAATTTCAGATCACGTAGTATTTTTGTAATTTTCAACGCTCAAAAATTATATTACTGAAAAACATGTTTTCTAAACCAATATCCAAATGAGCCTCTAATTAGTTAAATATGACATTGTGGAATAGGAGACTTTGACTACCAAGTGTTTTAAATTTTGACTACGTCATTCTGGTCCAATGCATTGTTATTAAACTAAATAATGGAATAAAATATTCTATCAGAAGACTATTACATGCGTAAATGGTAGTACTACTGATTATGTGAATTGATTCCTAGTTAAGTTGTAATATATTTTAATACATATAATTATTATAATTATAATTATCGTAATAATTTATTTGGAGACGTACATAAGCATCTTCACGGATCTACTTTCTGATTTTGATACTTTGCCTAGAGAGTTCCATCTAGTTCGAATCCTTATTAGGTGTATTTAGCTATTAGTTAAGTTCGAATTACACGCAATCAAGAGAGGAGCAATTGTTTTGAAGGTTGAGACAATTTACAAGTTATCAATAACTGGATAAGGAGAAAAAGTCAATTGTTGAGGCCCACTCTTCCATATACAGAGGAGTGCAAAAAGATATTACAACAACCAAGTTTCTGATTATCTGACATTTACAGGAAAGCGAACAAGTCGCAAATTGGCTCGCCAATTATAGATGTCCTCTAGGAATTCACATTCTTGATATTTTGCCCCAATGGGATCAAGGAGTTACTAGGACAGGATGCTAGAAGGGTTATATCACTTAGAATGATCAGATACTAATCTGGCTTTTAAAGAAAAAAAAAAGTTCGAATTACACTATAAATACATAGAATTAATTATTTAAATGGAAAACCAAATATTTTGTTGTAAATAAGCAAATAGGTATGAAGCTAATCTTGAAAAATATATTTAATTAATTTTCAAATTTTGATTTTTCATTTTAAAATAGGAAAAGAAAAACTTTTCTTATTAAGCAAGAATTAGCCAAATATGTTTATAAGCAGAAAAATGAAATTTATACATTTGCTAGGGGTGGGACTAGGTCCCCCAAGCGTCAAAACATTAGATACTAGTGTATGTAAATTCTTTTAAAATTTTCTTATGATCCTCCTTAATCTTTTTCTCTCTTTATTTTTTGTCTGAAATTATTTTCGTAATAGTCTTTTAAATATATATATTTTCCTATGTAGACGACACTTTGATGACTAAATTTTTTAAATAAACAAGTAATTTTAACAAATAAATTTCAATAATCCTAAATTTATTTATTTTGTTGGTTAGGTACTTAGAATTTTTCTTATAAGATAAATATAAAAAATTCATAAATTTGAGACTTTTTTTTAATAAAGAATTTCTTTATTTATGGAGTTTCTTTATATATTATTTATATATTTATTTTGGCTAGATAATTTCATAATGGAGATAAGAACTTAACTTCATCAACTAAATCAATAAATATTTTTTTGCATATTTATATTATTTTGTTAAATTGTACTTTTTTTTGGCACTTGCTTATGTTTACAATGTCTAATATAACAAATCTTTATTGTTATATATAATATATTCACTTCAAGTTAGAAGAAAAGAAGACTTATTATTTTACTTAATATTATCTTGACAATGGTTTTCATTCAAACACATAAATAGACCTCCCTTTCAATGATAAATTCCTGGTTCTACCCAAGCATTTGAGAAATTATACTTATAGACAAATAAAGATGCTTTATAAGAACAGAAGAAAAAGCATCATCATTAACTTTTTTTTAACTACTTATAAGATTGACCAAATCAAAAGACATTTAAAACCCTTTAAAAAACCAATTTTGTTTCAATATGGGCTTGAACTTAGCACTTAAGCCGCAACCCAACACTATATATATATATATATATATATATATATATAAACTCCTAGTTACATTTAAAGGTTTGCACTTGACCTAAGCGTAACGGTTTTCAATATAATAAAAAAAATTGGTGCTACGCCTAAAAGTGAAGTTAATGTTTGTTATGTTGAAAGTGTAAATAATGTTTTAAAAATTCCAATATATTATTGTCACAGTTAGAAATAACAAATATTTTATTACACTTAAAACTGTAACTAGAATAAAAATGATCATTTTTCTCTTTTACACTTACTTTAAGCGTAATAAAATATATATAGATCCACCATTGACGATAGTTCTAGAAGAGCAGAAGAAATAGTAACTATTTCTTCAAGTCTTTGGTATTATTAGATATGGTTATCAAAAATTGAGAAGGACTCGTCTAATCTTTCATATATACTAATAGGCAACGAAGTCTGTTATCCCCAAGATGCCCTATTTAGTTGTGATTCAATGCCAAACAATTAGTGTTACAAAAAATTGTTTAGCTCGTGTTTATAAGCATGCATTTACAAGTTAATCTAAATATTTGTCACAATTCGATTAAGTATCTTGTAAGAAAAGCATCCATTTACAAGTTAATCTAGCTAGTTCAACTCAGGTGTATTTAGAGTTATCAGTTAAGTTTGGATTACACTATAAATACATAAAAATTAATTATTTAAATGAAAAACAAAAAATTTTATTATAAACAAGAAAATAGGTAGCTAATCTTGAATAATATTATTCGATTAATTATAAAATTTCAACGTTTCATTTAAAAATAGGAAACGATAGACTTTTCTTATTAAATTGAAAGAAAAACCTGGTCAAACATACTAATAAATAGAAAATGAAATTTATATGTTTGACAAATTCTACTTATAAGCAAGCAAAGATGCTTATTGCTTTATAAGCAACAAGAGGGGGAAAAAATGGAGGCACTACCCCTAATATTTTTAGCTGCTTATAAGGATTGATTAAAAAGAAAAAGAAAAACAAAACACTTGTACCCCTTAAAACCAAATTTGTTTCACAAGATTGTTAATAAAAGGTTCTTCTTAATTATTTTAACAAAACGTACATATTTGGTCAAAATTTTTAACCATTTGTAAGTATATTTTTATTCAAATATTCAACGTTTGCTATAGCCAACTTAACTTAAAAAAAGCAATGCCAAACTCAGTCACACATCAAAATTCAAACTTTTATTAGTCCATCACATCCCAAGCAAACCCAAAAAAGGAAAGTCCAAGAGTTCTGCAAAAGCATGAAAACCGGAGAAAAACCAAAACCATGAAACACACCACTCCAAGCTAAACAAGACTGTTCCCACCACTACTTCTTGCAACTCCGCTGCATGAAAAGATTTGTTATAGGAAGTGGCAGAAAACATAAGCTATATTTGATATAATTAAAACCAGTACTGCACACGTGCAGGTATGCATCTGCTAAATTTACCAGTTGTAGGTTCATCAGTATATGCTGGTTTATGAAGCACCAACACGCTCCGAAAGTCCTCCTCGTATTGGTGTCCGTCTGGTGGTACATCGAGTTTCGAGGAGGGAATCTTCTTGCAATCCATGGAGAGCCACTTGGAGTGCATGTAGGTAGCCCTTCTCCAAGGGGGAACACGAAGGCCACTCTCTTTGAAAGACTGTTTAGCAGCTGGGCAGACCAAAGAGATTATCTTCATCAGCTTTTCTTCAGTCCCAACAAATACACATGGAAGAGAATTTGATAACTTTTGATAGGCTGGTGAAGGCCTTGCCAATTCGAACTGTGATCGAAACTCTATGTCAACTATTAATCTCACAGGCTCACCATCATCACCATTCTTGATCATAACATCAATGTACTCATAACCACGTTTAGGTTGGAAAGCTTCAACAAGAAAAGCCAAAAGAATCAATGATTAGGTATCCAAGGACATGAACAAAAGGAAAGGATCAGAGAGAGAGAGACCTGAAGGGAAAGTAGAAGAAGTAGTGATCCAAGAAGTTTTACACAGACAAGCTTCACAATCCGTTTTCTGAGCTCTTCGGCCTTCATATCTGTGGGGTACAACAAGATTTTCCCACCTAGTTCTTTCTCAGCATCTGTGATTTTCCCACCTAGTTCTTTCTCAGCATCTGTGATTTTCCCACCTAGTTCTTTCTCAGCATCTGTGATTTTCCCACCTAGTTCTTTCTCAGCATCTGTGATTTTCCCACCTAGTTCTTTCTCAGCATCTGTGATTTTCCCACCTAGTTCTTTCTCAGCATCTGTGATTTTCCCACCTAGTTCTTTCTCAGCATCTGTGATTTTCCCACCTAGTTCTTTCTCAGCATCTGTGATTTTCCCACCTAGTATCTCCTGAGAAAAGACAACACGTAGGAATCAATTGTATAAAAAAAACTTGGACCAGGAAGATGGAAACTAGTCAACCCTTATATCGAAAAATATGATACTTTTTTTTTAAGGGTGACGAGTTGAGTTCGATTCCATCGAAAGGTGGGAGGTTCAAGAAAGAAAAGCTTTTATTACCGACAAAGATTATACGCTAAAAGTAAAGGTACCTTTAAAGAGACAAACGTGGGTTCAAAATGATCATCTTCATGATGATCATCCTGTGATGGAGAATAAGAAATGGCTAGTCTTGAGCCTGAATTGTAGTAGTCTCTGATCATCTGAGATAGATTATCTTCTGCTAAGTCTCCCATGTCTGATATCTTTTGCCCAACCATTTCTAGGGGATGTACTTTCATGTTGACCTTCAATGAAGAATGTTTCCTCTTCAGAAAGCTCCCCTATATATAGATACACCTCCGCAAACTAATGCAATTAGAGCCCGTTTGGCTGTGCTTATTTTTATTTGCTTATAAGCAGGTGATGCTTATAAATAAAAAATTACTTTTAAATTAGTGAAAAATAAGTAGAAATGTGTTTAAATAATATATGCTTATAAGTTTTTGACATGTTTGACAAATAAGTGCTTATAAGTAGTGATAGTAGTTAAAATAACTAAAAAGGACGTATAATTAATTAATATGACAAAAACTACTTAATTTGTGAGGATAAACATGTCTTTTTAATATGTTTGACTAATCAACTTATAAGCACAAAATTTTTTAGTAGCTCCAACCTGCTTTTTTTACCTGTTTATAAGTAAGCTTATATGACTTATAGGTAACTTTACCAAACATAAAATTTTTTGTTTCTGACTTATAAGTTGGTTTGACCAACTTATAAGCAAAGCCAAACGAGCTCTTAATTGATTTGCCTATATATTATTCTACTGTATCAGCGTACAGCTGGCACCTTCAATGTGGTGGCTTTCTTGGTTTACACTTGGCATCATGTCATTTCTCTTGTTAACGAAAGCAGATCTATTCCGGTGAAAGGAGTTCATTGACTTCCCGTTTGCTAGTCGTTTTTAACTCGTTTTTAACTGCTGGAATTCTCTGGACGAATACTTGATAGGTATTGCATGGTCCTATCGTATTATTGAAACTTAGCCTCCATTTAATGAAAAAAGAGAAGAGATAATGAAGCAAGAAAATTATGAAATCCATTTCGCTGAGTTTTCAGCAAGACCCCCAATACTGCATGTAAAGAGAACCAGCGCTTCGCGGAATTAGACCAATAGTAATATATATATATATATATATATATATTATATCTTCTAGTTATATTTAAAAGTGTAACGTAACTAGATAGTTACACTTGGCCTAAACATAAAAATTTCTAATTTAACTAAAAATTGATACTATACTAGAAGTATAACTAATGTTTGTTACATTTGGAAATGTAATAAATGTTCGTTAAACTTGAAAGTATAGATAATTTAAACATAGACCAAATAAAATATAATTAAACATTTTTATACTTTGAGATGTAACAAATAAATTCTTTAAATTTATATTAGTTAACTTTATAAGCGTAACAAAATTTTCGCTATCTTAAAAAGAATTAAATATAAAAATTTTAATATCATTTCTATGATTTTAAATGTAACAAATACTTTATTGCACTATTTAAGACCGCAATTAAAATAAAAATTATCATTTTATTCTTTTACACTTATTCAAAATATAACAAAAAATACATAGTTTTTGGCCTAAAATTTTGTAGTGCGGGTTACTTCAACTATTAGTATTCGAGTAATATTTTATTCTCGTTTGTAACTGTTGCTGTCGTCCATTTCCTGTTTCCGTTGACTTGGTTGTGAAACCAATGGAAAAAAAGTTGTTTGTTTCTGTTGAGTGTTTTTGGGAGAGGAGAAACGCAAGCAACAGGTTTTTAAAATTGGAGAAATAGAAAAAAGTGGTTTTCTTCGATTGAAAAGACCTGTTGCTAGAATGGTGTCCACGGGCGCGGTCTTTCAATGGGGTTGGAGGTTTGATTCCTGCTGCACTTTTCTTTTCTTTTTTTTCTTTTTTTTTTCCTTTTCCCCTCTCTTTCTTAAACCTTATTGGATTGAACTGAATCCTAGCAATTATCACTTTGCCCTAAACGATTAAAACTTTGCGGCTCCTCTTCAGCCGCTCACTATGTATACGTACTCAATATTTTTAGATTTTTCTCCAACCGCTCCAACTTTTCTACTTTCCAGCCACTCCAATCAAGTACGGTATTGCTTTTATATATGTGTATATATATATATATATATATATATATATAAACACAAAACCATGGTGGCTGCTGTTTGAATGAAGGCAAAAGAAGATTGTAAATCAATTTGTAAATATTTATACAACAATTTTCATATTAAAATTTATGTAAAAAATCCAAAAAAAATTAAAGTATTTTCAGATTTTGTAGATATTTACATAATATTTTTGTGTGCTCTATTGAATAGAAAATACTAAAAGAAAATTAAAGGCAGAAACAGTTAGTAAATTATGAGTAACCAAATAGATTTTTTGTTTTTGTTTATAGATTCTGTAATTTAATCAAACACATTTTCCGTTTCTGTTTTCAATTGTTATGTACAATTTTTTGTTTATGATTTTGGTTTTTGTTTTTAGAACTTTTGACAATGATACTGGACGGGTCCTTAGTATTCAATGTTAAGTTTGAAAAATGAACATTTGAAGAGTACTATATATTGTTATATATTGTTTGAGAAATATTTTATTTTATTTAGTGCTCAATACATTAAGAATTATTATCTGCAAATATAAAGAATAGAACATTACTTGAGTAGCATTATGACACGTTTCTTATATTTGGAATACATGAACCGACGACGTTTTTACAATTCCTTGTACTGTGCGCGTTAGAGTAATAAACAACGAGCTGTGCCACATCTCTGTACTTCCTAAAAATAATATTTTCGTATTCTGTACTTTATACAAATTTATTATTTTTTATAACAAATGAGATTTAGTTATAAATTTTTTAAATTCATCAACAAATCTTATTTTTAATATCTGATTACTAATTAAATTTCTAAATTAAAAATAAAAATTTAAGCATTCACGCGACATTTCTTTCACAATTTTTAAAGCTATCATATATACAACAATATAGATGAAAAGGCTATTGTGTATGCTTGCCTTTATCCATATTGGCAACCATTTAGGACAAAGTCCATTTCAAACAAACAATTCTATATATAGCAAATTAAATCGACACGACAATACTTACAAATTGTTATTGATTAACCAGACATAAGCCGCAACTTTACATTTTCTAGTCTAGCTCTAAAGCAACATTAGTTTGTTGTTAAAAGTGCAATAATTAAATAGCTGAGGCTGGTAGTGGATTAATTAAATTAGTAGATGATAATAATAAAGAACGAAACTAATTAAAACTGAAAACACATCCTTCTGGATTCAATGTAGAATATGGTATTACTCCTACTGGGATTCCAAAGAGTTTTGCAAGGGGATCTTTTCGTCACAAAAGCAAAATGTAGTTTACAAATAAATTTCTATTAAAATCAAAAGATCCAGTAACAAATACCCACACACACACACACACACACACACACACACACATATATATATATATATATATACACACACACACTATATTAATAAATTGTATCTCAAAAAATTGTATGAGCTTGAAGAGCTGCCATGTCAGCTTTTGTTAAGGTGACATGTAAGTCTTTTTTATTAATGACGCAAGAAAAAGAAACAAAAACAAGAAAGCCCATGAGTCAACCAATTAGTTGAAATATTTAACTCTAGCAAATGCAACGTTTCCTGTGCTTTGGGCTTTTTGGTTGCTTAACCGCCCTAATCTTCTTTCTTCTTCTTTACTATATCGTTCTATTGTCTCCCTGTGTTAAGGGCACCGTTCCAGCTTACATTTAAAAGCACAAATGCATGGTCAGCTCTTGGTGGTTGTGTTTTATGCATCAAATGTATGTTGAGTATCCGTTAGTCCTTGTAAGCAAATCTATTAGAAAAAGTTGTTTTTGGAATTCTTATGTGATTAATGACTTGGTAATTTGTGAACAGAATTAACTTTAACTCTTTTTTCTTAATATAACATTTCTTCTAAGCAGGTGTGAAGGAGCCAAATTTGTGAAAACCTAACAAACGTGTGGTACTGATTACACGTTACAAGGTGTTGTGACTTTGCCCTATTTCTGATTTCTCATACAGTGCGCTGGTTCAAATTTTTTCTATATGAACTTCCACTAATGGGCTATTCTCTATATTTGATTTTGTGAGTGGTGTTATTAGATGACAACAATTACTGGAATCGAGGATGGACGTGAGAAGAGAAGTGAAAATATTGTGTCGCTCTTGACAGAAACATAGCAATCTGGTGTTGATCTTCAATGCATTTGAAGACCAAGACAACGTCTATGTAGTATTTGAGAAAGAACAGAAGTTACATTCTATTAGTTTATATCTTATGTGTTGTACATAAAAATTAAATGATGTTTGACATCCTCTACTAGTACATAGATAGAATGCTAGCGTGTTCTTTTTCTTTCGGTTTTAGTTTATAGATTCTGAATTCACATATTATTTGATTCTCACTATAATTTTTAGGTTATGTGGAGCAAGAGAGTTTATGGACAACATACATGAAAGGTGCTTCTTTTTCTAAGGTATGAAACTGATCTTTTTTACTTGCTATTTGTTTAAGTAAATGCTATTTTTATTAATCATATTTTCATTTTATAGGGGTGGAAAGGCAGAGGTGCTGGTTTTGGATTGATACTTGATGTCTCTTATTAGAGAAGATGGTTCTTCTATTAAAAACATAATTATATATTATAAGGGAACAACCACAAGCTCCACATGTCAAAGCGTCATAATTTCTTTAAAATTTTTTTTTTTTTTAAATCTAAACTTCCCCCACACATCAAAATGTCATAATTTCTGGTTAAATATTTTTTAGAAATTTTTTAACAAATCCAAAATTTCAAATTTCAAACTATCTTATCAACTTTCAAGTAAGTAAAGTAAATCCAAACTTTAAAAATGCAATCATAGACTAATTTTTTTCAACTTTTAAATAATCTATATCTATTTATACTATATATTAGAGCAGAACTGTTATACCACAACATTTCCCTCCTTTTTTTGCTGTTAAATTATGTTGCAACATGTGACGCATCTTTCATTATTACAAATGCCCACTTGAAAGAAAAAATGTGTTAGTATTGATTAAACTAGAGCACTTTTATCCGTGCTCCGCATGGATTTCATTTTTGATTAAAAATGTTAAATTAAGTTGAATTTATTTACTTTTAATAACATGCAAAGAATTTATTAATGAATATTATGTGCTTTGGATTTTTTTTTAAATAATAAATGTTAAATGTACTAAATTTTAAAATTTTCAAATTCACAAATGAAAAATACATTAAGGCTTTTGAGCATTAATCTATTAGTAACTAAATTTCCAAGTTAAAACTAAGAACATATATATATATATATATATATATATATATATATATAAAATGAACCTTTTGAAGTTCAAATTGATTGATTATTTAAACTTTTAGTTAATTATTTATTACATCCATAAAAATAAAAATAATAAAAATAAAATAAATAATAAATAATAATTTTTTTTATATAAGCTAATAAAAAATATTCATTGCCATATAAGCGCTGATATAACACTCTTATAATGCTCAAAAAAGTATTTTTTAATGATAAACGTTAAATTTACTTGGATTTCACAAATGAATATTATTTAAGAATTAATTTATTGAAAAGTAAATTTCTAATGCTAATACTATATATTCATGTTAGCTTTATGCATAACTATATTATTTTGATGACAACAAATCAAGAGAACTTGAATTTACCAAGTGTGCTTGTACTAATGTGCTTATATACTTTAACGCACACTTGTTTGGCTTTTGGATTGATTGTTTACATCTTTATCACCAAAACATTATTTGAATGCTTAGCTTGTGAATTATATTATCATATTATTGTGAACTAAAGTATTCTTGAAGTGCTTGGTGTTGAGAGAAGTAAACAAACTTACATGATGAGCAACAATGTTTCTTATCAAGAAAAGATGCAAGTGAAAAGGAGCAAATTGGTCACCACAAGAGAACAAGGCGAAGTCTTGATGTATTAAAGGTGTGAAGATCTCAAGATCAAGACTTGAAGATGGTGTGGTGACACAAGGAAGGAAAAGAGGCGACATAAGGGGTATCGACTTGTGTGCTCTTTTGTGAATGCCTTAAAATAGTTCCTTATAGCCCACATTCACAGTTTCTTACAGTGCATTTTCATATTACTTCATATGCTTTTTATAAAACTTGGCTATAGCATATTTTGATTGCTAAATCTATTTCAAAAAGCTTTTAGACTTTCTAAACTCTCTTACTATGTTTTCTAAAGGCTTTACAAATCTCTTTGAAGTGTTTTTACATTATCTTACTGCCTTAGATTCAAAGAGAATTACAAAATGGTGCTTAAAATGCTTGAGATTGAAATTTACTGGGCACAGTCGGACTCTAGGCTGGTAACTCGACCTAGCACCTGATTGCCTGTCCTAACACCCCTTAGCCCGGGTTTTCAAATTGGGCTTTTGACCAAGACTGAACCTGAGGCCGGTTGACCGACCTTAGTTAGTAAGTTTGGGGAACAAGGCCAGTCGCACCCCCGGTCGACCGACCCTGAGTCTAGGTCATTAAATGTTTTAGCCGTTTATGACCGTTTGAATTGCTCTTTAAAACCCCATTTCTTCCCCCATCTTCAAGACGAATTTTGAGTACAAAAGGCTGATTTCTAAGCTTCAACAATAATATTTCAATCATCATTAATATTTAGAAATCATTATTCTTGAGCTATAATTTGCTATATTCCTTGAGCATTCAAGAGCTCTCATTTGCTATATTTGCTTATTGAAGTATTTTAACCCAAAATCTTTATTTCCTTCAACTTATAACTTGTATACACACTCTTGGGCTTGTCAGATTGTGAGTATCATTATATAGCTACAAAAGAGTGTGAGGAAATCCTAAGGAGTGGAACTTTTGGGTTCTTTGAAGTTTAGCTTCAAAGAGTTGTATAGTTGGTTTGTACTTCACCAACCTTTGAAGAAGCATTGACATTTAGTAGAAGTGTTGTGAAGCCTTAGAGAGAGCATCCTTGTGCGGTGGATATAGGCAGCCCGAACCACCTAAAAATACCAATGTCATCTTCTCTATTCCCTTTACTCTCTTTACATTACTTATTTGTGCATACTAACTATTTGATAATTTGCTTGTGTGACCATCTTTAATTGTTATTGGGAATTTTGTTGCAAAAACTTAGTGTAATCTTAATTCACCCCCCCCCCTTCCCTAAGATATTTGCTCCAACAATACATAATACATAAAAAATAATTTTTTCAGAATTCACAATTGAATTTTATCCTTAGCATTAATTGATTGATAATTTAATATTTCAATTAAAGCTAATAATGTATATTCATAAAGATAAGAAATAATAAAAAGTAAAATAATAAATAATAAAATAACTATACCATGTAAGTGTTGACATGGTACTCTCACAATGCTCAAACATGGCAATCTCACAATGCTAAAAAAGGTCAAACTTTTATATATACTAGTGCTTTCATACGTCGTGTTTTGCACGGGCATATTTAGGTTTTGTGTGTTTTTTAATTTTTCAAATATTTATGTATGTGATTTTTTATTATTTTTAGGTTTTTGTGTGCTTTTTATTGTTTCTAAATATCTATAAAAATTAATCCTAGTGTTTTTTTATTCTTATTTTTTAATTAGATATGATACATAATTTAATTAAATTAATGAGTTTTTTTAGACTTTATTACTTTAAACTCATTAAAAAGAAATATATAGGTGGTGCATAAATATAATTAAATATCTTATAACTCCATTGCAATGATGAGGTTAGGAAACAATGCATAAATATAATTAAACACTATAATATATAGATTTATAATAATGTAATAATATTAAAAATAGAATTTATGATGACTTGGCAAATAAATGGGTAATGATATGGCATCCTTTTTTGAGCTCTTTTGGGTTTAACTTTTTTATAGATATGATTTTTTTATTGTTTTTAGGTTTTCCTGTGTTTTTTATTATTTCTAAATATCTATAAAAATCAATTCTAGTACTTTTTAATCCTTATTTTTATTTTGATTCTTATTTTTATTTTTTAATTAGGCTATGATGCATAAATTAATTAAATTAATGAGTTTTTTTTACTTTATTACTTTAAACTCATTAAAAAGAAATATATAAGTGGTACATAAATATAATTAAACACTATAATATATAGATTTATAGTAATGAAATAATATTAAAAATAGAATTATGATGACTTAGCAAATAGATTGGTGATGATGTAGCACCCTTCTTTGAGCTCCTTTGGATTTAACTTATATATATATATATATATATATATATATATATATATTTATATATATATAGATTTATAGATAGTAAAAGATCAATAAAATCAAATTTATAATTCACTATAATTAATATCAATTAAATGTATATGTGGTAGAAGATTGAAAAATTTAATATGGTAGGGATGTTTTTATTAATTAAAATAGTACTCAATTTATTTTGGGAATTATATTTATTAGTTGATGAAAATTTATCAAGGGAGGAAAAAATTAAACGACGTGATGATACGTGGTAAAGCTAAACTAGGCATGCACTCTACTTTATAGACTAGCTTTTTACCCTGTACCTTGCATGGGGTGAACTTTGCAATAATCTTAAAAAGAAAATTATTTGTTATTTATAAGTAATGAACATTAATAAGAATTATACATTAAAAAAGAAAGATATATTAGTAAGATATAGATTTTTAAAATTATATTTTATTATATAAATATTGAAATCCGTGCATTGCACAGGAAACACTCTAGCATATATATAAAAGTTCAATCTAAGCTAAGGGAGCTTAAAGAAGGGTGCCACATTAACACTTATCTATTTGTCAAATCATTATAAATTTTACTTTTAATATCATATTATATTATTATAAATTTATATATTATAGTGTTTAATATATTTATGCACCACATTCTAATCTCACCATTGTAATGGAGTTACAAGATATTTAATTATATTTATGCACCACCTATATATTTCTTTTTAGTGAGCTTAAACTAATAACATCATAAAAAACTCATTTAATTTAATTAATTTATGCACCATATCCTAATTACATTTATCCACCATGTCTTGGCATTGCAATTATGGTAATAAACAACATGGAAGAAATCTATCCATTCAAACGAAATCCATTGTTTTTTCTTTTATATATATATATATATATATATATATATATATAATCTTTTGCCATTTAATGCAATTATCTTATATATACAATGTTTCTTTAACTACATACTAATTTATAATTCTACTTTACGTAGTTATATTTTTTATTATGACGGATTGTAGCTCGAAGAAATATGCCACATTAGCTTTCATTTGTTTGCTAACTCAGCTCAAATTTTTGTCAATATTATAAATTTAATTAATAACAATTTTCACATTATTCATTTAGAAGACTTTTGATCCCTCTACTATATTGGTTATAGAGGTTAATGCATATGAGTTTTAAAACCCTTGGAGTGTCATCTTTAAGGTGACTTTAAAGCCATAAGGTTAATGTAAAAGGGTTTTGAGACTTTTGAATGTCTTATTTATGATAAACTTTATACCTTACCAATTCTTCCATCTATAAATAATAGTATTGTAAAAACTTCAAAACATACAAAATAAATGAAGTTTTTTTTTTTGGCATATAGTGTTTTTTATAGTCTATAAGCTTGCATAATTAAGAGAGTTTTAACACTATCCTTATCATTGGCGTCTAAAAATTTGAGTAATATATCCACAAAAGATAAACCATTTATTTTAGTAGGTTTGTGAGAGGAACTGTCAATACCGTAACAGTGCGTTAAAGTTTAATTTTAAGGAGATTAAATCTAACTCAAGCATTCATTCTACTTTACATTTGATATTCTTTTATTTTCTTTCTTATAAATATTTTCTTTTAATTTCTTGCAATTTGTTTTTTTTTTATAAATAAATCTATATTATTTGTGTATTCAATTGGTTATTCTGATGTTAGTTTAATTCTTTAATATTACTATATGTTATGGTTCGTACACAAGCCTATACATATAAAAAAAATTTTGAATTATTTTTTTTAATTTAAGTTTATTTGCAATTATCATGTTATTTACACACAAGTTTAATTCTTGATTTGTAATTATATAGTATATACAAGCTATTATCTTAACCAAAGTAAATAATCAAAGAAAGGAACATACCTGGAATGAAACTTATATAAACTGTTCTTCAAATTATAAGTGAAAAAAAAAAACATCATTAGGTAACATATCAACATATAAAATATGGTCTTAACAAATAATAATATAAACTTAGTAATAGTTAAAGTAAAAAAAAAAAAAAGACTTCAAAAATACACAAAATGAAGAAGCAAAAAGTCTGAATATATATATTACTACTTGTTCAAAAAAATAAAAGACTATATATTACTACAAAATGCCAAACTTACCTACAAAATTGATAGAGGATTATCAAGATATTGTATTATTTAAGCTTCAAATATCTAACCAAAAAGACATCCAACACTCAATACAGTACATATTATATGATTTAAGTAAATGTTAATAGAGGTAAATCAAACCTAAAAAATAGCAAAAAGATTTATAAATAAAGAACTATATAAAGTATATAATTCAAAAAAGAAAAAGAAAAACTGAACCCGTGCTACGAAATTACTAGTATATAGTCAAAACACTATTTCTGAAATTTATTGTTATTGGTCAATTAGTGTTTCAAGTAGTTTTTCAGTAATTTTTAGTATTTCAACTAACATTTCTAAAACCTAAAGATTTTAATGTTTCACAAAAAGTTTGTAGTGTTTCTTTTTTTTTTTTTTTTGGAAATCCTATCCTTTCTCTATTTTTTTTTAAATAGAAATCCTACTCTCTCTTCAATCTTTTCTCTACATTTTTACCTTTTCTTTCACATATATAAATAAAAATAATTGAAAATTTATTCTAATCAAAATGTATTAAAAAGCATGAGTTTTATTAGTTCATTTATACTTTTATTTTAAAAAATAAAATTTGAATCTATTAAAAATATTTTTTTGTAACATTGACTTAAATTCTTTATCAAGAAAATAATGTTATTATGTTTTAATAATAAAATATTATTATAATTATATATCTAATTATAAAATAAATTATCTTACTTCATAATAGTAATGCTCCTTAAGGTTAATTCTATTTAATAACCCTAATGTTTACATACAGTGACGCTTATTTATCCTTATATTTAGTTTTGATCACTTATTAATCTTCTATTAAGTTGCTGTTAAAAAATTAACAAGACAAGTTAATATTACATATTTTCTGAACTAAAGTAACTTGTCATTCAAGTAACAATACAACACTTTTTCTTGATTTTCTTTTTGGACGTAAAGATAAAGAAAACACACCAAAAGATACATGCACTTTAATCGACAACCTTCCTTTCATCTTCTTCTTCACCATTATCATCACAAATGCAGTTGGCTACTTGTAGAATAAGTTTTTAGTGTCGTCAAGACATTATAGCTGAAACTTTATATGAAAGCTTTTCTCTAACTGTCAATAGAGGTTTCACCAACAATTTGTTCGTAAATTATTCTGATTATTGCAGCTTTTCCTGGATATCATTTCGCTGATTCTTAAAAAATATTACTTAACTTACAAAGAATGACTGTGTGCTTATCTGTAGAACTCATCAATCAAGTAAGAGTGCTTCAAGCACGTTGAAATTAGATTAAAAAGTTTTGGAATTTATAGTAGTAAAATTCACAAGTAGGGTAAAAAAAAAGACATGAAAGCAAAGATGCATGGGGTATACTGGTTATTAATTAGTTGAATAACTTAGCAGAAAAAATATGTTTTTCATCTAACTTAGTAGAAAAAATTTGAACAAAAGCAATTTAGTATATACATAAGTTTTATCTATTGAAAGATAACTTTGTTACATTTGACCTAAGTTAATGGTTAATAAGTGGTTAAAATTAAATGTTAGGATTAATAAGTATTACTCTAGGTAAAAATTATGGTTATTAGGTGGAATTAACCCTACTCTTTGTAATTATCATAATAATAATGATGTAATATCAATGTCCTTTTCATCATTTTATTTTCATTAGCTAATCTAACAGCTAATTTCACCAAAAGTATTATGGTCAACCAGTTAGTCAAACAGTTACCCACCAACAACAAGTTAAACAACTATTTATTAACAGTTATCAACTACCTAAACAATTGTGAGCTACTAAAATAACTACCAGCTATCTTAACAACTAATTGTGTTGAATAAGCCCTAATTTTATTTGGCTTACAATGAATCACATTAAAACTAAACTCATTCATGGGTTTTTTATCTCAATAAAAGTCTTAGATCTTCAAACCAATTTTCAAAGGTTAACATATACTTTGTTTTGAGTATTTTTAAGAGATCTAATTTTTCTTAAAATGGATAGGCTGTTATATGCTTGGACTTACACACTTACTAAGGTGGGATAAGATAGGTTAACTATATCAATTAGTTTTGTGAAAAGATGAGTTAAAACTTAAAGAATATATTCTTTTAAGAGTGTATATCATAAGAGTGTAGGAACTCTTACAAAGTGCAAAGAGCAAATTGCATTTGATTTCCCGTTTTGTTTAAGTTGTAGAAAATTTCATGTATTTCAAAACTTACAAATAACTCCTATATTATAAAGAAATTTATTCAAACTCTTAATTTTGGAAATAATTGTGTAACATTCTTCATAACATAGTGAGATAACCACAAGGCTCTTTAACAACAAACTAATAATATGTTTTCGTTTTTCTAAGCAAGTCCTGTTGCTACCAATAAGAAACCAAAAAACAAATTCGCTGAAATGATAGTGAACTTGTGATATTAATTTGAAACCCCAGTTTGTCTTGTGTAAACTTCAACCACTCCAAAAACAATATTACTGAAAATATATTTACTAGACTAATCTTCAAGATGGGCGATTCTGCCCCCAGGGGCATAGGTGAATTGGTAAGTGACCAGGTGATTGGGGTGGAAACACTCCGACAACGCGAGTTCGAATTCGTATGGTGGCAGTTCCCTGCTGAAATATTGTGGGGGCTGCTGCTGGGTTCGTGACCCGTTGGTCCTCTCCCTGGCAGGACTACCACTCATGCACATCTCTGATTTACATCCCACCTGGTCACAGGGCCTCTGGCACAGGTGAGAAAAGGATTCGCCTTCGGACTAACCCTTTAAAAAAAAAAAAATAGATGGGCGATTCTAATAACCAAGTAGTAGGTATTTCGAAATCTGTGATTGTCAGTGCTCTTTTTTTCTTTTTTTCTTTTTTTTCTGTCGAGAAGAAAAAGATCATGTTAACTAAGAAAACAATAGTACATCAACCAATGCTAGTAGCTTCATCATCACTTTGTACAAGAGTAATAAGCTAAAGAGGGAGATCGTTAGTGCTCATTTAAAAAGGAAATTGTTAAAAATTTCTCATAATGTCGCATGTTTCAAATCAAAAAGTAGAATAGACAATTTTCTATATATGCTATGATGATATATATGCTTCTTGATGAGCAAATAAGTTGCTAATGATTTTGCAATCTGATTTCTAATTAATTAATCAACGTAAGGAAGAAAAAAAGATCCCGAGCCCACTTGCTACATATGGATAATTCAAAGTATATTAATTACTTCATTTGTTTTGTTCATTCTTGTGACTTCAATTGAATAACGCCAAAATATTGACTTTAAGCCTATGATGAAAATGATTTTAAGCTTTGAAATTATAGTTATAGTAATAATATATTTGGAGACGTACATAATCATCTTTACGAATCTTCTTCTGAGGTTGTTATTTCCTAGAGAAGAGGTCAAATAACGAATGTAGAGAAATTATTCTATTCGCAACTTTGTCCTTATTATTGCAAATATGATGTGTAAAATTATACATTTTTCAGTCCTCGGAGAATAAATACAAGCATTTAACGTATTCATTAGTCCTTATGTTTAACTAAAGATTAATTTCAAAGAAGTTCCTATCTTTGACATGCTTACTAAATTAGTTTTTGGTGTCTTAAAATGTTTAAAGTAATCCTCAATATTCACAAATATAATTAAATTAGTCATCATCATCATTTTAAAATATTAATATTATTTCTCAATGTATCATAAACTAGTCAAATTTACTCAATTTCAATTAAGATGGGATTAACTTGAATAATTTTATAAAACATTGAGAATTAGTAATTAATAAATTTTAATTTAAATAAATTTGTTAAATATTAAAAATTACTATGAGAATTTTAAAACAATGAAAATTAAATTAAAATCGTATAATAATAATAACATTGAGAACTTATGGCTTAATTTGTAACCCTTCAAATAAAGAAAGTTGGCTTACAGGATATTCTAGCTTGGAAGCCAGGTACCATGCACGCCTTATCCTCCTTTCATGTGATATTATTTTCATTTTACAATAATTGTCATTATGCTACTAATTGGGGGGCAAATAATAAAATAATGCTAAGTAATTGAACCTTTATTGTTAAAATGAAATAAACAAATCAAATCAATGTCCTTGGTCGCAATTTCAGAATTCTACATGTATTTAAATCTTTTTTGAATATGATTTATGAGCGAAATTTTTCTTAGGAAGCTTCCTAAGTACAAGGACAGTGTCAAATTCGAAATATAAATTTCTCTTTGAAAGAGACATGGTTTAAAGTGATTATTATAACTAATGCGAACGTGAGATATGGACAAATCCTCCATTCGCATCTCTAAACATTCTACTTATAAATCAGCCCCTTCAAATTTTCGAAACATTAGTTTGAAACATTAAAATGACCAAATTGGAAATTTATGCCTCAGTACAGGAATTGGTAAACAACCTTCTTAGTCCTTTATTTTCTAAAATATGATAATTTAGTCTCTTATTTACAATTAATGATGTTGTTAGTTTTGAGTTCAAAAATTATTACAAAAAATAACATTTTTAGTTATTTATCTTTACAATTTGCGATGTAGTCTATTCTTTATCTTAGTAATTTGTAATGCTACCGGTTCTTTATTTATACAATTTGTGGTACTCTTATTATTAATGGCATTATTTGTTAACTTTTTCTAAATCAGGATTAACAACATCACAGACTAGATCAAAAAAATAAAGAAATTAAATTGTCATGTTTAAAAGTTAAAAAAAAATTACCGTCAGAAAGATTAAAAGTAAAAAAATCCCCGTCAAAAAGATTAAAAGTAAATAAAAAAAAAAATCTGTCCCCAGAGGCATAGGTGAATTGGTAAGTGACCAGACGATTGGGGTGGAAACACTCCGACAACGCGGGGTCGAATCCGTGTGGTGACAGTTCCCTACTAAAATATTATGGAGGTTGCTGCTGGGTTCGTAATCCGTTGGTCCTCTCCCGGCTGCTACTCATGCACATCCCTGATTTATATTACACCTGATTATGAAGTCTCTTACACATGTGATAAAAAGATTCACGTTCGGACTACTTTAAAAAAAAAAAAGTAAAAAAATACAGCAAGTCATTTGTCCCGATCAACTTTATTAATTATAGGAGAAAACCTATTTCCTCGGATAGTGTGAGATATGAATTTATGACCCAAAGAAAGCAAAAGTTCAATCCTAGTTTAATAACCTATTATAGGAAGCTCCTACAGGTGACAGTATGCCCATTTAAAATGATTGTCTGTTGTTGGCTTACCTCATTATTAGGCACAAATTGCAACTTCCATATCTAGTCACAGATCAACAATGTCTATGGTGCAACAGAAGGAATGACTAGACTTTTATTCTGCTCGAGACAAAAGTACAGAAATTGAGTGACCTCATCTTCTGCAAGGCTATCAAAAACCATCCATCATCATAACCCTCCACTGCATTCGACCATAAAGCTACGAGCAGATTTATAAATATCCAAAATAAATATCTTTTCACTTATTTTTTTATTATTTAAATATTTATAAGTACCAAATAAATAAAACAACAACCTCTTATTCCTTACTTGTTAAAGTTACGAGCAAATTCATTTTTTTGGCAACCATAACCCCTTTTCACTCACATACTTTACTAACCGAAAAAAAAAAAAAGAGAAAAAAAGAATTAATGACTTCTACTCTACAAGTATGAAGTCTTTGACAACTCTAATAATTAATGCGTAAGTGGCGAAATAGTTATATATTATAATATATGAAATCAACATACAATTTTCAAAGTCCACGATTTCTGCAAAATGATAAAAAGAAATGGGACCCTATAAGCTGTATATCATGAACAAAAATTTTGGGCCATTTCCAACCCAGCTGTTTGAAAAATGCCTTGATTAAACCACAAGTGCCAGAAACAATACGTCAGACATGGTTAGTCACCAGTGCTGTTTTACAAATGCAGCAGGTTTCCATCTGCTGAACTGAGAGGAAGCAAAAGCAGTACTCCTTCCAGTTGTAGATTTACGAAGCACCGACGTTCTCCGGAGGTCCTCCTTTGGGTGGCCGTCTTTTGGTGCGTCGAGTTCCGAGGAGGGAATCTTCTTGCAATCCATGGAGAGCCACTTGGACTGCATGTAGGTAGCCTTTCTCCAAGGGGGAACATGAAGCCCACTCTCTTTCAGAGACTGTTTAGCAGCTGAGCACACCAAAGTGATTATCTTCACCAGCTTTTCTTCAGTCCCAACAAATACACGTGGAAGAGAATTTGATAGCTCTTGATAGGCTGGTGTAGGCCTTGCCAATTCGAACTGTGATCGAAAATCTATGTCAATTATTAATCTCACAGCTTCACCATCATCACCATTCTTCATCATAACATCAATGTACTCATAGTCACCTGTAAATTGGAAAGCTTAAACAAAAAGCCACAAAAAGTTAGTCTTGATCCTATAGAAGTCAAAAGTTTGTGTATAATTGAACATGTTGCAATTAAAAGGAGACCTGAAGAGCGACCAAAAGTGGTGATCCAAGAAGTTCTACACAGACAAGCTTCATAACAGTCCATGGCCAGCTTCTTCACAATCCATTTTCTCAGCTTTTTGGCTTCCATATCTCTCAAGTATAACAAGATCTTTCCAAATACTTCATTCTCAGCATCTGAGACATTCTCAAGTATCTCCTGTGGAAAAAAAAGAGAAGAAAAAACACAGAAATCAATTGTATAGAACTTGGACCAAAAACAAATGGAGACTAAGTCAACCCTTTTAGCAAAAACGAGTATCGGGATGAGTGAGTAGCTCAAGTGCTTAAAACTAACCACACGTACCTTTAAGGAGCCAAAAGTTGGTTGATAATCATCTTCAGGAACTTGTGATGAGGGAGAATAAGAAGTGGTTGTTCTTGAGCCAAGTTCAACGTAATCTCTTATCATCTGAGAGAGATTATCGTCTTCTAAGCCAGCAGCCATGGTTGATATATCTGTGCTACTCCCTTGGAGATATTTTTGTCAAACCATTTTGCAGAGAGATATGTCTGTTAACTCGTCTACGTTGACCTCGAAAAGAAGAGAGCCTTTTCGTTATGCAAAAAGCTTGATTGTTCAAGTATATAAGCGAGTAGTAATGTTGTGAATTGGGAAAAGAATCTAGGATGATCATCAGATATCAGCTAATGTTGACGTCAAAAATATTACTAAATGTCGCCATTATCCAGTCATCCGATTTGATTTGGATACACTCAGCACCATGTCATTTCCCATTCTTTCACTCAAAACGCTGTCTTTTTTATGCCACAGTGAAAATGATGATGGAGTAACAATAGACCTCAGTTTCCTTTTATTACAAACTGGCAAGATAATGGATAACTTGTACGGAACTCATAATACTGAACTCGTATGATTTATTGTAAGTGTATATTACTTGTATAATTTTAAAGTAAATATGGATACTTATTTTAATAAGCACATGTGTTACAAATTTTAGAATCACAAGCTGGTCTTGTGTCTATTTTTTAAGGCACATGTACTGTATATTTTAAAATCATAGAGAATCACGTAATTATTTTGAAATTATAAGAGATGATATGCACTTATAATAAACCATAGAAGAGTCCAACGCAATTTTTCCAAAATAAATCTTGAAAGTATGTGTTTAATTCTTTTATACGAGTTAAACTTTTAGATAAGTTTATGAGTTATTATGAGTCTCCTTTAAACCCCAAAAGAAGTGAAGTGTATTTTTGTAATTTTTCGAGCAAATTAAAGTCATTCGTTTATAACAAAGTAATTTTTTAATGTAATTAATTTGTTTAGGAGTTTTTCTTTTTTTCTTTTTGGCTAAATAAGTAAATGATCATTGATATAAACAACATATACAGAAAACCTCTGAGGAGCCAAAATATGCCTATCAAAATTCCACCTAGCACAGTTAGCCCTATTAACAGCACTATTTCTAGATTTCTTACTTACAAAAATAGTTTGTTTAACATCAAAAGTAATATGTTCCAATAACTGTTGCTCATAAATGGCAGAGAGATCATAAAGCTTTCGGTTTCTCTCTCGCTATATATGATAAATTGCGGCTTCAAAGAATATTTTCATAAGAGTGGTTTTTAGAGAGTAGCCTCTAGCTTTCTCTATCATCCAAATCGTAATATCCTCCTAAATGGCAATCCAATACGGACCCTTGGTCATCTTCATCCCCATCTTTTAAATACAACGAAAAAGCAACAATCAAAGTAGATATGATCACGGCTTTCTACACATCTACGGCAAAACACGCACAGATTATCCACAGGGAGGCCCCAAGAGATTAATCCACACTCTACAAGAAAATTATACTATTAGTGATGCTTAAAGTATGATGAGTTTATAATTGCCGGTAAAAGTAAATTAGATGTTGTCGTTTCCCAACGATTCAAGGAAGTGTCTTTTTTTAATTGTCAATATTGGGAAGAATTTGGTTAGAATGCAACATAGTTTTTTTTATTTTTATTGTTGACGCTTGTATAAGAACCGTTAGCGTTGAATTTCAAAAATAAAAAATCGTGACGATTATGTATCAACGTTAGTGTATTTTAAGAATGAACGGATCAATTGACAGCATTTTGTTTATGTAAAAACTTTCAACATCGTTAGATATTTCATAATTAATAAAAGATAAGTATTTCAAAAATTGTATTATTGTTCAATTAAAAATCATTTTATTTTTGTAAAAATTATCAACATTGGCCTGACGTTTTATAACTAATTAATTTTTTTAACAAAATTGAATTTTTTTATCAGAAAAAGACAAAATTGAATTTATTTACTCCATTTTGCTTGACAAAAATTGTGACTAATGACTATATTTTAAAAGTTTTAATATAATTCATCTTGTCAAATGTCAAATAATACACCAAAAATATTTTGTTCAACACAAATAAACAAAAAATTTTAGTTCCTGCCTAAATAAAAAAAATTTTCCCCCAATGTGTAAATTTTACCCACCAAGGAGTCCTCCACCATTTAGGGTTTTAATCCCAAATTACACTCTCATATCTTTCATCGTATACACAAAGTCTTCATCTTCCCCAAACTTCTCTTATCGATTACGGCTTAATCTTCCCTAAAGTTCCTTCCAAATTAGGTAAAGTTTTCTATCGATTAAGTTTCTATTCCACTACATGCACTGATGGTGATCTAATATGTTTTGTTTAAGTGTGCCTAGAGTGTTCTTTGATGAGGCTTTTTTAATGCCTTTCGTCTTCTCATTGATGGGTTTTTTTTTCCCGATTTTGGTTGCAAAGAGATACATGTGGTCTGTTTTATAGCATTATTAACCTTTCATATGTCTCATGTGCCATCAATAAGGCCTAAAAATCTCAACCAATAGATTATCACAACAGTTTATCTATGTGTAGATTGACAACATTCTTGCAATGCTACAGTCATTAGATATGCCAAAATCTGGCTTCTTGCTTTTCCAGAACACTGCCACGCTATATTAAGTTGAATGGATATGTAGCAAACTTTGGAAAGGCATAACTCTTTGTTCGCTCGTCCAATTTTTTAGAATGAGTAGTCATTTCCATGCATCTCAATGAGATCTACATGATGGAGTGGTTAAAAACGTGATTCCATGTGGTTTAAAACTGGATAAACTCTAATGTAGGTGCCGAATCTTCAAAAAGGCACAACTTTGCGCTTAGTGGTTTGTTTCGGGTGATTTTTTTTTATCTATTTAGTTATATCTTGATTGTTCCAAATCCATAAAATGGTTGATTTCCTTTCCCTGTGCTTGCTCTTTTGAATGTTGATTTTGTTGAAATGGAAGTAGTTTGCTACCTCTGTGGTTTCAATTCTTTGATATAACCAGAGACTAACCAAAATTTAAGAACAAAGACAACATATGAAACAAGGTAGATGATGCAGATATATATTCCTATGAACTATTGTCTCATGTCTGAGTTATTTGGCTTGGCATTCAAATCACAAGTTGAAGGTGAAAATCATTGAGAAAAGATGGGAAAAGGAATATGAATAGAAGGATATTAACAGAAGCCTTCAACTCTGTAACTGTGCATTTTTGTTTACATTTTTCATACATAATAATTAAATAGGCAGGACAAAGTTTACACAACAATCAGTTTATTTTGAAATTGTTTCGCTCATCTGATAAATATTGTGCCCACATTATTACGTTAGTTGGTAGATATTGCACTTCTAAAAAATTCTGTAACCGAATCAGTTTCCTTGCAAAAGTATCAACTGACCTGTATGAACATCGCTACATTTTCAAATTACTTTATTCACTTTACTCACCCATCTTATTGTGTTTTGAAGAACAAATAATTATGGGGAGATCTAAGAGAGCCTTGCATACTATATCCAAAAGTATCACCCATAATCAATTCGAAGATATTGAGGATTACTCACAAACTACTCCAGAAATAGATCCCCAAGCGGAACCCATAATAGGTAACTTTATTCATTGTGAATCTATTTTATTCATATTCAACTTCTTTAATTTTTTGATAATATAGAATTTGATGTGATGTTACTTTTTTGAAAGCTCCAAAGCAAAAAGAAGACGGGGGCCAACAAAATGTCTTGACATACAAGGCTTACCAGATGATTTGGTTGCACCCATCGAGCTTAATGATGACAATAAACCAATTTGTGATTCGTCTACTAGACTACAAAGCTACCTAGGTACAATTGCAAAAAATGGAGATCTTTGCCTGCTTAATTATAATAATTGGGGAAAAATACTAGATAGTCACAAAAAGGCACAAATAGCACAAGTTGAGGTTAGTGATTTAAATTGTTACTTGGCTTATTGATATTTGGTTATCTGAGAGTTTTTACTATCTTTATTTCAGTCAAAATTCACTTTCAATGTTCCAAGAGATAGGATGGAGAAGTTTATTCTCCAGTCTATTAACACAAAGTAGGGAAGTTATAAATTAAAGCTCAAATCAAAATATTTTGATCGTAGTAAGTCACGAGAAGAGAACATTTCAAACAAGTCACTTGATGTGTTTGCCAATCAATGAGAACATTTGGTTACTTATTTCATGTCCAAAAAAGGAGAGATAAACAAGTTCAGTTATTCTTAGCTTAACATGTACACTATTATTTTTTCTCTTTCAATACTTTTTGGTTTGACTTTTTGTGATGTAAATCAGCAATATGAAAAAGCAGGAGTAAAAGGTCGTAGTTGCTTAAAGACATTCACACTAATAGAAGGATGAGTTTTGCAAAGAGGCACATTCAAATGGTAATTATCATTGACCCAAATTTTTTTAGTTCTTACAAATTTTGGTATTATTTCATAATTTCATAATTTGTCTTTTTTAGGGACCTAATGTAAGTCCAATAAAATTTTATGAAACCACTCATAAAAAGAAGACGACGGGTGAAATTAGTGTTGAAGCATCTAACATTTTGGTCTATATTAATCCTATAACTATAAACCTTTATTTAATTAATGATATACTTTTTGTTTTTTATTAAAAAAATGATCCAATACATTGATTTTGCTATCAAATTTGTTTAACTACAATCACTACTCTCTATTTTTTTTTGGTTGATACCTCAGTCACAAGGTTGTACCATCACTTGTCACTATATTAGTATGGTAGTGGCAAATTGTCTTTACTATTATATTATATCATTAATATTAGACTATATAATTACTAATACAAGAAGTTGTCAGGAGAAATATCAAAGAGAAAATTGGACATGGAGATTCTGAAGATTTGAACGAGTTGAATGTTTCTGAAAATGAGAAGTTTGCTTTGAAAATGGAAGCCTTTGACGAAGTTTTTGATAAAAAGCGTGCACGGCGAGTTCAACTATTTGGCTTAAGAAACACTAAAGAAATTGAAAGTTCTACTCAAGTTTAGGATTTGAAAAGAAAAATAGAACAATTAACACAAGAGAATCAAGAAAAGCAGAAAAGAATGAAAGAGAATGATGAAAGCAAGAAAGTGATGGAAGAAAAAATGAATCATATGGCAGAGCTTTTTAGTGCATTAGTATCTTCAAACCGTTCATAGGTAATTCATTTTAGATAAATATTAAGAACTTTATTTTCTCATTGCTTCATAGTTTATTTGTATATACGTATCAACACATGCACCCTATCTTTTTTTCTTTTTTATTTTACAGGCTTAAATTGTGCAAGTGTGATTTCTCAAGTTGGTTCAAATGAAGATGCTGCACCCACTTTGGATTAATATCAAGAGCTAGTGATGTGAGCGACTGAGTGATTTTAATTTAGCTTTTTCTTTTTTTTTCATAAAGCAATATGTTTTGGGTTTATACGCTCCGATACGAGATGTTCTTTCGAAATTCTTTTAAAATAATACTTATAGATTTATTTTTTAATTTCAGTATTGTCTTTTTTATTATGTGATAGATTGAGAAGTTTCAACTTTTGCCCATAAATTTGTAAAAGAAAAATTCGTTATTACTAAATGGTAATAAAAATTATCCACAAAATTGAATTCTAGCAAAATATTTGAGACCAAATAGTAACACTTATTGAGGAAGTGTTGGTAGAGCCATAATATGAACAACGATGTCGTACATGAATTGTTGGGAATAATTGAAACCAAATCGTAACGATTGTATTTTCAACGTCAAGAATAAGTCAATCGAATAATGACACTTGATTGCAAATCGTCATGTTAATACTATGTCAACAACAATGCTTTAAAATAATCGTCTCAAATCAAATCAAATGCTAACGCTTTTCTCCAACCGCTACCTATTCCTATTTGTCTACTGTAATGATTCATTGACGTCGGCAATTTCATACAAAAAAGATGACGAAAGTTAGAATCATTAGGAAATTATATCATTCTCAATGCCTTGCAAACCATCAGGATAGCCAAAAGACGACGGCTTCATAGACGATGCCTGACAAATTGTTGGAAATGGAAATAGCGACAGCAAAAATCATCATAAAAAGCCAAAACAAGCGTCTGGAAAGCTTTGTTTTCTTGTAGTGATACTTAGTCTCAGCATGGTCTCTCCACATAATCCAAGTGCTGAAAGCATGCTTAGGCAGAGCCCTCTTGAACCACACACTCCTTTTCCAATCAACAAGATGGCAACGAGGACGAATAGCCTCCCAGGCTGTGGATGACAAGGAAGTGCTTGCAGGGTTAGGAAGCTAAATAATTGCATCCTCTCTAAGAGGGTTCAGCCTTAAGGAACCCAAAGTCATAAAATGGTGAGGAATATGTCATTCTCTAACCAAGACCAGTTGCCATCCATAATAAAATCAGCCACAACTGCCTTCAAATCACTACCAAAAGCAAGAAGAGTTTCTTCCCCAAAAACATCATTGAGAATTCCCATCGGGTGCTAAAGATCAAGCCATAAAAGAGTATTCAAACCATTGCCAATTTTATGGAAGATAAGTCCCTTCATCCACTCACAAATGTTGAGAAGCTTTTTCCAGTATCAAACGGCATCCGCAGGAATATTAGCATCCCAAAGTCTAACGTTTCTCAATCTGTATTTCTTAAACCTATCTCACCCGAATGGCAGGCTTCTCGATAAGAATATTCCGTAGGTGATTCATATTAGTTGCGATATTTGAATCCCTCACTTTTCTGAGACCAAGTCCTCCTTCACTCTTGGGTCTGCACACTTCATGCCAAGAGACCTTAGCTTTTGTAGCATTCATCTTCGAGCTAGACCATAAGAAACAGGCAAAGATTCTCTCAACACATGCAACAGGAGTAATTTTTTAAGGTGCTTATTTTGTCTAGGATTGGCAATGAGTACGGTTTAGATAAGAATTTGCAGACTATTTAACCTGAAGCAAACGTGTTTACACGGACTGTTCACTAGATTTTGGTTTTCATGAGTGGTTATTGACAAATCAAAAATCAAAAACTTCATTTTTTTTATTAATTAGAAAATAAGTCAATAAAATATGTGTATCCAAATACAAAAATAATAGTAATTTTCCTATAAAAAAATTAATAGTTGTGGGGCTACGACCAAAGTCTTACAACTAATTGTTACACTTGATAAAGTATAAGTGTCTATAATGCTTTAGATAATTTAACAAATTCAATTCTTCATATATAGTGCTTCACCGCCAATGGGCCAAGGTCCGAAATTTCATTTATTTATGGACAAATGTTGTGCTTATGTGGTTCATTTTGGATGTTTTGATATTGTCTTGTACTAAATTTTGCCTATTTTATCATTTTCTTTTGTAGGCCTTTCTGTCATCGAAATTGTATTTTTCTATCATATAAGTTTAAATGTGTTTATTTCAATTTCTTTTTGAATGGTTTTTAAGCTATTTGTCTAAATAAATATATTTTTATAAGCTAGGACACTATGTTTGGCAATGTAATAAAGTGGAGTTTGTTAACCCATACTCTGTACCTGGTATAAAAATTAGTACTCTTATCCTTATCCTATGTTTGGTACTCGGTTAAAAACCTGCTACTATCCCTACCCCTATCCATTGAAAAAAAATCCCATCTTGTCCTTATGAGACACTGATTAATAAGGTCAACAGGGCAAGGCAATGGGGTAACATTGGATTAAAGCCCTTATTTGTTAAAACCCTACCTATTAATAATACATAAATACATTTTAACACAAAAATATAACAAATGATTGTTAAAGAGATCTGAATTTTGGTCTTCAATATTGCATAAAAAATTTTAACCACTAAATTACAAAAATTTCATAATATAATAATTATAATTATAATAGAGCTATAAAACTGTATAGTTAGATGAAGAAAATAAAAAATATATATTTATACAAAAATATACCTAGGTGAGACAAGGTCAGGTTGATAAACCCTTACCCTACTCGCTTATGTACTAGGTGGGGGCAAAAGATCCCGTCCCACCAACTAACAGGGGTCTTTTTGTCTAAAACTCCACTCTCACATGTATGTACTCTTGCGAAGTGAAGTGAGGTGAAATACGATTGCCATGGCCTACAAGTCACACAGGAATTATTAGGCTCATGAATAATAAGTAAATTTTAAACTTGTTGAATTACGGGTTTGGGTTTGATTGAAAAGAATAACCTAAACAAGTTCGAATTCGAATTTACAAAATTTAGTGAATATCCAATTCGTTGGCATTGCTAAATCTATCAATGAAGCTAAGGTCTTTCTTGTTGGAGTTTGGATAGACAAACTTAATGAAAGGCATTAAACTTCAAGAAAAAAATTTTACTTGTGAATTTTTTTATCTTCGAAATATCAAAAGAGTTATAAGAAATAAATTTTTTTGAAGTTAACAAGTTATGAAAGAGAGGAAATTTTCTTATGATATTTTCTGTAATCAATCATACATCTTATACAAGTGTATATGATAAGGCTTTCTAGTTGATAAGAAGATAAGCCTAAAGGATAAGTACAACTTAACTCATATTTTGTTCCAACAATAATTTCAAAACTTTAAAAAATACAAATAGATATCTATTATCATGCTCTCTCAAGCGTAGCCAGACTCTATATGGCAAGCTTAGATCGTAATAGTGAAAAACAAGTGTGCAAAAGACCCTTTGTCATGATGTCAGCAATTTGATCCAACGTGGAGATGAACTGAACTTTTATATCACCAGTGGCCACCTTTTCATGAACAAAGTGTACATCTAGTTTTGTTCGCGCATGAAAAACCGGGTTTGCTGTTAAGTAGGTCGCCTCTATATTATCACACCACAAAATAGACTTTATAGAAGGCAACATTTTTAGTTCACCAAGTATAGACTAGAGCCAGCAAATTTTTGACGTGGCAAACGTAATAGCTCTCTACTCTATTTCTGTGCTCGACTATGAGATTGTTGATTGCTTCTTTCTTGACCAAGAGATCAAATTCGGACCTAGAAATATGCAATACTTATGTGTACTGCGATGATCAATTGGGCATCCAACCCAAACAAAATCCGAATATGCATTAAGTGTAAAGTCATCAGATTTGTGCAAAAAGAGTCCAAGATTTTCAGTTCACTTTACATACCACAATTTCCATTTTGTTGCAACCCAATGTTCCTCAGTTGGAGACTGAATGAACCAGCATACCTTATTTATAGCAAAATTGATGTCCGGTCGTGTAACAGTAAGCTACTGGAAAGCATCTACCACACTCTTGTACAGAGTAGGATCAGTAAAGTGATCTCCTTGCTATTTTGACAACATTTGTGAATAAGTAATTGGTATAAAAACTGGTTTGGCATCAAGCATGTCAGTTCTAGTAAGCAAGTCAAGAATGTACTTTTGTTGTTGAAGAAGAATGCGAGCCTCTTGTCTGGTAACCTAAATGCCCAAAAAATATGTCAAAATAACAATGTCTTTTAAAGCATTGTCTATTCAGCTAGGTAATAAGAGCAGTGATAGCAGCTATGGATTGCCCAGTGACAATTATATTGTCTACATATATTAAAATAAATAGTGGCCCATATGAGTCATGGGGCCTGAACAAAGATACATCAAATTTAGCAAAAATAAAACCCACGGAAAGTAAAAACAAGCCGAGCCTGGCAAACCATACTCGTGGAGCTTGTTTGAGTCTATATTAACGCCTTCTTTAACTTGCACATGTGAGTCGGATGGTTAAAATCAATATATCCAGGGGGTTGTGCCATATATACATCCATATATACATCATCTTGTAACAAACCATGTAAAAACACATTATTAACATCAATTTGCCGAATGTCCTAGTTGAAAGCCACTACTAGAGACAATACCAGACTAATAATTACTGGACTGAACTTCTCCGCAAAATCTGTTCCTTCTTCTTGATGAAACCCTTTAGTTACCAGGCATGCTTTACACTTGTTAATGGAACCATCAGGCTTTCGCTTAATACGGAAGCCTTACTTACAACCAATAATGTTAGCATCTGTAGGTTTGGGGACAACAAGCCAAGTGTCGTTATTAATTAGAGCTGAATACTCAGCATCTATAGCCTGTCTCCACTGAACACATTTTGAAGCTTATGTATACAAAGTTGGCTCAATTTCAAGAAAGTTTTTGGCAGAGAAAGATGAACCCACATTAAAAGTGACATAATTAGAAACCAATTTAGGCTTCCTGGTATTGTCATGATTTCTTGTGACCATTTGGTACGTAGGCTTGATAGGTTCAGCTGGTGTAGGACAAGAGGGAATAGAAGTGACTCATGTGGAGAAGAAGACGTTTGGTGCTCAAGACTAGAAGACACATGCACGTTATTAGATGGGAACAAATCTGAATGACACTTTGGTGGTGCATGCAGACCACTCGATGATGACGACAATTTAGGTGAAAAGGATTCACTTTGCTGACTATGCTAAGAATTAGATAAAGTAGAAGAAATATGAGGTGTGAGACTCAATTTAAAGTAGTGAGAAGATGTATCTGACACGTGAGGACAAGAAGAATTTGTATATGAACGAGAGCCATAAGCTGTACCTGAATTTAGATGAGAGCCATTCGCCGAATATGAAGGAAGTGAAGCACTACGTACACTACCGAGTGGTGGAGTATGCTGAGAAAAACCTTGTGCTACCAAACTAGACTGAGAAATTCGAAGAACAGGCACGTGTGATAGGGCATTAAAGACAGAAAATGAATTTAAGATTGGAGTTACCTTCGTTAACTCGTTGGAAGTACAAGGTGTTTGAGAAGGAGACAATTGATTAGCAAATGAAGAAACTCCTTCATCAAAGATAATGTGTCTAGAAATATAAACCCGTCTAGTTTTAACGTCATAGCACCTATAGCCAGAATGATCAGAACTATACACCAAAAAGACACAAGACACAGACTTCGGACCGAGTTTGTAGAGCCAAGATATGGAAAACATAGGCATCCAAACACTCTCGAATCTTAATAATTCGGAGGTCGAGAGGTAAATCTTTCAAACGGACTTTTGTTATTTAAAATCGAAGTTGGCAATCTGTTAATCAAATAAACTGCTGCGGAAAACGCTCCAAGCCAAAAAGATTTAGGAACGGAGGAGTGAAACATTAAAGTGGTACCAACTTCAGTAGTGTGTCGAATCTTTCACTCAGCCACTCCACTTTGTTACGATGTATATGGACATGAAAGTCGATATTGGACGCCCAAATTTTGTAAAAAATCACAAAGTTTTCCTTGAGTTAACTCTTTTCCCCTATCACATTGAAAACTTTTAATTTTTGCAAAAAACAAGTTCTCAACCAAAGCCTTAAAATGTGTAAAACAAGCAACACAATCACACTTTTGCACTAGGGGATAAATCCAAGTAAAGCTCGTATAATCATCTACAAACAAAATAAAATATCGATAACCAGAATTTGACGAAAAGGGGGCAGGGCCCTGAATATCACATGAACAATTTCTAAAGGCGAAAAAGCTGTATTTTTCGAAGAATGAAATGGTAAACGGTGACACTTGTCCATCACACAAGAGTGATATACATATTTATTTGAACCAGAAAAAGACACATCATCATTTCTAAAGATTAAAGATAGCACAACAGATGAAGGATGGCCTAGCCTGTTGTGCCATAGAGTAGACGACAAACAAGACGTAGGAAGACCAAAAGAAAAAGACGCAGCATGATCCAAGAAAAGAACGTACAAATCAGATTCAGCGTGACCTCGAAGCAACAGAGTCCCTGTTTGCAAACCCTTAACAACACAATGATAAGGAGTAAATTCTAAAGACACAGAATTATCTCGGGTAAATTGAGAAACAAACAACAAATTTTTGCAAAGTCGTGGGACATGTAGGATATGTTTTAAAGAAACAGAATGAGAGGGATTTAAGTGAGAAAAGGAACCTGTATTAGCAATAGAAACCTCTTTACCATCACCAACTATGACCTTCTCGTTAAGGGACACTTTGTTAAAAGAGTCATACAATTGGAAGCGCCACTATCGGGGGATCTATTGCTTAGTAGTTACAAGCACGGAAGGAGAATTAGCTTGATTGAATTGGTAAATAAAGACACCAGCAAATTGTCCAAAAGAACCTAAACATGATTGAATGCCATTATTCCTTAACAATTGGTAATATATAGACAACGAGCAGCACCATGTCCATATTTCCAACATATATGACACTTAAACTTGGGGCGCCTATTATTGGTTTGTTGGCAGCAACTGGAAGAACAAGCCCCAGATAAGACATTAGGTAACGAGGATCCGTTGTTTGAATTTTGGGCAACCATGCTGTGTAGCAGAGGACGATGCATCCTTTGTGGTTGGTGTGTAGCCATGATAATTAAAGGAAGCGAGGTGAGGTGTAAAATTGACGCGAGTCATAAAAAGCTAAAACCATGAAATAGGGGAAATTTTCTTATTTTGTAATTAATCGTATATCTTATACAAGTGTATGTGATAAGGCTTCTTAACTGATAGCAAGATCAGCCTAAAGGATAAGTATATCTTCACTCATATTCTGTTACAACAATAGTTTCAAAACTTTTAAAAATACAAATAGATATCTGCTATCAAGTTATAAGTGACGACAACTATTATGTAATTAAGCACATGAAACACTATTTTATATAGAAAAATAACATAGAATTCCTACGAAAATGACTCACTAATACTACTGATTAATCATAATTAGAACCCAAACATAAGATTCCATATATTATCATGAAGAGCCTATATGTTAAGTAATTACTTATTTATTTCATTTAGGAAATTCCAATAGATTTTTTTTTCTATTTTAATCCATATAATTGGTCTCTATTTCTTTTTATTTTACAAATTTCTCCTTTTATTTATTTTTGCTTTTCTTACATTTGTTTTCCTTGTTTCAAATCTCTTGTTTAAAATTTCTACTTTCTCTAAATTTTTCTTGGACTACCTATTAGTATGTTAGTCACCAATTTCACTAATGATATTACTAAGAAAAAGGTAATTACTGCACTAAGATTTAATTTGTCTCAATTTTGAATAACTTATAGTTACATCATCACCTATATTTTTGAGGTTTGAGTAATTTCTTTTAATCATTGTTTTAATCTATCCTTTGTATGACAAATATTATATCCTTAATCACAAAAATGTCATGGAAGTTCAATCCTTACCTTAATATATCAGCGTAGTTGCTTGCCATTTTGTCTTACCCTTTAAATTTGTCTAGTTACCTATTAATCAAAGGCTCTTATTATTATTGTTGTTGTTGTTGTTGCCAGATACATTAGAATTTTTTTTCAAGTGCAGTGAGAAATTGAGAATAGTGACAAACATGTCGTGCTGGATGTTCAACGGCAGTTTAGCGATCTGGCCAATTTTCTGAAAGGTTAGCAAAACACCAACCTACACTCGACCCTCGATTTAGAGGGTGTTTGGTTTGGCTTTTTTTTCTAGTCAAACTTACTTAAAGCCTAATTTAAGCTAATAGAAGTGTTTGTTTTAATTAAAAATGTACTTTTTTTAAGTAGCTTTAAGTAGAAATAAAAAGTTCTCCAATCCCAACTTTTGCTTTTTATGGCTTTAAGCAGGTTGAAAAAAAGTAAATTTGACCAAATCATTTACTATCCTATCCTTACCGTTTTATTTTTATTACTAAAATTTCTTTTCTCTTTTATCTTATACTTATCTTTTTAAATTATATTTTAATGTTCTTAACAGTTATTTTAACTATATAACTTACTTTTCAACCCACTTTAATCAAACATGTAAATACTTATTTTTATAACTATAACTTTTATTCAAACACGTAACCACTTAAAGTTGACAATAAAAAAAAGCCACTTAAAGCTAGAAGTGCTTTAAGTAGCTTTTTTATAAGCCAATCCAAACACCCTCTTCGTGGGTTTACTTTCATTTTTCTAAAACAATTATTTAATAAAAATAAATATTTTTAATAAAATATAAAATAATTATAAAATCAAGTATATAATCTCTTAAATCATAACATAAAACCACAATCAATCACAAAAAATAATACTTAAACTTAAATCACATAAGTAATTATACATTCTTTTAAGTAATGATGTATTAGGTAGATTGGTCGGTCATCCTAGCCCTGGGGTTGCTCCAGTTTTACAAGTCACCAAATTCTCAACTTTAACCATCATTCTGGCTAGTTAAACGAGAACCTGCGAGTCCTAACATCTTTTGACAACTCTATTTAAACACTAAAAGAAAAATGACCCCACCATGGATCAGCCCAGGATGACCTAACTTAGCCTAAAAGCCCAACCCAAAAGTCCAACAAAACTAAGAGCCTATTTGGCTAAGCTTATTGTTAAGTGCTTATAAGCAGCTCATGCTTATAAGTAAGTTAGAAATAAGTAAAGATGTGTTTGGATAATAGTGTTAAAAAGTTGCTGATATATTTGGTTAATAAGTGCTTATAAATAGTAATGATAATTAAGATGACAAAGAAGGACATGTCATTAATTAATGTGATACTTTTTAAGGTAAATTGGTCTTTTCATTAATTTGACCAATGAGTTTATAATCTTTTAAAAAGACCTAATAGATTGGTGCCTTTTTTCTTTTTCCCAACTTATAAGCCATCAAAAAGTGTTCATAAGTTGTGTTGCCAAAAATATAAGAGCCTGTTTGGCTAAGCTTATTTTTATGTGGTTATAAATATGTTGTACTTATAAGTAAGTTATAGATTAGTAGAGATATGTTTGGATAATATGTGCTTACAAAGTAGTGATATGTTTAGTAAATAAGTGTTTATAAATAGCAATAATAGCTAAAATGACCAAACAGGACATGTCTAATTATGTGATACTTTTTTAAGGGTAAATTAGTCTTTCATTGATTTGACCAATAAGCTTATAAGCCTTTAAAAAAACTGGCATATTGATACTTTTTTTTTCCCGACTTATAAGTCATCAAAAAGTGCCCATAAATTGTGCTGCCAAACATGTAAATTTCATAAATTGTGTTGCCAAACATGTAAATTTTCTTTTGGACTTATAAGCCGGTCAATATAAGCTTCTAACTCACTTTCAGCCTTGATGTGGCGCATCTCGCAATCAGCCACGTGGACAGTGACGTGGACCCTCTACTTGTTCTCCTTTCCAAATCAGAGCTCCAAATTTTCCCAGACTTACTAAAGTACATCAATCGTCATCACATTCCGTCACGGTTGAAAGCTGACCATAGATATCCCATCAATCTACGGTCACAATTCGAGCGTGATCTATCCTAACCACACAGGGTGTAACCCATTGCCTACTACTATTATCATAAGTATGTTACTATTATTATTAGATTATCTATACTATATATATAAAGTTATATTCAAGAGAACTTATGAGCTATTTGAATGCCATATAAGTTCCTCTTTAGATGCCACATAAGCTTCTTTTTTAATGCCACATAAGCTCCACTTTAAATGCCACATAAATTTCTTTTTAAATATCACATAAACTTCTATTTAAATACCACATAAATTTATAAAAGAGAGAGTACTATTATAATTGTTATCAATATTTAAATATAAAAAAGATTATTATGTCATTTGAATTTTTAAAGATGATATAATAGTTGAAATATTATATAAAAAATTGAATCCAAGCAGGGGATGACATATAAGCCAAGCAATAATGAAAAATATCCTTTTTTATGAATCATTCAATTTTTTACGGGTTTTAGATTATTATAAATACATTTATATCTATATATCTATTTATACTGTCTATATAAAGTTATACTTTAAGTAAAGTTAAGCGACTTTGAATGCCACATAAGCTCCTCCTATACATAAGTTCCTATTTGGATGCCACATATAATCTTTCTTAGATGCCACATAAACTTTTATTAAAGTACCACATAAGCTCACAAAGAGAGTACTCTTGCAAGTGTGATTTGCAAAATACAATTATCATCAATATTCCATTTAAAAAAAAAGACTATTACATCATTTAAGTTACATATTAAACATGATAAAATAGTTGATTAATATAATTAAATGAAAAGAAAGAGAACCAAAGAAAAAAGAAGAAATCTATATAATATCTATATCTATATATGTACTCTTGCAAGTGTGATTTGCAAAATGCCAAAGTCATCAATATTCAATTTTTTTCAAAAAAAAATATTACATCATTTAAGTTACATATTAAACATGATAAAATAGTTGATTAATATACTCAAACAAAAAGAACGAGAACAAAAAAAAAAAGAAATCTATATAATATCTATATCTATATATCTATATATAATAATAGTTATAAAGTTATATCTCATATTTTTTAATGGCATAGGCTTATCACATTCATGTTTTAAGCGGTGCCACATGTCATGTTTTTATTATTCACTTTTGTTAATTTATTTATGAAATAATTACCACTTAATACAAAAAATTAAAAAAAATTGCTACAATTTCCACTATTTTCTTCTTTCTTTTTTCCCAAATTAATTGTCATTGTTTTTAAATATCTAAATCAATTTCAATTATTTTAAAAAATGTTCAATTTAATTTCTATTGTTAAATTTTTAATAATATGTCAGTTAAATAATGTAGCACAATTATCTTCTCTATCTTCTTTAATTTTAAATATTTATTAAATAAAATATCTGAAGATTCTCAAATCATCATAAGAAAAATAATTCATACATCATATCAAATTTAAAGAATTTTTATAGAAAGGTATAATACAAACAAAAAGTTTTAATAGATCCATGCACTTTGGAAATTTAATGATTTTAATTTTGTAAGACCTTATTATATATATATATATATATATATATATATAGTTTAGATAGTGGGTCAACTAATTATACATGACCATTTATTACACCCAAAATTATATCAAAGTAAGTCCTAAATTTATTATTTATACGATATATAATCTATAATCTATAATATTATATATGTTGAAAATGAATGAGAAATTAAATATTTTCTCATTATTATTTTGAGACCTTTGGCCTTCTTATTAACTTAGATATGAATTCCAAAGGATTATTAGACCTTTGAAATTTCTCTATAATCTTGGATTATTATTTTAAGATTTTACAACTCTTGAAATTCAATCATAAATGTAATATTGAAGGTTTGATATCTTCTATTACCTATATATAGTGGTTTTTAGCAAGGTATACAATATACCAAGAAGCATGTAGTTAGTTAGAACATATACTTTTGTATAATTAGCATTTGTACTTTTATATAGCAGAGAGAGTTCAGATATTGAGAATATCAAAATTTATTTGGGCAAATTATTTGAGATTATGCAACAATCATTCAAGAGAGAGTCTTAGAGAATTTGAAATTGGAGACACTTGTTGTAAATATTGTAAAATTTTTCTATTTAAATTACTTCAAATTTCGTTACGTGATCAAATATTTTTGAATTTTTGAGAATTACGCTCTTTTCTCAAAATAAGAAATAAAATTATAAAATTGATGTATATAGAGCATTTTGAGAATATGTTCTTTCCTTAAATAAAGAAATAAAATTTAAAGGTTGATCCGTGCGAAGCAACTGTGTCGAGATATCTAGTATTATATGTATTTTCGTAGTTTCCAACCGCTGAAGCAATACATATAAATACACGCTAAAATGCGTAAAATTTCCTCGAAGCGTTAACTCTTATATATTGAACTGCTGAAAGCTTCCAGCATCTCAACACTTCCTCGAGAAAATCAGTTGCGAGAAAAGTGGTAAGTGTCTAATCTTATTTCTTTCTCTCTACCCGCATTCTTTTAATTTCTTCATATTTTTTCTCCTTTTCTCTGCTACCGCAATTTCTAGGGTTTGTTAAAATTCAATTGCTTCCTAATAGTTCGTATTTTTTGAATTTTTGCTATCGTAAAGCTACGAGCCATGCTTTTTCCAGCGGGAATTTCGTAATATATGTGTGTATGTGTGTGCGTGTGTTTTTTTTAATGTATTTCCGTAAATTTTTTTTGAAATTGGCGTATATACAAATATATGCATGTATATATTTGTGTGTGTGTATGTTGCTAAGTGGCTTTTGATGTGATTGGGAACTTGTTTGATGATTGAGGAGAGTAATTGTATTCGTGAGGCAAAGTTAAGTTTAATTTTGATATTGAAAAGGTAAATTAGTAGTCTGAGCTAGGTTTTGTGAAAGCGTTGGTGTTTGGCAATTAGTTGTGGGTGAGGCTTTGATTTTGTGCGTATAGTGCTTATTCGAATAAAAAAGTAGTAAGTGTGTGTGTATGTTATGGGAACTGGTTTTGATGTGAATGTGGGCTTGTTTGATGATTGAGAAGAGTAATTATATCGATGGAGCAAAAATCAAGCTTAATTTTGACATAAAAAAACCTAATCAGTACTCTGAGCGAGGTTTTGTGAAAGCATGGTGTTTGGCAAGTGATTGTATGCTGGGCAAAGCTTTGATTTTGGGCTTTGTACTGCTTATTCTACTGAAGGAGTAGCGAGTGGCTCATTGGTACTTGCAAGTAGTTGTATGGGTACTGAGACTTTAATTTTGGGGCTATTGTGTTTATAGTACAGTAGTTACTAGTGCTCGTTGTAGTGTAATGTTTTGTTTGTGTTGGCAATGGTGCTCATTGTGCGTAATGGTCTAGTATTAAAGAATTTGTGTTAATTTACCTCAAGTGTGAGAGGGAATAAAGGGGTTTTGCCTTGGTTCTAAATAATTTGGTACACGAATATAGAGTTTTACTAAGTACCTGATGAAAATGCTTCTTTACGAAGGCAAATTATTTTGTTAAGGAAAAATGTTTTCCACTTATTGGGTTCTGGTTAGTATTATTTCTTGTAAGTGACATGTTGACGTATATTTTCTGATATGTAGGTTTGTCTTTTGCATTGACACTGATCTAGAGAAATGTAAAAGAAAAGGTTATGGTTGTTTGATCCAGTAAAGAGGAACCATGCAAGGTGACATTTACTAACTGCAAGTGTTTACATCTTCCTGTAAGATGATTGCAACAGGCAATGTTTCTGAGTAGACATCCCTCTTGTTTCAAATGTTACACAAGCAGTGTACTGTACTTAGTCATGGCATTACTATGCATTTAGTGATTCTGGTCATTCAGTTTTGTCTCCATTCTTCATGAGGGCCATCCATGGAACAGTCAAGAATCTCGACGACTTCTCCTTTTCTTCTTTATATTTGATTTGAATGCTTTTCATTTTGTGATAGATTTTTATTGAGATACCTATATGATAAACTACGCAAAAGTGCTTCTATCTTTATATAGGGATGCTAACTTCTTTTCTTCTCTCTCTCTCTCTCTCTTTCTCTGTTGTTATACTGGCTTCAGATATTAACAAGCTAGATTCATGTGTCTTCTCTCTTGTAGGTCGATCAATTTACATTTCCATTATCTGTTGTTGGATCCCGTTCCCTGATGTGAGGATATTAAGAGTCTGGTCAGTGTAGCAGCAGTACCATTTGCTGAAAGAGTGGTACTGGAATTGGTTTTGCAGTCACTTGAGCTGGCAGCCTTTTTCTCATCCCCACAGTTTCTCTTTTTGGGGGGAGTTGTTCTGTTACGAAACAAGTTGACAGCAGAAAGCAATTACTTCACTATATAGGAGCAGTTTTACAGCTGTAGTATTTATGAAATATTTTCATATATGCATTAAGAAATAGATTTTAGCTCTACAATGGGATGGAAGGGGCTTTTATTTTCACTTTTACTTCTAGTCTCTCTGGCTGTGTCAACAGGCAGATCAGGAAAAGTCTGGCCACCTACTCTTCATGCAAAGTCCTCAATACTCTATAGCTGGACAATCTGCAGTGCTGGCATATTTGTAATCGTGGCTCTTGTTTTGTCCATGTACCTTATATTTGAGCATTTAGCAGCTTACAATCAGCCTGAGGTGTGTGCTTAATTTTATTTGGTATATCTGGATTTGTACTATCTTTTCTTTTCCATTCATTTGTTTATTTGCTGGTGATTTCCTGATATAAATGCAGTGTTGAGTGTTGATATTATTTGTTTAAGTTCTTGAATTGATGAGAGTGGGACATATGTTAAATTTCAGGAGCAGAAGTTCTTGATTGGGCTCATTCTGATGGTTCCTGTTTATGCGCTGGAATCGGTAATGTGAACTTGTTCTTCTTTCTTGTCTATTCTCTTAGACTTGATATTGGCTCCTTTGTGAAGTCCGTAAAATGTTTTTGGGCTTCTACTGGGAAAAATAATTTAATGTTCTCTCATGGATTCAAATATGTGGAAAAAAAGTTCAGCTAATCACATGTTGTATCTTGTGGGCTGTTTTAATCTTTTTGGACTGAATAAAAAGAAACTTGTGTTTCTATGGGCACTTCTGATCCATAACAATTCGCTAAGAGTCAATGTTACTGTAATTATTGGAGTTAACAGCTTTTTGAGCAGAAGTGCAAGTGTATTCCCGCTGGGTGAGGCACACCACATTTGTATATTCGTCCTCATCATCGCTGAAGGTTATGAGATGGCACTCATGGGACTCCCCTAAAACAAAACATTGAATTTGGGATGTATGGTAGGAAGGATAGACAAATTCTAGTAAGGATATAAAAAATCTCAGGAGCCGGTCTTCAGGATAGAGATGCAATGATAATCCCATATGTGGTTGTCAGACAATACTCTCTTTTCCTTCTATCATACATGATAATATCAATTTATAAGCTGGTATACCATTTATAATATTTTTCTTTTTTTTAACCTATGATCTTTCAGTGAACTTTGTCCTTAGATACCCTTCGATAATCACTTGGTTGACCAAAGTCAGTTAGGTTTATGGTGCAGAATGCTATCATTCTTGAAGAATTTGTTGAGAAAATTTACCGTTAAATGGTATTTTGACCCTGGGCTAATCTTTATGCATGCTAGTGAGTTTGGGGGTGATATTTCTTTTGAGGCCTGACTATTTGTTTTCATTTATAGATCTTTGTTTATAAATAATCAACATCAGATTATTTCTGCTGACACCTGACTAGACAGTTTACTTAAAAATCCTCTGCTTTTATGTTCTTGAGCTTCTTTAATTTTGGAATTAGTTTCTTTGTTTCTTTCAGATTGCTTCCGTTGACACTTTGTGTATGTGGAACAGTACATATCTGTATTGGAGCCAGATGCTGCATTCAACTGTGAGATCATACGGGATTGTTATGAAGCTTTTGCATTATACTGCTTTGAGAGATATCTCATTGCCTGCTTGGGTATGTTTTGCATACCAATTTATTTTCCTGTTTTCTCATTTCTTGATAACTTCTAGCCTGATGAAGTAATTCTTATAATTGACATATATTTTACCCTAATATTTTCTTTTTGAGAATCATAAGTTTGAAGTCCTAGTCCTTGTTGGCATATGATTTGTTCTGCATTTATTTCTTGTTATATGGAATGATGTTGCAGAAGCCGCAGCTCAATGGTGAAATAGTGGGGTAAATTTTAGGAACAATCTTGAATATTGTTATTTTATTGTCGAGCATTTTGGGACTGGGAGCTGCTTGGATTTTTAAAACACCACCACATAGGAATCATGCTCTTGGAATTAAATATCTAGTAGTAAGATTTCTACTACATTCCAATCTCCAGGCCAAATACATATTCATCTGCCTGAGGCAAGGGATTATGGGAGAAAAACTGATTAAGAGTTTATCTTGTGAATATCTGTTTCGATATTTGTAATAAGCTGCAGTTAGCCTTGTTGAATCCCCAATTTAGCTATTCTTGTTCAACTTGAAGCTGCTTGTCTACCTATGTCTTGGCCTCTGCCTTGGCGTCATGTTGAAATTATAGAGACATACTACAATGATGTACGAACACCATCGAAGTCTACAGAAAACTGAATGATATGTTCATGTTTCAAATTCGCATCCTATCTTAATAACTGTTGATGTTGCAGTCTACAGAGTGATGTTTTTGCTTGCCTTGTTTTTTTGCCCCTTTTTCATCTCATTTGGTAAATTAGATAAATCAACTTGAGGAACTCACATAATGTGCATGCGGTCTTGGAAGTAGATCATTCCTCCATTTTGTTTGTTCAACTTGTTATTGTTATTTTCAGCCATAGCTTATTATTTTTCAATTGTTTAAGCCTCTTTACTAATTCAACAAACCTTAACATTGTGGTATTGCCAAGTTAGCTTTATTGGAAGTAGTAAGGAGAATGATCAAACTTATTTGTCATGGCTTACAGGTGGAGAGGGAAATACCATTGCATTTATGGAGAAGGAAAGCACGGTCGATTCTGGCGTACCGCTTCTGGATTATACATATGCTTATGGGATCGTTGACCATCCTTTTCCACTGAATTGCTGTCTCAGTGCATGGCGTCTTGGTTCTCACTTCTATCAAGCGGTGAAAATTGGCGTTGTGCAATATGTATGTCCTTTACTGTTGTTCCTGATAACTTGTGTGTTTAAGTTTATTACTTTGATCTTTCCTCTCATGAAATGTCTGTTTCCAGATGATACTAAAGATGATATGTGCACTGTTGGCAATAGTATTCGAGTCTTTTGGTGTTTATGGAGAAGGGAAGTTTGAGTGGGGATATGCGTAAGTTGCTTCTCGTTGAAATTAATTATAAAATGTATTACTGGTTTTGAACCTCAAGTAATTTGTATTTTTTTCACCTTCTTGTACATACTGGATATTGCACTCAAATGTGAAATTAACAGTAATGTTATACTCGTGTTACTTAACTATCTACTCTGGCGATGCATTGTTGTGTTTTCAGGGATAAGAATTCTTCTTAAATACTGATCTAGTATTCTGGAATTTGCAGCTACCCTTACTTGGCAGTTGTTCTGAATTTTAGCCAGACCTGGGCATTATATTGCCTTGTGCAGTTCTATTCTGTCACCAAAAACAAATTGGCCCCCATTAAACCTTTGGCCAAGTTTCTGACATTCAAGTCAATTGTATTCTTAACTTGGTGGCAAGGTGTAGCCATTGCCTTTCTTCTCTCACTGGGAGCCTTTAAAGGGTCTCTAGCGCAGGTTTTGAAAAGCCGTATACAAGACTACATTATCTGCATTGAGGTGTGTGCCCAAACCCTCGTATGATTTTAGTGCTGCACATTGCTTTTATTATATGGTGTTGTTTGAAGGCAGTTTTGTACTTGCCATTTTAGTACATGAATGTATATTTCTTATGGCTTATGTTTTTGCTGAAGTGCCATTATGTGTATATAGCATGATAATTTTGCAGTGAGAAAGAAGTAAAGTAGGGATTATATGCATGAGGCTGACATGCCATTTTCCATGTTACAGATTGTGTCACTTGTATCAGTTCACTTGCTAATTGACAAGCAAAATTACTGCCAATATACAAGTACAGATAATGCTCCAGATCAAGCTTGATATAGCTTTTTGCCTTTTCTTTCCTGTTCTCCACATTCACGTGTGTGGTTGCTGCATGTTATTGTCTGATAAATGATGCTGCCATCTTTAGCTGGATACTTTTCAGGTTCATGAATTTGGCTGTAATTAAGAGGGATAAACGTGGAATGTGTTATATCATTCACTGATTCATTTGTGTGTATATAGATTACATATGAAGTCCAAAACTAGGCAACGATCAGGTGTTGCCTGTAAACCTGAGCACCTTGCAATCTGCAGCCACTGTCTGTGTGACTCTAACTATGAAAGTAATCAGATGTGTGAACTTTACAAAGATAAATTGGTGTTTAAATGCTTTTTATCTTCAACATCCAGCTAATGTTTGTAAACCAATTTAAATCAAAGTAAGCCTTATCCCCTTTGGTGGTTTTGACTAGTCCTCTTAATGCCTTTCTTCTCTAATTAATTACTCACAGTGGCATATTCTTTCAGCTTCAACCTATTCTGGGAGACGTATTCTAAGAAATTGTCGTTAGAGTTACTGGCAGCTAGAAATAACTACTTATTTGCAATGAGACCATACTAGCAATGACTATTTTGCAATACATGCATGATATCCTCTTGCTTCCAGTTCTTGAAGTGCAAATTATAACTTCGTAAGATCTTAAAAGTGCTAAAGAATTTGCAGATTTTGGTTGTTGAATAAGGTACCCACCAATGTTAACCAAATGCTAATCAATCTCTGGAGACAAATTCTTTTGTTATGCTGGTGGGCACCAGGGATGGTGGGGTGGGTTAGTGACTCCATGATAGCATTTCATTGCATCGTGTTAGTTCCAGGAAGCTGTTCTCCTAAGGTTTCTGATTATACACATGTAACAGATGGGAATTGCTGCTGTAGTGCACCTTTGTGTTTTCCCAGCAGTGCCTTATAAACGTGGAGAAAGATGTGTGCGAAATGTAGCTGTAATGGCAGACTATGCTTCCTTGGGAACACCGCCTGACCCTGAGGAAGTCCGAGATTGTGAAAGAACCACAAGGTTACGCAGTGCTCGGCATGAAGAGAGAGAGAAACGTTTGAAATTTCACCAAAGTGTCCGTGATGTGGTGGTTGGAAGCGGTGAAATAGTGAGATCACTACTTTCTGTCTAAATCTGTTACTTTGGTTTCTCACCTTCAAATGATTGTCTATTCTTGTCATAATTGTGTGTTTAATGATGCCATGCTTTCTAGATTGTTGATGACATGAAGTTCACAGTTTCACACGTTGTAGAGCCAGTCGAAAGGGGGATTGCGAAAATAAATAGAACTTTCCATCAGATATCTGAAACTATGAAGCAGTACGAGGACCGGAAGAAGAACACAAAGGATGACAGTAGTCTTGTTCCCTTGAACTCGCGGAGACCAGAATTTTCTGATGTGCATGAAGACCTTACTCAAGGGAGTTTGAGTGACAGTGGGTTGCCAAATGGAAAAAGAGCACATCACCAATCCAAATGGACATCATCCCGGTTTAGAAATAGATAACACCCAATGTGATTTAATCTAACAAATACATCTATAAATCCATTAGTTTTATTTAGCGTGCAAACTAACTTTTATCTGGTAAGTATAGTCTATTCTCTCCCAGTTTTTTGAACTCAGGTTGTGAATCAAGCCATCACATTAAGAAGATAGAGTTACATGTCTGACATATTTTTGGGGCACTTTTTCAGGTTGGTTATGATGATCGTCACTGAGAAAAATAATCAAGGAAATGTTCTGATTATGGTATAGTTGGCAGAATCTGTGTAGGAGTGTGGCTGCAAGATGAAATATAGTAAAAGTCTGCTGTCGAAAGAGGTACTGCTATTAACTCTCGACTCGAAAGGCACAAAACTCTATGCTTCAATTGTACAATAGATACATTCTGTTGATGACATTAGTAGCCAGTGGAAAGGTGACATTAGTAGCTAGTGGGAAGGTGTACAGCATACATTTTTAACTCCTCCAATTTAACACATTCTATTCTGCACTCATTAATCTATCAGCCATTAAAACGTAAATGTTGGTGATTAGGCTTTCTTTTCGGTTTGTGGAGAAACGGATTGTTTTACAGGATTCTACAGCGCGAGATACAATTGCCTTTTATGCCTCTATTGTGTATTTTTTAGATTGTATGGTTTGTGGGGACATAGGGGATGATGTTCATGCTCAATTCAGGGAAAATTTTCTATTTCCTTCATTTTTATTGATGAACAATATTTGCAGTAGACACATTTTGATTATAAGAGAAAGATTATCCGCACCTATAGTATCAATAGTGAAGTTGCATACGCCTCTTATTTGCAGCGTATTTACTTATTGTTAGTCCAACCAAGCACAATGGATCCGGCTAGAATTAGTCTCTTCGAGCAACTAGTCTTAAGCTTTACCGAACCAAGTGCTGTTTTTTCCTGTTCGAGCTGTGATCGGATAGTTGTTGGCTGTTCCTTACAAGATCTAATCGTGATATCATAGTTGAAGTTCTCTTTTTTTTTTCTTTTGGGGCAAAAAGTAAGAAACTTGGCGTATAAAATGTCAGCTAGCGAAACGACACCAAGAGGGGTCGGATATAACCAATTTTATTGGAAGGAAGATATGTGCTAAGGATTGTTTGGTCATCCAATCACTTACTTTGTTGGTCTGATGAGGAATAACAATAGTTTAACCTACACAAACGGGAGACAAATTATTAGCACAAATTTCCTCAAAATAGTTAGTCACCCAATTAATAACTAACTTGTCAGACAACATTTTTTTTCTTCATAATCCAATTGACAGCTCAACTTGCTGTCTTTTTCAAACATTGTGATCTTAAAGAATCAATCTCAATCGCAATTATTTTAACGCCTTCGATCTCAGTAGCAATTATTTTATTGTCTTCAATAATTGGTCTAATACTCCTGGGATGGACCTGAAGAAGCTGGATCAGTATTGTAGTAAGCTAGCTAGGTGACAACATGTAGTACACCGTGCTGCATAGGTACACACGATCATTGAGTCAGGAGCCTAAGCAAGCTTGAAGGTTTAGCTATTTTCTTTCTAAATTACTTTCGATTTTGTTGGTCAATTAGGTAGATATTAGACAAACCCACCTGTGCATTATTTTATCAACATATAATACATTATAAAAAATGGAAAACAGTCTATTAGGCATGGGGACGCTAGATCAAATTCACGAACTATACGGGGGTGTGATGGTAATCTAACCCCCGGCCCCCCCCCCCCCCAAAAAAAAAAAAAAAAAAACACGCACACAAACACATGGCTGATGGCATCAAAACTAGGGTTTCCATTGTTGCGCCTCCTTTTCTTGTAACTTTTTCTTATAAATTGATTAGTCCTGCCTCAATCACCCAACTCACAACACCCTCTTCACACACACACACTCTATGATCTTTTGGTTTTGAGCTTTGTAGCTTTAATTCAAAGGTTGATGTAAGGGCTGTGATGAAAATTAGAGAAAGTCATGCACCACTCTGAACTTTGTGATGACACTTTTCTCCATACCCATATAATTTCTCTGAGCTCCTTTATTTTTCCTTCTCTTTTCTTAATTATAGAGGAGGGAAATATTCTTTTTTTCTTTTTTATTTTCGTTTTAATATTTTTTTTCCTGGGTTTCAGGATATTTGTGTACCCTTCTTTTGTTTAAACGAGAAAACCGCGTGATGTGGTCTTTGTTTTCGAATTTCGAAGGCCAAGCCACGATGCGGACCGTACATCAGTCACATTCTTCTGTGGATGAACTTTTAGTTTCTGATGGTTTCTCATTTCTTTTTCTTTTTTCTTTTTCTTTCAAAAATATAATATTTCGTTTTTCTCTTCTTTTCCATGATAAATAAATAAATAAATAAATAAATAAATAAATAAATAAATAAATAAATAATGTGTAGTACGAGAGAATTGGATGAGCAAGGAATGGGAATGGGAGAAAAATGGAAAGGGGGCAATGAGAGTCTTGGAAAACTTCGGGTATGGTTGGCATGGGTGGACATATATGTAATTTCCACTTGAAAAGAAAAAGGAGAAAAAAATTTAAAAAATGGAAAAATTTATTTATCTACATATTGTTATTTTTTTTGTTAATGTGGAACTAATAATCTTCCCTTGTCCAGCCATACCCGACGTTTTCCATCACTCCTCCCTCTCCTACCTTCTCCACTTTTGTTTTGTCTCCAACATGCCTAAAGCTTCACCAAGGTAGTATTAATTGATTATTATTGCATGTATTTTTTTAATTAATTTATTATTGGTTCTTGTCTTTTTGGATAATTTAGGCTTAGCTATTAACTTTCTATTGATTTTGTTTCAGTTGGTAATACAGTCTCTTAGTTGTTTCTTCTTTATGTAATTTTTTTTTGAATAATTATAAGAATTTGTGTCTTCAATATTAAACTAGTCATGAATTTATTGTTAAATATAAAAAAAAACCTGAAGGGGTAATATATTGATTGTCGGACAATTTGTACAGAATTATGTCTTCAGTAATAATCATAGTCATGGTTACTTTGTTATGTTTTTCATTCTTTTGCTTCAAATGTGATTGCTTGTATTTTGTTTTTGTTTTTCCAATTTAGCCGACCCCAATGGGATCTACATCATTCTGTGCAGATCCAAAATTTGTTAATTCAAAGAGTGTTGACTTGCATTCAAATATCACGAGCAATGGGGTTTGGACTGAGGGTGGGGTTTAAAATAAAAAACTCAATATAAAAAAAGAAAGAAAAGAAAAAATGTTTTCACTCTAATACTATTAATCACAGTGCTCCTAAGAGCCAGTTTGGTTTTCCGTTTTGAAGAGCCAAACTGATTTTTAGATTTTAAAAGTCCATTTAAAAAAAAAAGAGGTGTTTGGTTTTACGTTTTAAAAGTCAGTTTTGATCAAAAGTCAACTGAGTTTTGAGGCTGGCTAAACGGAGAAGTTAAAATTTTTAACTTTTCCGTTTGTGATTTTGGCAATTATGTTTTAAAAAATTTTTAGGACAAAAGTATCCCCATTAATTTTTCATTATACCAGTGACTACCCCTATTTTTCCTATACCTATTTGCTTCATTCAACGACTCTTCATTATGGTGGCTATGAACATCCTCTAATATTCAAGAAGAGTTTCTCAAGATACATACATCCTTGGTCGCCAAGCTAATTGCAAAAAGCCATTTTCTCAATATACATACATCCTTGGTCGCCAAGCTAATTGCAAAAAGTCATTTTTTCAAGAAGAGTCAATTGGTTTCTTTCCCTTGGGTTCTTCCTTTTGTTTTCATATTTTTTCCTTTTAATATTTGGTTAAAATATTTTTATTTTTGTTGTTAATATTTTGAATTATAATTATAATTATAATTTTCAGAGAATTTTTTCAAACAAGTACAAATATGAACAAAATTGCATGTTATGAAAAGTAAACACTATTAGTTTTAAAATGTCCTTTTTAGTAATTTGGGCAACTAATAGTTATTTCCAAATATAACACCAAACACCATATCATTTGATAAAAGTTCATTTGATAAACAAATAACCAAACACTTTTTGGTTTTCACTAAAAGTCCATTTGACAACAAGTTTATTTTGAAAATGCCTTTTCACAAAACTGAATTTCTCAATGGAATGCTAAACTCATTCTAAGTAGTTTACAAACTGCGCTTTTTGGATTGGGCTTTTTTCATGGAAAACTATTTTTTTCTGTTAAGAAAAGCATATTGTTTTGCAATGGTATTTGATTTGATTTTTGAAAGAAATGAAACTTTTTCACTGTCTTTGGATTTAGGGAGAAAGGTTAATAAAGGAAAGAAAAGGAAAGTATAGAAATATAAACTTAAGGAGGGAATATACTTAATCTTTGTTTGGATTGAAACGTTTTGTAAGGGAAAGGATTAGAAACGATTATGAAATTTTCTTATTTGCTTTGGAAAGGAAATAAAGGGGGGAAAGAATAAAATTTAATATACAAATTGATTTTATACTTTTTTTTTTAAAATTTGGACTGGCTGATATTGTAAGGACAAAGTTGATACGAAACTCTTTTGGGTTTTCTTTCCCTCCATTTTACTCCAATTTGGGAGGAATGAAAAAGTAGCCTTTCAAAGGATTACTCCTCTCCTTCTATTCCCTTTCTGAAAATCTCCACAAGAAAAGGGTGGAAATACTTTAATCGAGTCAAGTAGAACAAAATAATTTTGCCATTGAAGATCAATAGAATACTTCGAATCCCAACTAGTGCATTGAATGACATTAAGGGAGCGTTCAGTTCATAAAATTATATAAGTCTTTGGGGAATCCAACGGCATATTTAGTTGGGGCATTTCGAGGAATGCAATATTTGTATGAATTTCTAAATTTTTATTTCCAAATGAGGGGGTGATAATTTTGTATTTTCGAGTTGTGGGAATGTTTTAGGCACAGTACAAAGAAAAAATTATCAATAATAGTAAGAGGAAAACTAATTGTTTCTATTATTTTCTTACTTTTAAGACATATTTCATCAACACTCAAATTGTCAAACATATACACTGCACATATTACACAGATGACTTACACATAATATACACATTACACGCACACTCAACATAATATATAAACATTATGCATACACTACACACACATTAGGCACATATTACCCATTATTTATGACTTCATGCATACTACACATATTAAACTTATATAAGTTGCACATACCAAACACACTGCATATACATCACGTATTGCACATATACATTACATAAATATTCTGCACATATTGCACATATTTTATACACATATTACACACACTATACAAACAAATTTGATACCTTTTTTATTTATTAAATTAGTATTTTTTTGGTGTTTAAGTTTCCTAGGAATGTTGAGTTTAAACTAAATATAACAAGTAAATATTTTTGAATTCATTCTTAATTTTTTTGATAATATTTTTAGCCCATCGAATAGTTTTAATAACATTCCCTAAAATTACATTGCTGAGAATCACATTCATAGAGAATAAAAAATTACTCTGTGAATCAAAAAACCCCATAAGGAAGGAATTTCACCATAATTCTAAGCTGCTACTTGAGTATTTGCATTATATTATATATATATATATATATATATATATATATATATATTCTTTTTTTGCTTTTTCTTAGTCCATGCGCCTTTTGTCACTTAGGCGTAGTTTTTTTATTTAAATTTCAGACCAAGTCTTATCTTATAAGGAAGATTGGCTATCAATTTGACCCAAAAAAAGGGGGTTTTGGCCTTGTCCATTAATAATTTTCCAAATAGGTCTTAATATTTTGATCAAGTCAAAATATTACTTCTTTGATTTTATGTTTCAGATACTTAAACAATTAATTATATCAAACAAGGCATCTTAATCAAGTTGCTATAGAGTTAAGTAGTGAATCCTATCCTTCTGTGAACCACGCGTGCATGTCCTCTGTCACCCTCCACCGTGCGTGTATGACTCTAACCCAACCTTGCCTTTTTCCAACAAAATAATTCTAGGGTTAATCAAACTCATTCTTGGGGCTAAAGAGAAATTTTCAGAAAAAGTGAAAAAGCTCTTGTCCTTCAAAGTTGGCTCAAGGGGGGCTTGACTGGCGGCAAATCCCAAGCCACAGTCTCGACCAAGGGCCTTTCAGTTCATAGGTCAAAAAGGACATAAAAAAGACTCTGAGTTGACAAGTATTGACCAAAAGGGGGCTCAACGCAACAATACCTCATTTGATTCTTAGCTTCAGAAACCCATCTTGCATAGGTTTCGTGCACAAATTCATGTTCATAATCCCAAGTACTTTCACTCCGATAGGTCTTTGCTCGTAATCACATAGATCACATGGGAAGGGGAGAATGCTGTTGGTTTCGGTTAGGATACCTCTAATGATCTTTTTTCTTTTATGATTGTAACCTTTTTGGCTCGCATTGGGTAAATCGTAGACAAATTTTCTATCTTTTCGTATAAATAAATGACACCATAGTCTTAAAATGAATTAATATCACTCAGTGCTTTTTAAAGCTAGATTAATACTAGCCTTAATTATCTACCTTGTTGGTTTTCTTCAACGGAAATAAATATTTATTTATCCTCCAAAATAGGAGGTATTATGCACTTGTGGGGCAATTTATTCCTTTAGTTTGTGTAATAAAAAATGCATTTGTATAGTATTTGCAATATGTTGAGAAAACGTGCCATTACCTTTGGCATAAAACTTGATCAAGCCTGGAAGGACTATGTATTCTTGTTTTTTTTAAAAGGCACAAGGAGGAATATTAGCTAATTTTAAAATTATAAGGGTATAATGCACTTCTAACAAAGTACAAAGAGATGGGATGCACTTTACCTTGTCTTGTATGATTAGAATAAAACATTTATGAAATGGCACATTATTAATCTAGCAGCAGATTTTCATCTACAATTTAACGTTATTTGTATGTGCCATACACATACTTTCTCGAAACCTTTACTTTTAAGAGTATACTAGTATATTGTAGCTGTGCATTGCAGTTAAGACGATGAACACTAATGTGTATATACAAAATAATTTATGTGAATAAGAGTAAATTGTTAAATTATAAATTTGAGTAAAAAAATTGTTATGAAAAAAATTAGATTATTTATGTATGGTTACGTTGTTCTATTCTATGGATAGTATCGTAAGATAGAGGAATTACATTAAAATTTTTGCTGTAAGGAGATCAATTTTTTATATTTGAGTAATATTTGTTTGTAGTAGTGTAATGAAAAAAATGTACAACAAAATGAAATGCACACAAATATGAATATATAGATAAATTTTTAGCAAAGATAAATATTTTTGTCAAACAAATAGAAAGAGATGGAAAGTAAGATGATAGATGGGGCCAAATATATGCACATATTTTAGGAGAAGATTGGGTAATACAAATGGTATAAAAGGTAGAAAATCGGGATTGGAAAATTTTGATTTGTTGATTGAGAGAAAATAGGGTTCAAATCGGGGATTGAAAGATAAATTAGGGCTAAAGTGGGACATTAGGGCATGAAAAAAAGGAAAAATGTATGCTCAGCTATAAATCCTAAAACACATATTTAGTTATAAGTCATATATGTTTAGAATAAATAAATAAATAAATAAATAAATAAGTTTATATGAAAGTAACACGTGATAGCAGATTGAAAATGACACTTGGCAACAGTATAGTGCAACGGTTCAGCTTTAGTATATAGTATAGATTTAAAATTTTGTCAGTGAAAAACATATGCATGTTATGGGTTAATTATGGATAAAAATTAGTCGATGCATTAATAATATTCCTATTCGTCTATATATATATATATGTATGTATATATGTGTTAAGGTCTGAGCCTAACACATCAGTTTTTTCAAGTGAATTACAACCTGACACATCATCTCTCGAACTTGACATGTCATATTCCAAATTTGACTCATCAGGTTGTCCAATAATGAAAAATTGCCATGCATCAATTTGATAATTTATTATTTATGTTACGATTAATTCCATCTAATAACTTTAATTTTTACATGGAGTGATACTAATTAACCTTTATATTTTATTTTAGCCACTTATTAACCTTTCGTTGAGTTACTATTAAAATTAACAAACAAGTGAATATTGCATATTTTTTTGGAGTTAAGTACTTTTGCCATTCAAGCCACAATCCCACACTTTTTTTTTTCTATTTCTTTTTTGGATCTAAACGCCAAACACAAACCAAAACATACTTTAATCTTCACCTTCTTCTTTATTGTCGTTGCCATAAGCATAATCACCACAAACACGAATCGACTTTCTCCTTATCATTCATAACACAGTGATTCATGCCAAAGACATACATGGATACATCAACCAAAACAAATATACATGTGGATAGTTACATACACTCATATATTGGTATGTTGATGTTAAGTACGGTGAGGTAGGGTTGGGTTGTCTTGGGTTTAGAATAGTATGGGTAGGGGTGCCTACAATTGAGGGGGAGGAGTTCATTATATATATTATATGTACATATATATATACATATTTATATGTACATATATACATATACATATGTATATATATATATATATGTACATAATATATATATATATATATACACACACATATATATAATAATATTCTAAGCTCTGTTGGAGTCAAACTAATTAAAGGCCCGGGTTTTAATTCTTTTCAATGATAGATTTTAAAAAAGTTTGTAATTTTTCAAGACAAAATTAAAAAATGGACAATTTAATAACTATATTACTTTTATCAACAAAAATATAATTTTGTTATATTTGACCTAAGATAAGGGTTAATAAGTAACTAAAAATAAATATAAAGACAAGTAAGTACCATATCATTTAAGAGTTAAGGTTATTAGCTGGAATTAACCCTTATGCTAAATTCTAAATTTTAAATAAATTCGTAAATAAATGTCGTTCTTAAATATCAAAATAATCTATACCTCTTTGATACATCATTTTCTATTCTTTATCTACCACCAAGTTCATGGTCTTGCAAATAATAGTAACATGTTAATTACGATGCATGCATAGGAGACAATATGTATATTTTACATGATATTGACTTTAACTAAAATAAAAATATCATGTTTATGATATGATTCATGAATGTGGCAAATAAATTTGAAGGGGGAAAAACTATATGAAGAAGCCTGTCTATGTCATTGGCATATCAAAAGATATAAATATAGCAAATTCTTACTTTTTACAAATATGAGTAAATTAATTAGTAAAAAACTATATGTTAAATATCTAGAAAGAAAAAAAATGAAATATTGCAAAATTCAAGTTAAAGTTGTGGGAAAATAGACTATAAGAAATGCTAACAAAAAAATTCACTAATTTTTGGAGATGTTACCTTTGGATTCCGAGGGAAGTTTCTATTTCTTTTTCTGATCATTCCTTTATGTTCTTGATGAAATTCAATTGATAAAAATTATGAAATATTTCTTATTTTAATTTTTTAGAGGATAATGTTGCCATGACAAAGCAAAGGTATGACAAAATGCTTAGAGTCCAAATGCAAGAGAGTCACGTACACTTGATAAAGAATTCTACACTTGCTTTATTGATATACTGACATTCGACTTGGTTTTTGTCAATGTACTATTATCCACAAACTTGGAAGGTAACATCATAATATCAATAGACACGTCTCTTCAATTCTATTGCTTTTGATGGCTTAAAGGTTTTTGCGGATAACGATTTGTGACATTACAAGTTTATTAACTTGTGAGAGACAATGTGGTTATCTGGGAGTGCTTATTTTGCTGCTTTTTTTTTTTTTTTTTTTTAACTGTAGTTGCTTAAAAGCAGCAAAGTAAAGACTCCCAAACAAGCCGAATAAAAGGATGTCCTTGGTCTTCTTCTAAACTCCTTTTTCGAGGTCTTGAAGACTCCCCTTTTAGAGGTAAGATTGAAGCTACTAATGCGAGCTCTAATTTGGAGGAGCCGTGTGATACCCTGGATGTGGGTAACAAATTCAACAATCCTACAAAACCTAGCGAGGAATTGCGGCTTTCTATTTAGCAACAATCACCTCCTAGAACGAAAGATATGGGGATTTTTCCCCCCTCTTAGTAGATCTAGTGCTTCTCCTCCACTTCTTGTGGGTAATGATGCAGAATAGAGTGCTTACTCTAGATCTAAGTTACTAACCAACACTATTGCTTTAGAACCCAGAGAAGAAGTTGAGTTACCCTATCTCCAATCAACAGAAAAAACTGGATGAACCTTTTTGATGGTAAGACCAGTGAGGATTTCAGCCTTCAGTACCATGAGCCGAGGGTGGTCAATGGGAGAATTGGGGTTAAACCGCCAGCGAGTGTTGCGGAGAAAGGCAGTTTATTTTTAAAAAAACACCTTGGTCGAGTAGTTCCTTGATCATCCCCCACCGTTCACAGTGATTAGGAATATGGTTAATACTAGATGGTGATGATTTGGTAAGATTGACATCAAAACTACGAAGGAAGCCTATTCTTCTTCAGATTTGAGAATTCCTAAGGTTGTGAAACCATCTTGCAGCAAAGTGGCACATACATCATCGCCCTTTTCTACTACGAAGATGGAACCTGGGTATTGAGCTTGTGAATTTTAATTTTGCCAAAGTTCCTATCTGCGACAAGTTATGGAATCTAACAACTCGGTACTGGTGCAAAGATGGTGTTGGTTATGCCGCTAGTGCCATAGGCACTTCTCTTCAGATGGATGCTGATATGGAGAACAAATCAAGGATCTCATTTGTTCGAGACTGCATCGAAGTTGACCTCAACAATCCCCGACCTAATAATGACTTCGACTTTGAGTTGCTTGAAGGAAGGGTGGTGACTGTTCTAGTGGAATATGCTTGGAAACCCATGCCTTGTTTGAAGTGTAATTCTTTTGGGCATACAACTAGCAAGTGTACAAAACAAGATCCCCTTGCCCAGCCTATTAATCCCTCTTCGAAGGAAGTGCAACGTAATATAGACCTGGTGATAACGAGTGAAAGGGAGTGCCAACCCGTAGCTAATAGAAGGAAGCAAAGGTCTAGGTCTCTTGGCAAAAACAAAGAAAAGAACCTCTCTTTTGGGGCTTCTACCTCAACTGTAACCGCTCCTAATCGCAAATATAAGAATATTACAGTAGGTGCTTCTTGTTTAACTATTAATACTTCAAACCTCTACAAGGTCCTAGTGGAGGAACATACACCGGGAGGAACATAATGATCGCAGAAATACGATTGGTGGCTTTGGAAAAGGCCTAAAAGACGTAGGGAACCTGAGTAGTCCCCCCTCCAAATTTGATCCACAAGTCTAAACCCCTTAATCGATGAAGATTCACATTTGGAACGTAACGCAGCAAATATTTGGGGAATATAAACAAGAAAGTAGGAGAATCAAGAAGCTCAATTTCAAGACTGAAATTAGCCAAGAAATCCATAAGATAACAAAACGTACCAGAGAGAATAAAATATTATTGAATAATTTAGGAAAAAGTTTTTTTCTAACGGTGAAAGCTTTCACCCCTATATATAGGCTAGGAATCCAAAACCAGATATGAAATTAAAACTAAATAGGAAACTAAAACTAAATAGGATTTGATTCCACCAATCAGTTCTATATCAAAATAGGTAATAAACTAATCCGAATTTAACTAGGACTCAATAAAATAACAAATTCTAAATCCTAATCAATTTTAATTATTAACCAAAATAATAAAATTCTGGGCTGCATTATTCTCCCCAGGTGCAAAAAGAACTCATCCTCGAGTTTTGACCACCATGGTCCATTAAATCACCTTGATATGGAACGAGATGCTTGACTTGAAGACATCTCTTCCTCCAACTCATCATGATCATAATGAATTAGAGTTTCCAATTGTGCAAGGCACTGGGTTAAGGCTTCAACTTGTCTTCTCAACTCTTGTTTTTCTCCATGTCGTTGTTGTTGATCAGGGGAAAAGCTTCAGCTGCTACAACACGATCTCTACCTCTCCTTGGAGGCATCGTGAACTTGAGATTTGCTGAAGAAAAATCTTGCTCTGATTAGAGAATATAAACAAGAAAGTAAGAGAATCAAAGAGCTCAATTTTAATGCTGAAATTAACCAAGAAATCCTTAAGATAACAAACCCTAGGAGAGAAAATAAAATATTATTCAAAACTAAATAAGAAACTAAAACTAAATAGGATTTGGTTCTACCAATCCTTGCCATATCAAAATAGGTAATAAACTAATCCTAATATGACTAGGACTTAATAACAAATAACAAATCCTAAATCCTAACCAATTTTAATTATTAACTAAAATAATAAAATTCTGGGCTGCATCAGATCATGAGGGGAATCAATAAGTATTTTATGCAAGTAGAGATTGCCAGAATTTTAGGGAATAACTCTATTTATTTTTGTTGTTTGGTTGAGACCAAGGTCAAGAGAGGGAATGAAGTAAACATTTTGAACTCCAAATTTAGGAGTTGGTCTTTTGTTAACAAGTATGATTTTGATAACTATGGCAGAATTTGGATTTTGTGGAATCCTCAGAAGGTGGATGTTAAGAGAATTGATGCAGATGATCAATGTATCTTGTGTTCAATTAGAGACTTGTAGAGTTCTAATGAGTTTCATGTTGGGGGAGTTTATGTGAGAAATAATTCTAAGGACAGGAAAGTATTGTGGAGGAAAGTTGTAGACCAGAGTAAAACTTATAAGAATCAACCCCTCTACTTTGGAGGTGAATTTAATGAGATCCTAAGATGCGAGGATAGACACAAGTGTTCGTTTCTTGCTAATAGTAGTAAGGAGTTTATTTCCTACACTGAGAGGCCAGAGTTCGAGGAACACAAGAGTGTTGGCTCAAATTATACTTGGTCAAATGGAGCCCATGGGGAACTCTATTGAGCTAGCCGCCTGGATAGGGTTCTCATTAATGAAAAATGGCTACTTAATTTTCCAAATTCCAATTTGGTGGTGAACCATCTTGGTTTTTCTAATCATTGTTCTCTTCTCTTTGCCCCCACCTGCTTGTGGATAGAAGACCACTCCCTTTCAAGTTTTATAATATTTGGACCAAAGATTAAAGTTTCTTGGAGCTGGTGGATAAGGTTTGGAGTGATTGTGTGGAGGGTAGTCACATGTTCCAAGTGATTACAAAATAGAAGAGAATAGGCTTAAGAAAGAACTTATAGCTTTTAATAGGTTGCATTTTAAGCATATTGGCCAAGATATTGTTTAGGTAATAGCTCCTTGAAGGAGGTTCAAATGAAAATTTTGGAGGGTCGAGGGGATTAATCTCTTATTTCTACTAAGAAGGAGCTAACAAATAAAATCAAGGTGATGATGGAGACTAAGGAGAGTATTTGGCAACAAAAATCTAGAATACAATGGCTACGAGAGAGAGATGTAAGTTCCAGTTTCTTTTTTCATTATGTTAAAGGCCGAACTGCTAAGAATGCAATCACTACTCTTATCATTCAGGATGGTACAGTGTTGAACACGTTGTAGGAGATTGGTAATAATGTAGTAAAGTTCTGTTGGCTAAATACTAGTTATTAATTTTGATGATGAAAATTTGATATGCATTTATATTATTTTACTAAAAAGCATCTTGTGAAGATAAGTGCTAAGATGAGTAGATAGATACTTGGAAGATGGGAGAAGATGAGCAAATGAGCACTATTTGAAGAAGAAGAAGATGAGAAGGTTTAAAGAGGAGAAGAGGTATCATAAGGGGTATCGGACGTTCTTGCTCTTCTTGTGAAATGCCTAGTATTGCAAGTGTTTGTCTCAAATCTTTATTTTTATAACTTAAATAATTTAAATCTCATGCACATTAGATTTCATAAAAGCAAAAATGATTTTTAATGCACACTTAGTGTAAATATGTGTTTTGGAATGTTTCTAAGTCATAAGAAGTATTTATAAAATGCCTTAAGATGATTTGGAGTTATGAAAAGTTTTTAAATTTTGCTTAAAAAGTTTTTAGGCGAGTTTGGCTTTACTTCTATGTCTCTGGAGTGGCTGGAACCCACAACTGTTCGACCATCTGACCAGGGAGGCCGCCTAGCCAAAATAGAGAAGGGGAAAAAAAGGCCGGACCCCCTAGCTAGTCGACTGGCTAAGACGTCTGGCCAAATCATATAAGGCCAAGGAGAGGCCGGACGACCTAGCTGGTCGACTGGCTGAGCGAAATGCTGTAATAAATGAACTAGTCGTTTATTACCGTTCCGGCTAATTTCTTCTTCTCTTTTCCAACCTTCAAATCTCTTTAAGTATATATTCAAAACTCATTCAGATCATCAATTCAAGCTTGCAAAATCATATATCATCATTCAATTAATCTTTGAGCTATTTTTGTAATACCTTTGAGCTTTCAAGAGCACTGTTTATTGTTATATCCTCTTTTAAGAAGAAATTACATATTCTTCATCATTTCTTATTCTTCTTGACTGTATACACACTTTGTGAGCTAAGAAATCTTGAGAGACATCCATTCAAGCTTGTAAAAGTGTGGGAAAATCATAAAGAGTGGGACTCTTGGGTTCTTTGAAATTTGGCTTCAAAGAGTTGTAAAAATTGGTCTTTGGTTCACCAAGACTTGAAGAAGCACTTTAGTGAAGATTGTTGAAGTCGTAAGGGGAGCATCCTTGGATAGTGGACAGAGGCTTGGCCGAACCACCTTAAAATCATTTGTCTTCCTTCTCTCTACACTTTATTTATTTCTATTTACTTATATTGATTACATTGTGTTTGATATATTGCTTAATTGAAATAGTTGATTTTCTGTGAATTTTTAAAAACAAAAATTAGTATATATATCTTAATTCACCCTCCTCTTAAGATATTTGTACCCACAAGTTCTATAGTAAATTGTTTAGGTCCCAGGATCATGAAGTCAAGTCTATTTCACCTGCCAGCATTAGAGGTATCCTTCTCTCAACTCTGAAAGAGAAGGATGCTTCTGAGCTTATTAAACCAATGACTGCAGAGAAGATTAAACAAGCTTTGTTTGAGATACTGGCAGACAAAAGCCGAAGTCTTGATAGGTACAATTCCCACTTTTACAATGTTGCTTGGCCAATTATTAGGTCTAATGTTACTCAAGCCATTAAATCCTTCTTTTATTCAGGAATGCCATTAAAGGAGATCAATGCAACCACCTTGGTTTTCATTGTGAAGGTACCTAATCCATCCTTTATTGCTGATTTTAGGCCTTTTGTTTGCTGCAATATTCTATACAAATGCATCATCAAAATTATTTCGAATTGTATGGGCTCTTGCATGCAATACTTGGTTTCTTCTGAGCAAAATGCTTTTGTGAAGGGTTATAGCATCTCTAATAATGTGCTTCTTAGGTAAGAGTTGGTAAGGGGCAATGGGAATAGGAATATTTCCCCTAGGTGTATTGTCAAGGCTGACCTTATGAGAGCCTATGATTCTCTAGATTAGGGCTTTATTTTGAGTACTTTGGCTGCTTCTAACTTTCCTAATTAGTTCATCTCTTGGATCAGAAGTTGCGTTACCTTTTCAAAGTACTCAATATCCATGAATGGTGGTATGTATGGGTTCTTTAAAGGTGCTGGAGGATTGAGATAGGGTGACCTTATATTGCCTTATTTGTTTGTGCTGGCAACGAAAGTTCTATAAAGGATTTTGAAGAGGGCTAGTAATATTTAGGAACTTAAGTTCCATTCTAAATGTAAGAGGCTCAATCTGAACCATCTGGGCTTTGCAGATGATTTCCTTTTGTTTTGCAAAAGTGAAGCTAAATCCTTGGAAATCCTTAGAGACTGTCTCATGCTTTTTAGAAGCATCTCTAGCCTTAGGACAAGCCCTACCAAAAGCGAAATCTACATTGGGGTTGTAGTGATGTTCATAGCAATAGGTTGGTTGATAGCATGGGCTTTAAAAAATAGGAGTGAGCATTCGGTATAACTAAACCGAAACCAAATCGGATTTTAATAACTGAATTTTTGAAATTTTAAAAAAATGATAATCAAAATTGAAACGAAATATATTATTAACCGAAATTATTTAACTGATTTTTTCGGTTCGATTTTGATTATAACCAAAATAACTGAATTATTTTAAAAAATCATACATCATTCAAAACTAGTTCAAAAAAACTAAATTTCTTTATAATTATAATAATCAAATTCCAATACCTATCATCAAAATTTACATTTTGCATATAAGAATGATATACACTTATATATACATATATACATATATATATATACATATACATATACATATACATATATACATATACATATACATATATACATATATATATATGTACATATATATATATACATATACATATATACATATATATATGTACATATATATGAATGTAAACTTGGAAAATAATAGCTAAATAAAAGTTTTTAATGAAATAGTAACTATTTGGCTATTAACCAAAATTTTAGAGAAATAGCCAAAACCGAACCGAATTTTGTATTTCGGTTAGGTTCCATTTGGTTATTCCGTTATAACCGAATAATGCTTACCCCTATCAAAAAGGGTTATCTTCCTATTAAGTATCTGCCTCTCATTCCTGGAAGACTTCATAAGAGGGATTATGATTGTTTGGTGGAGCGAATCACTAAAAGAATTAATAATTAGAGTACCAGGTGGTTGACTTATACCGGTCGTCTCCAACTTGTCAATTTAGTTCTTGCTAATATCAATTCCTATTGGGCCCGAGTGTTTATTCTTCCTAAAGTAGTTTTGAAGGATATTGAGAAAAGATGGGTTCTTTCCTTTGGTTTGGAGAAGAAAATTTGGGCCGTAAAGCTAAAGTCTCTTGGTTTAGTGTTTGCACATTTAAGGAAGAAGGTGGTCTCATATTGAAGAGCTTGGTTGATGCTAACCAAGCAGCTATTCTTCGGTATCTGTGGATTCTCCATACAAAACAAAAGTCATTTGGGTAGATTGGGTCTCAAAGTACTATTTGAAAAACTATATCCTCTGGGAGGCTCCTATTCCTTTTAACTCTTCTTGGGATTGGAGGAAAATTATACAACTCAGGTAAGTGGCAAGATATTCCATGGTTCATAGTATTGGGAATGGTCTTGATACACTTTTTTGGTGGGACTATTGGCACCCGTTGGGACCCCTAGCTGATCACCATGTGGGACCAAATGAGGTTAATTCCTCCTTGAGAGTGGCTGATTTTATTAAGGAGAATGACTGGGACTGGTCCCATTCTCATGCATTCCTTGCAACCATTTTCCAGAGTATTGGGAATTTGAAGTATAATATTTTGAGAAATAACAAGATTTCTTGGATTAATTCTCCAAATGGGGAGTACATGAAAAGAGCTACTTGGGATCTCATTTGATTGCCTCAACCAAAAGTTGCATAGGGTGGTGTTGTTTGGTTTAAACAATGCATTCCCAAACATGCATTTATAGCTGGTTATTCTGGAGGATCAGACTGCCTACTAAGGATAGACTTATCTCTTGAGGTATCACTATTCACCCCTCTTGCGTGTTCTACCATTTGTGCACTGAAGATCATGAGCATCTCTTTTTTGGATGCCCTTTCACTAGGCGAATTTGGAAGAAGGGATGGAAGAAGACTAAAGGTCCAATCACTCTTAGAAACTCGAATGAGTTAGTGTAATAGTTTATCTCGCAAGTTAATTCACAAATTCTATAGGCTATTCTCTTACATCTTTTTTTGGGGGGTTTTCATTTACAGTACTCGGAGAGAAACAAATCAACGAATTCACAATGGCATGGTCTCAATAGAAGAACAAATCTAGTAGAATTGAATTTGAAGCTAAGGCTAAAGTGTATAAAATTAGGAACATTAAGCAGTCTCTTTTGAGTATAGCTATCCTAAGAGTGTGGAATGTTAATGAAAACCTTCTCTCATTGAAGTCTTCTATTTTTGTGAATATGAATGAAATCTTTAATTACCGAGCAAAAGAAAAGAAAAAAGTTTTTGTGGATAATAACAAAACAAATATCGTATTAAAATAAACTTAAATTATATAGATTTTTTTGGTGAAAATTTAATTTTGGTAAAATAGATTGCTAATGATTTATATTTGCATATTCAAGTTGCGACTCTTCCAAATATAATCTACAAAATGACTATATATCCAAATAAAGTATAACAAAATTCAGAATAAACTTTAAAATCAAACTTAATGCACGGGCACAAATACTCGTAAATTCTAAAAACAAAAAGTTTATTTTTAAAATATAAGAGACCAAGCTGTCATAACTATAAAAATAAAAAATCTTTATAGGTATTTACTCTTTTAATTATTTCTGTCGTTTGTTTCGTTCGACGCCACTGACTAGAATTCGATCACCTACCCAGTATATAACAAGTTGACAAACAGCCTTAAAGAAAGAGACAGCCATGTGATTGATCAATAATTCTACCAAGCTTTCTAATTTTTTATTTTACAGCCATGTGATTGATCAATAATTCTACCAAGCTTTCTAATTTTTTATTTTATTTTATTTTATTTTCCATAGTGCCAGTATTAGAACTTAACAACTTTTGGATGACGATGAATATAATAATCAGCGAAGATTATCTAAGAGCCATTCCTCGTTGAACACATATTGAGCATACCAAATTTTCACTGGTGGAAAAATGGCATCTGAAGATAAGTATAGGTCCTACTTGAGTGAAGAGGAGAAGAAGAACACCAAATGGAATTTCGATCCTCCAAACTATGATGTTGTTAACAAGCTCTTTGAAGAAGGCAGAACAAATGTAAGCATTCATCACCATATTTGGATAGTACTTGTTTTACGATAATAGATCTGTGTCCGTGTGTCATGCACTGACCCATCTAGTAGAATAAGATTTGATTTGATTTGTTCTTATTTTTGTTCACTCTTCCTTCGTGGTTACTATCATTCTCATTTACTACTTACATGTGATTAGATATGGCCTGCTGGATCACTCGAAGAGAAAGTTCAGAGACTTGTGAAGACATTTGAGATGGAATTGGTCCACAAGGCATCCCCTGAGGACTACAAGACATTGGATCCCAACAAGTTTACCGTAAGCGTAAATGGTATGTAGAACAAGCAAACATTTTTGCTAATGACTTTTCCATTCTCTTTTTCCAAACACTATAAACAAATAAAATTCTCCTCTAATGGTTTGATATTTTAAGTACATAATCACTTAATATGCATGGGAATCCATATAATATAAAGACATTGAGTTTAGTCTTGCCGCCATATGTTAGAAACTTAACATGTTCCCACGTCAGACTAAATTAAACATTAGTGCTATTTTAGACGTTCGTTTAAAAATTGGTCAAACAAGTCATCTTCATCTTTTGAATGTCTACAAGTTAGGCCAAACACATTTAGGACTTGTTACGAAAATTATTCATCCGTTGTACAATGAAGGAAGGAAACCTCTAAAATTTGAAGAATCTAGAAGGCTTGGAGGAAGCTACAATGTGTTCTTGCAGACATCATTGCCAGAAAATTTGCAGATTTATAATCCTGCCGAGGAAACAGCAGAGTCCTCTCAAAGGATTTTCACAACCACCTTCCCTCGTGGATTTGCTCTAGAGGTCATCCAAGTATACTCAGGGCCACCATCCATTGTGTACAAGTTCAGGCACTGGGGTTACATGGAGGGTCCTTTTAAGGAACACCCTCCTACTGGAGAAATTGTACAATTCTTCGGAATTGCGATATTTGAGGTACGTATAAATTTAAGGGTAGATCTTGTTTTTATATCAAGGACGCTTTAAGAGAGAAGCAATCAAAGCCTTTGTTTCAGGCCGCTCAAATTTTAGGCCCCATAAATTTTAAAATTATAATTGTATAATTATAGAAAAACTAAGTTATATGTTATTCTTAATGACAAAAATTTTAATTCAGTTTTCTTTAACCAAAAAGAATTCATAACAAGTTAAGACCCCACTAGTACCTAATAAAACTTGTTTTTTCTCTCTCTCTTTTTATATTAATTAGTCAATTACAACCATCATTAATTTTTCACAATATTTGTCTTTTCTCTCCAATTCTTTCTCTATCAAAATATGTCATTTAATTTGCAACACCAATAATAATCTGTTATTTTTTTTATCAATTAAAATAATTAAGTGTTTTAATTAATTAGCCTTCAACACTTGTCACAACCCCTATTTTTTCTCTGTAATTTTGCTCTACAAAAATCTCTTTCTCCATTAAACACCTCTCAATAAGTCATCTCTTTCGCTGTCGAACTTACACTATAAGGTTTTAGTGTTTTAATCTTTAAATAATTTGAATATATGTTAATTTTTAATTTATGTTTTTTCAGGCTTCATTTATTTTTGTAACTCATAAGAATTAAGTCATATGAATTAGAAAATATAAGATGGTTCGTATTAAATTTTAGTACTCAGCCTCCAAATCTATTGAGCCACCCCTATTCTCTACCAATACGGGAACAAAATTCTAGATTAGCCCTTTTATATATCAAATCATTATCGAATATAGGTCTTTCTAAAGCTAATTTTAATGGTAAGATGAATCTCAAATCTTTGCTTGGAAACAGTTGGATGAAGATGAGAAGATTGTGAAGGTGGAGTTCTTCTATGACCGTGGTGAACTGTTGGCAGGTCTTGTCAAGGGTAAAATCTCTGACGAACAAGCAAATGAGATCCCTTCAAGCTGCCCTTTCATGAGCAAAACAGCTTAAAATTGGCTTTCATGGTGAAGAAAAAAGAGTGATGTCGAATAGTTATCAGCTTCTGTTGTGTTTGGTATAAGCTTATTATAAGATATTTATCTATTAGATGTTTGTCATAAAATGCCTTAGTTATAATTGTAAAAAATAAATTAATAGTGGATTGCTTATAATAAAAAGTATAATTTATTTTGAGTTCTTATAAAGTGTTTATGATAAGATGTCTTAAATTTTATAATATAAAAAAAAAACAATAAATATTATCTCTTTCGCGTCAATAAAATAAGCATCTTATAATAATACCATTATAAAAACATAAATAAAGAGGAGTGAACCCGTCAAATTAATTAGTGTTTAGCATTTCTAATGGATAAATGCTGATCATATCAGGTGTATATATATATAAAGAGAGAGAGAGAGAGAGAGAGAGAGAGAGAGAGAGAGAGAGAGAGAGAGAGAGAGATTAATGTGAGAAAACAAGAACAACGTATTTGATAATTTTGTTGCCGTCCACCGATCGGGACATAAAGGGCCTAGTCGAATTAGTTTTTTTTTTTTTTCATGAAAAAGAACTTTTTCTGCTTTAAAAAAAGTACATTGACCTTTTTTATAATAAATATTTGATTTAGTCATAAAAAAATTGAAAGAGCTCTTATTGTTTTAAAATGTTCATATTTGATCTATAAGCAAATGAGATGCCTTCAAGCTGCTCTTTCATGAGTAAAACAGCTTAAAATTGGCTGTCATGGTGAACAAAAAAAAGTGACAAGCAAGGAATTATCAACTTATCTCGAATTCTTCTGACGTAATGATTGAAACAAATGTATGCCAATTTGTTCTTCAATCAATGCACGTAAATATATATTGTTGTAATAAATTAATAGATTCATTGCATTAATATATATCAATAAGTCAAGATATAATTTATATTGAGTTACTTTGATTCTATGTGGAGGTGTTCCATGTTATCTACATATGGACCTTGATCCACATAAGATGTCCAAATAGATTAAATGCCTGAAATTTGCTTATAATACGTCAAACTTTTTGTGCTATCTAAATTTTCTCATAATCTTTTTTATACTTTTCAAAACATAGTATATGTTTCACTATCTTAAAGGAGTATTTTGTTTCGTCTCACAAAATAAAAGAAAATTATGAGAAGATCTTAAAATTGAGGTGGATCAAATGCCCCATAAATGAACCACAAAGGATCCGACATTTTTTACCATCTAACATATGGCACGAAGCGGAGAGTTTTTATTTTATTTTCTGCGCCTGTAAAAAGAAATTATTAGTATCAAAATTATTTAATTAGCTAAGTATTACTCAGAGCCAGTTTGGTTTTCTATTTTGGAGAGCTAAATTAACTTTTAGAAAATTCATTTTAAAAAAAATAAGGGCATTTGGTTTTACATTCTAAAAGTTATTTTTGATTAAAAGTCAACTAAGTTTTGAGCCTAAATGAAGAAATTTTTAACTTCTTCGTTTGTCTTTTTGCCAACAGTGTTTTAATATATTTTTTCGACAAGAATATTCTTTTTAATTTTTTTCATTATGCCAATAGCCACCCCACTTTTTCCTATACTTGTTTAATTTAATTCAGCGTTCTTAGCTTCTCTCATCCAATTGTAACGATATGTGGTTTTATTTTTGCTAATATATTTCATTTTTGTTCTAATATTTTGAATTATAACTATAACTTTTTAAAGAGTTTTTTTAAACAAATAGAAATATGAATAAAATAGTATGTTATAGAAAAACAAACAATATTAGTTCAAAATGTCTATTTCAGTATATGCAACCAATAGTTATTTCCAAATATAAAACCAAATATCTCATTTGGTAAAAGTTTATTTCACATAAAAATAACTAAACACATTTTTGTTTTTACCAAAAGTCCATTTGTCTAAAAGTTTATTTTGAAAAGATCTTTTCACAAAACTGAATTTCTCAACTGAAAGTTCATTTGACTAAAAGTTCAAAAGCATTCATATTGATCGTTAATGTTTCATAAAAATAGTCAAACTAATCTTTATTGTTTAAAAAAATCATATTAGTCTTCAATTAATATATTGTAAACTTACTGAAACCAGTCCCAAATTCTTCTATTATTTTTCTTAAAATAGGGATTAATATGAGTAAGTTTGTAAAATATTGGGGGACTAATATCAATTTTTTCCAAACTATGAGGACTAATTTGATTATCTTGGAGAAACATCAGGGACTAATATGAATATTTCTAATAATAGGGACTCCTTTGACTATATTTGTGAAACACTTAGGATTTATTTGAACATTTTAAAATAATACAAATCAATTTGAAAAAGTGAGGAAATAATAGGGACTTATTATGACATTTACCCAAACTGATACTCTAAAAGTTATTTTTAGAAGTCAAAAATTTTAAATTCTTAAAGGAGTAAGAGTGTTTTTTCCAAAGTTATAAAAAAATATTTTTACAAAAAGTCAATTCAAACGAATCTTTATAGCCCTTATAGGTGAGGCTTTGCACCCAACACGCACAACAGGTTTCACTTGCCATAATTTATTTATCTTTTTATTTAAATCTCCCATGAGATTCGAATTCAAAACCTCTCGCTTAGGGAAAATAGTATCAATCACTTGAGCTATCCCTTAATCCGATAATATGCCTATGCAAAATTGATACATTGTTAATATGCCATCTAATTTTTTTTTCTTTTAAAGAATATCTTATTTTAGTATGCATCTTCACCTAAATTGCTGATAGCTTATTTGACAGGTAAGATAGTGATATTTGTAGATTTTTTCCTTCTTTTTCTTGTCAAAACTATAAATTTCATACACATGGTAATTACAGCTTAACCAATCTCACACTCTTGCAGATAATTGGGTCGAGTGTCCTCGTTTGGGGCTTTATAATGCTCTACATTATATATTTGAAACTACTAGTGTTGGTTAGTGGTTTTGTTTATTAATAAAACTAGTATTTTCATACCTCGTGCTTTGCATGGACTTATTTAGGTTCTGTGTATTTTTAAATTTTTTAAATATTTATAGATGTGATTTTTTGTTGTGATACGGTGCATAAATTAATTAAATTAATGAGTTTTTTTGGATTTTATTACTTTAAATTCATTAAAATATATATATATATAGGTAGTGAATAAATATAATTAAATATCTTGTAATTCCATTGCAATAATAAAGTTAGAAAGTGGTGTATAAATGTAATTAAACACTATAATATATAAATTTATAATAATATAATAATATTAAAAATAAAATTTATGATAACTTGGTAAATAGATGGGTGCTGATGTGGCACTCGTCTTTGAGCTCTTTTGGGTCTAATTTTTATATGTACTAGTGCTTTCATACCCTGTGTTTTGCACTGGTTTATTTAGGTTCTGTGTGTTTTTAATTTTTTTTAAATATTTATAGATGTGATTTTTTTATTATTTTTAGGTTTTTGAGTATTTTTGTATTATTTCTAAATATCTATAAAAATTAATTCTAGTACTTTTTTTATTCTTACTTTTATTTTTTAATAAGGATATGGTGCATAAATTAATTAAATATCTTGTAACTCTATTACAATGATAAGATTAGGAAGTGGTGCATAAATATAATTAAACATTATAATATATAGATTTATAATAATGTACTAATATTAAAAACAAAATTTATGATGACCTGGCAAATAGATGGGCGCTGATGTAGTATCCTTCTTTAAGCTTCTTTGGGTTTAACTTATATATATATATATATATATATATATATATATATATATAGATTTTCTTTTTTTGTGATAAAAAAAATCTCACACTCAAAATTAAAAATCATACATAAAAAGTCTGTCTAATTCAGATAGGATAGTAGATAACCAATATACGGACAAACTGTATACACGATATGATTCTTATAAAAATTAGTTGTACGTTAATATAGTCTCTTAAAGAAAAATCAAATCAATTTAGATAAACTTGCTTAGCTCCTGGCATTTGTTGAAAGGAAGTCAATTAGGTATGCATCATGGTGTGTGGTGACTTTGTCATTGCAGATCGAGATTCATTGAACATCCAAATAAATAATTCGATAATCGTGACATCCAAATAAATAATTCGATAATCGTACTTAACATTCAAATAAATAATTCGATAATCGTACTAAGTTGTACCTTAAATAACGACATAATACTACTATTATATACACATAAATAAAATTCCAAGATTCCTATGTTTGCAGTCAAATTTGAGGCAGGTGTTAACATACTTACGAATATCCACTTCTCAATCAACCGATCAAGGAGCAAGTAAGGGGCGAGCACAAATTCAAATGGTTTATTTTATTCGTAGAAATTTTTTATTGAAAAGTCAAGAGAAAGTACAAACTCAAAAATATTAAAAAGTCTGCTTGCTGCATTGCATGTACATCAGCTCTGTTTTATTTGGTAAAATACACATTAACCCTGATGTCAAATTAACTAATTCTCGCAAAAAAAAAAAAAACTAATTACTTTTTCCGGTTTTAAAAACTTATTTAATAATATTTTATAATTTTTGAAAGGTAACACATGACTCCATCCCTTACTTGACATTTTTTTTTCAAACTTAATAAAATATACTAGTCTAACACCCGTGTAATGTACGGGATGTGATATAAATTTTATATAGTAAATTTTGAGATTGTAATTTAAATATGATTGATTCAATAAATTTGTTTTTTTATGGTAGAAATAGAAATCATAATACACATCTTAATAAAGGGAAATTGTAGAGTAATTGAACAATACAATTAAAAAATTTAATAGAGGAAGGAAATTAAATTTTTTATTAACACAAATTTAGGAAAATTTCCTTGTACACAATTTTTTATTAACACACATTTTGGAAATTTTTCTTGTACATAACACTCTCAGTTTTGTCTGAAGGCACACCTTTCTCATCATTGATTAAAATTTTGAGACCATCCTTTCTCGTAACTCTTGAAACTGCAACATATAACTGACCATAGGTGAAAATTGGCCTGGGCAAATATATTCCAACGTTTGACAATGAGTGTCCTTAACTTTTATTAATCATCATTGCATACGAAACCACTAATGGGAATTGACGTCATCGCCATGTAAATGGCAAATTTGCATCAAATGGGGATAATACCATTCTTGGAATAAAAACTCTGTTGCTAGACTTCGTGAAGAATTGAGAGCAGAAATGATTTTATTGACTTAATGAATTGGGTGTACAAGATCTCAACTATTAATAGTGAGTAAAGATGATAACTACCACTTACAACTGGCATTTCTTAACTAATTGATATTCTAACTAATGCTCTAACTAACTAACTCCTATACTGCAGTACCACTAACTTCTATTCAACTATAATTACATACATGTCATTGCTATATTTATCAGCCCTCCTTAAGCTGACCTAGGGTTTGACACCAAGAGAAGCTTGCCCTTTAGATAATTGAACTGTTGTTGTGTGAGAGCCTTGATGAATAAGTCAGCAACTTGTTCCTTTGAAGCAATGTAGGATAGTTGTAGAGCTTTAGAGACCACCTATTCCCTTACAAAATGATAGTCAATTTCTATATGTTTGGTCCTTGCATGAAAAACAGGATTGGCAGCAAGTGTCATAGCAGAAATATTGTCACAGTGCAATATAGGAGAAGAGACAGGAACTTGTAGATCGTGTAGCAAGTAAGTAAGCCACTTTAATTCAGATGTTGCATATGTCATTGCTCTATACTCAGCCTCTGTAGAAGATCTAGCCACAGTATGCTATTTCTTAGAATTCCAGGAAATGATATTAGGCCCTAAAAAAATAATATAGCCTGTTGTAGACTTTCTATCTTGCATATCAGATGCCCATTCTGAATCACTATAAGCATGAAGCTGAAGTGGTCCAGACTAAAAATAAAGACCTTGACTCAAAGTTCCTTTACGATATCTTAGAGTCCTTTTGAGTGAGGCAAAATCTACAAGAGAAGGAGAACGCATGTGTTGGCATAATGTGATAGCAAACTGTAGGTCTAGCCTTGTGACCGTTAAGTATTGAAGGAAACCAACTAGACTCCTGAATTGTGTGCCATTAGAATAAGATGCAGAGTTGATTTCAGTAGTTGCAGCAGCCTTAGAAATAGTTGGAGTTGTCACTGGAGAACACTCAGACATGCCTGCTTATGATAAGATTTCCTTGGTATACTTAGTTTGATGAAGAACCATGCAAGTAGAAGTGTATTTGACCTCTATACCCAGAAAGTATGATAGTATTCCTAAATCCTTCATAGCAAATTAACTGCTTATAGCCTCTAATAAGGAACTGATAAAAGAAGATGAACTCCTTTTAACTATGATATCATCCACATAAACCAACACTAGAGTGTAATTAGTAGTTGTTTTATGAATGAAAAGAAAGGTATTTGCAGTACTCATGTGAAACTTTTGAGTAATTAAGAAGCTAGAAAGCTTATGATACCAAGCTTTAGGAGCTTGTTTCAGGCCATAGAGAGACTTCTTCAATTTGCATACATAATCTAGCCTGTGAGGATCTTCAAAGCCCTATAGTTGATGCATATATACCTCTTCTTCGAGAGCTCAATGAAGAAAGGCATTGGAAACATCCAACTGCCTTAAACTCCATTGATGGTGCAAAGCCAAGCATAAAATTGTCCTAATGGTCTGACTTTTGACCACAGGACTAAAAGTTTCCGAGTAATCAATACCAGGCTCTTGAAGATACGCTTTGGCCACTAACCTGGCTTTAAATCTTGTTACTAAACCATCAGCTTTGGTCTTTATTCTATACACCCATTTGGAACCAATGGGCTATCTATTTGGAGGGTGTGGAACCAAATCCCAAGTCTGCTGGTCAAGTAAAGCCTTATATTCATCTTTTATAGCAGTGTCCCAATACTAATATTTTGCTGCCTCTCTAAAAGACTTAGGTTCATGCTGTGTGGAAGTGACAATCAAGCTATGAAGCTGATACAAGAGTGGGGGTAAACAACCAGTCTTAGACCTAGTAAGCATGGGATGATGACTGGAAGGAGCAAGTTCATGAAAAGATTCAGAAGAGAAAGAAGAAGAGGAAATTGATTGTTGAGTTGAAAACTGAAGAGGTACAGAATGATCCTGAGAGAAATCAGAGACAAAGTTTGTAATAGACTGCATAGGCATAGAAATAGTATTTCCTGGAGAACTCTATGACTCTGACTCATGAGAGTAAATGTTATTGAAAGGTAACTCAGGTGGAAATTCAGTAAGAAAGGAAAAAACTGGCGGGTACTAAGAAATAGGACCACTTGTTGATATAGAAAACTCTGCTATTGGTTGAAACTGAGATAGAAAATCAGTAGCAGAGTTAGAAGATGGATAGAGAAACAAAGTTTCATTGAACCTAACATGCTTAGACATATAAACCTTGTGAGTTTTAATGTCTGAACACTTGAACCCTTTGGTGAAAGGACAATAACCCAGAAACACACAAGGTGTAGACCTGAGTTCCAATTTATGGGTGTTGTATGGTTTGAGCCAAGGATAGCGCAAACACCCAAAAGCCTTTAGATTAGAATAGTCTGGTTTAGTAGAGTATAGAAGCTCAAAAGGAGATTTATTATTAAACAGAGGTAGGCAACCTATTTATCAAATAATTTGCCATGGAAAGTGCTTCCAACCAAAAAACAGTTGGCAAATGACTCTAATGAAGTAAGGCTAGAGTAGTTTCTATCAAATGTCTGTGTTTTCTTTCTACTCTACCATTTTGTTCTGGTGTATAAGGACAGCTAGTTTGATGTAAACTGCCTTTTGACTACAAGAATGCTTTAAATTTCTAATTGATGAATTCTGTACCATTGTCAGTCCTTAACTTTTGAACAGTGACTTGAAATTGAGTGTCAATCATAGAATAAAAGCTAAGAAATATGGTAAAAGTATCTGACTTACATTTCATAGGATAAAGCCATACAAATCTAATGTAATCATCAACTAGGGCAACATAGTACTTATAGCCCATATCAGAAGCAACTGGAGCAGGGCGCCATACATCAATATGTATTAATTGGAAAGGTGAACAAGAAACAGAAAGAGAAACATCAAAAGGCAACCTATGAGACTTAGCTAAAGAACAAGATGCACAATCAATAGTGTTCTCTGGGAGTTTGACATGTAAAAGTTTGGACAAAATTTGAGCTGTAGAAGATAAAGGATGCCCTAGCCTTTGATGCCACAAGAAGTCTGAAGAAGAACTCTTTGAGACAATGTTGGCAGTAAGAACTTTTGCAGAAGAAAGACCAGGATTGGACTGAGGAAGAATGGTAGGAAGACTGTAAAGACCTCTATCACAGGGGGCCTTGTACAGAGTTGACTGACTGGAATTGTCTATTATTATAACCTCCTTTCCATTGAATAAGATAGTGCAATTATTATTAGAGGTTAGTTTGGAAATAGACAAAAGATTGGTAGTGATTTGAGGAACATAAAGAATGTTAGAAAGGAATAAAGGCTTAGATGAAGTGGGAATTATACCAGTACCTATGCTTTGAATAGGTAAGACTTGACCATTACCCACAACAACTGAATCAGTTCCTGAGTAAGACTACAGTGATTGTAGCAAGTTCAGGTCTTGAGTAACATGAGTATTAGCATCTGAATCAAGAACCCACTTTTGACTTGAAGTAGAAGAAGAATTTGTCTTAGCTGTGTAAGCCTGTTTTCCTAATTGCTGAACTTGATAATTGGTGAAATCACCTCTATGCCAACAGTTGAGTGCTAAGTGATTAGGTTTTCCATAAATTTGGCAGAAAAGCTGCTGTTGTTTACCATAGAATTGACAACAAACTTTGGCCATGTCAATTTGAGTAGATGGATTGGAAGGAGCTGGTCCTAGAATCCCTTGCCCCTGACCTTGTCCCATGTTACCTCTATCCCTTCTGCCTCCTCTAGATGAATTACCTCTACCTCCACCTTGAGAATTCCTTTGTTGACTTTGAGTATATAGGGCAGTGTGTAGACTCTAACTAGAGGAGTCAGTAAGAGACAAGGAATTTTCCATTTTAATGTGCAGCTCTTCTGAAATAATAAGAGAAGCTAGTTTTGATATAGTTACTGGTGCTAGCCTAAACCTTATAGAGGCTCTGAAAGACTGATACTCATTAGGAAGCCCTCTAAGAATGTACATAACAAGATCTTCTTGAGACACAACCTCATTTGCACTAGCCAACTGATCAGTAATTGTCTTAACATGATCTAAATAGGCCTACATTGTGAGATTTCCCTTCGAAAGATGAAGTAGTTGAAGCTTCAGCTGATACAGATTTGACCTACTTAGAGAGCTAAACCTATGTGCCAAAGTGGACTAAACTTGACTAGCAGATTCAAGATGAAAAACTTGAGAGTAAATTGCTGGAGTCATAGTATTGAATAGAGAAGACCTAATGTAATCATCCTGCATTTTCCATTGATCAAAGGCAGGATTAAGAACAAGATCACCTGTTGGTCCAGGTATCATTTTAACAAGTGGAATAGCTCTGCCATTGACTTGATCAAGCAGTTTACTAGCTCTTAGCAATGTCTGGATGTTTGATTTCCACAGCACATAGTTATTGTTATCTAACTTCAAATTTGATAAACTGCCAATATTCTGAATGAAATTCTTAAGTCCTATGGGAAGATCTTCTATTATTCCTGAAGCAGTAGCTGATGTAGAAGCCATGGCAGTTAGAGTGGATCAAGAAAAGAAATTGAAAACTAGAAAAGAGAAGAGAAAACTAAACCAATAGAAAGCTTCACACTGTTGAGGAGAAGCTTCACCCAGATTTTCAGCTGATTTCAATAGCTGGATGAGAAGCTCTATGAAGATCTCTATGCGCAAAACCCTAGAATTTGGGGAAGAAGAAGAGAAATGAAAAAAAAAAACTGTCAGGATTTTAACCTGCTTTGGATACCATGAAGAATTGATAGCAGAAATGATTTTGTTGACTTAATGAATTAGGTGTACAAGATCTCAACTATTTATAGTGAGTAAAGATGACAAGTGCCACTTACAGCTGGCATTTCTTAACTAACTGATATTCTAACTAATGCTTTAACTAACTAACTCCTACACTGTAGTACCACTAACTTCTATTCAGCTATAATTACATACATGTCATTGCTATACTTATCACTTCGAACCATTCATAATTTCAGCTTCAATAGCATGTAATTGAATGAGAGCCAATCTTGTGCGATTACATAATCTTGCACTTGGATCTACATTTTTTGTCAGTGTAACTAGTACACCCACTTTAAGCTTTAAAGCATGATTTTGCAAGTTAGAATACTTGATACTGTTAAAAAATTTTGGAGTGATGAAATCTTGATGCATATTAACACTTCCATCTGCATTGCAAACACTATCAGAACTCAAGTATACAAGTTTCTTGCAGGTGTCATGGAAAGAATGAACTCTTTTATTTTCTCAACACTTGCAAGAGATGGAGCTAAGATTGCCCGTTCTTGAAGGTATTTTGTATCATGAATTTTGTCAACAAATTGGGGTATGTACTTTCAACGATAGCGAATGTGTAATCTCTTATCAACAACTATCATTAAAAAGGTTCACATCATCATAAGTTTGCTTAAACAAAACATCTATCATTAAAAGGGTTCACATCAATGTGACCAACACCAACACGAAATACCAAAAAAGCATAGTAAAAGCACCAACTAAACTTGATAGTAAGTCTTTACGGAAACAGAAAATAAAAATTTAGCAGTTCAATTTTCATAATAAATTTCATTTATCAGTGAAATCCTCCTCCAACTTGACTGGCCTTAGAGCAACCGTAGCAATTTTCTTTGATCGGCTCATGGGTGACGCATGGGTTGTAGAGAAATCGGCCGCGGTGGATGTAGTGTCTAAAAGAGATCTCTTTGACAGTGTTGAACTATTTGCCGAACAAACCTCCACTTCATTATCTCCGGAAAAGGATAGTGAATCCAACATGAGAACGACAATGTCAGTTAAGCCAAAACCATAAGTCACTTAAATGAAGTACGTAGATAAATAACAATAATAAATAATTTTTAAAATAGACTACATACCATTGTTGAAACACTTTTATTTTCAACCAACTTCATATCATCAAACAATCCACCATCTTCACATCCAACTTGAGCAACTCAATCTTTCAACTTTTTTTTGCCACGAAAAAATATATAATTAATATCCAAAAGAATAACAGGTGAAAACATTTATATATGTAAAAGATATTACCTCATTTGTCCTATAATAATCGATGCAATTCCCAATTAAATTGGTAGTAATTTAGCTGTTGTTATGGCAATCTATATTGTATCCACTTACGTGGATATGAAACAACAATTTTCTCTCAACAAAAATTTCAAATTCTTCAGGCTACAAATCCTCATCACCTTTTCACATACACAAAAAAAGAGATGTAATCATAATTATAAGGGTAAAATAGAAGAACAAAGGGAAAATTGTACTAACCTCAATCAGTTTGTCCATCAATTCTTTGGCAGAATGTTTAATCAATTTCCCAGCTGCCTTATCAAAAAGTATGAATGTAGTAGATCCGTTACGATCTAATACCATCAATTAGATTCTAAACCTATAATCACAGTTTTTAGAGGTGTGAAATACAAACTTGGTAAAAAAACAGCAAAAGAAAACCTATTTTTACAAAGCTAATAATTATACTTTAACCATGCATCCTCAATCACAAATTTGCACTTATCACACCAAAATTTTCCGCTTTGTGGTGAAACCTTGTCCATACAGTTTGTACATGAGGTGTATGACCAACCATTATCAGTAATCATAGTTAAAATGTTGACCAAAACAACGTACATCCCCTCCAATATCAACAGTACGGATTAGTGTAAAAAGTTTAAGAAACTTTGAATAATTTAAACTAATCCAAATAGATGAAAGCAATACTTTTTCCACATTTTTAATCTCATCAAGGGTCTTGAACGTGCTTGGAGACAAAAGCACATCATCCGAAGTATTCGGATGAGATAATGACATATGACTAACTCTTTGCGATGACATACCGTCATCCAGCTACAGGATGTACACACACCCGATTAGATATTGAATAAGCAAAAGATTTCAAATAAAATGGAATACATATAACATGCATATACCTATTTTTAAATGTAATAGCAGCCTCGATATCAGGATTGATGAGAAGCTTAGTAGCATTGAATGAATTTGCTATAGTAACTTCACCTTCAACATGTATTATTAAGAGGAAAATATATAGAGGTGGCAGATTTATCGTGTGTCAAAAAGTTACACGTGGCAAAAGCTACTTTAACGGGTTCAGCTTTATATAAACTTTCTAATGGTAATTACAAAAACGAGATAACTATATTTCTCTAATCCAATATTGGAAACATCAAAAGAACAGTCATTTACAGTTGACCACGATGTTTTTTCATATTTTGAAAGCATTGTAAGATAGCTTCATTATCCATAGTATTAAAAACATCTCTCTCTACATAAGTAATCAAACAATAATTAATAAATTCATCTCTCATCTTGTTGCATAGACGCCTCTTTATAAGTTTCATTGCTAAAAATGTCCTTTCTACAGTTACACTTTTAACTGGTAAGATTAAAGCCAATTTCACAAGCAAATGAACCAATGGATAAACTTGATCTTTCTTCGTCTCCACAAGCTTTTGGGCAAGTTCTAAACTTCCTTATTTAGATCAGCAAACTAAGCACTTGAGCGGATATTAAAAATATAATTCTCGAGTTGATTAGTAAGTGCTACAAGATCTATTGGAGAAAACTCAGATGGACTAAATTTCGCAAGGCGGATACATCAAAAGATTTGAAGGAATCACTGGGACTTAAACACACCACACAAAGTAATAGATCAATGTGTTGATTTTGTCTCATTAAGTCATCACATTTTTTAACTGCTTGGTAGCGGAAACTATTAGGCCCACTTCCTATATGAAGGAAACAATTAGGCCCATGTGCTATATGACTTCTGAACTCTTCTGTTTTGTTCTAAGTTGTAAAGCCATGGATAATAAAAGAGTCAATACCTCCTTTCTTTTCAAATTTGGGCCTAAATAGATAATAACATAAACAAAATGCCGCATCTTTTGCATTACTATAATCAATTTTTATAACTATCAAACCAATCAAGATTCAAAAGGTGCAATTTTCCCCCAATGTTTTATCTATGAAAATTCATGATGTCGACGTTGACAAGGACCTTACCGTAGATATGCTCTTCTTACATTATCTCAAATATTTGGATGATACTCGGTTATCTTTTTCTTTAGTCCAAGATTTCGAAGAGATCACTTAATCCTGTATTTATCCAACGATCTTTATGAGTATTTTGTTCAATGTTGAATGAGCTTTTAGGTTCCAATTTTTTTTTTTTTTTGAAATATTTTTCCATACTCATTAAAATCCGTAAGAATTCATACAATTAAAATAAGAGAATTTTAGTTCCAAATCCCACATATATGTTTACACCATGTCACCATCCAAATTCACTTTTAAAAATTAGGCAACGTACATTGACAGAAAAATTCTTAAATAATACAACAACACATTTTCTAAAATTAGGGCATAAATATCAATAAGGAAAATTTCTAAGACTTTAGTAAAATTAAAATAATAGATTGGATTATAACACTTTTACTTTTAGCTTTTTTAAATACTTGAAATCGTCACAACCAAGCTACAATTTAGTCACTATTTAAAAGCAACATTACAAACAAATTTAGAACACATAGATAAATAATAAATAGATAGATATAAAAATAGATAGATAGGTATAAATATAGATATACCTTGCTAGCATTGCCATAATATATATCTAGCCTTGAGACCATAAACATGTTTTGTTATCATGCCGTTGTGTGCTCCACAGAGCTGAGACAAGCATAAATACAAATCTAAGCTCTTGTTAATTATACATATCGATCATAAGACAAACAAAACTTTACGCGTGGCACCATGGCAGGCTTGCCGTTCCTTGAATTAGAGCGAAATGGCAAGAACCATATACAGTAGGCTCACTATACATATAACTGACACCAAAAAGCTGACAAGATTGAAGCATAGGAATGGCCGGTATGACAGTTACTTTGTCGTGTTAAACGTCCAAAACATCCAATTCTATGAGGAAATTGTGCTACGAGTAACAAACAATGTAATATTTTTCCCGTTTAAGCAGTTCACAAAAACTGCACGACCCCCTCGTCACAAGAATCGTAATACCCCGGATAAAATGTCTAACACTTGTCTGTGATCTTAGCTGTAAATCCGACTACTCTACTAGTTGGTGGTTATATGTAGTTAGATCATGCAAAGGAACGCGTATCTCTTCTTAAACAATGCTAAACTCAATTGTTAAGCTTGTCTGAATAGCAATTTTCTTGAATCAAACATTTTATCAGCCATGTCAGCCTCGGATAGTTCTGAATCTGCAGCGTTGTTTGTTCACACAGTACAAGGTGCTGGCCGGATTCTCCCTTCCGATAGCCGTTGGAACTCGATAGAGCTCGACTTCAATCTTTTGCCTCAATCTGCCATTGAGTACGACTCACTCCCTTCCAGATTCTCAAAATCCATTGATTTCAACCTCACCATAACAGACAGAAAGCATTTCAAGCGCTTTGTTTATATATCAGCTTTGGTACTAACTCTTGTTCTAGCACTGGTTCTTTTGTTGCATTTTCTGCCGCGGAAGCATCACCATCAGGGGAGTTCAGATGATCTTACACGGGCATTGAGCCAAGCTCTTCTCTTCTTTGATGCTCAGAAGTGTAATATACCTTTGCTTCATTTTCGCATACCGGTTCTTGTTTCATTTCATGGATCATTGAATTGGTTTTACTGACATCATTTGTGGAAACTTTTTTTGCAGCTGGACCTTATCCGAAGAACCGTTTGATAAAGTTTCGCGGAGATTCTGGCTTAAATGATATGTGGAAAACAACCAATATGAATGCAGATCTTGTAGGGGGCTTCTATGATTCAGGGAACAACATGAAGTTCAGCTTCCCTACAGCATATACAGTTACTCTCTTGAGCTGGACTGTAATTGAATACCATCAGAAGTATGCAGATATTGGTGAGCTTGACCATGTCAAGAACATTATCAGATGGGGCAGTGATTATTTGCTCAAGCTTTTTATCCCTCCAAATTCAACCTTTGATTCTACAATTTTGTTTGCTCAGGTCAGCCTCTCAATGCTTCTGGTGAAATTTTTTCCACAGCTAACATTTCACGATACATCAAAATTTGTGTTTACTTCCAGGTTGGGGGTAAGAGTACTGACGTAGACAATGACATAAACTGTTGGCAAAGGCCAGAAGATATGATGTATCCAAGGCCAGTTTCGGTTTGCGACAGCACAGCTTCAGATCTAGCAGGCGAAATAGTTGCAGGAATGTCAGCTGCATCATTAGTATTCGGAGAAGAGAAAGATTACTCTAGAAAATTGATTCAAGCAGCAGAAAAATTGTTTAATGTGGTCACTAATCCAGACCTTTCCGATAAGCAAGGAATGTACACAATGAATGAGGACTGTGGAGGACAAGCAAGGCAATTTTATAACTCATCAGGTTACAAAGATGATTTGGTGTGGGGAGCAACTTGGTTGTTTCTAGCTACTGGGAACAGTACTACTTATCTGAAGTATGTGACCGATAATCTTGCCCTTGCTGAGAAAGAAGAATTGCTTTCTGAAAAAGATGTCTTCTATTGGAACAACAAAATAGCCGCTGTTGGGGTATTTGACTAGTGACTTCATAGGCAGTTTTTGGCATTCTAGCCGGCATCTTGGAATTAATCTTTTCATTCTTTCGCAGATTTTGCTCACACGGGTCAGATTTTTTCATGATCTGGGTTATCCATATGAAGCTGCTTTTATATCATCAACAAACAGGACTGACTTACTCGTCTGTTCATATGCTTCTGGTCCCAAGTTCACTAAGACCAAAGGTGAATGCCTCTTGTGCCAAATTTTGCCTAAATCATATTGAGATGCATGTTTCAAGTGCATGCCCTTTTTTCTTGTGCTCATTCACTTTGACAGAAAGATTTCTTAAAACAGGTGGATTGATCCTTTTAAAGCCAGAAAACAGTGGACCTCTCCAGTATGCTGCTACAGCGTCTTTTCTTAGCAAGTTGTACAGTGACTACCTTGAACTCCTGCACAGATCCGGTGTCAATTGTGCGGCTGAAGCTTTGCCTCTGGTAGCGCTGCAAGATTTCTCAATGTCCCAGGTCAGCACATCACTCGTTAAATCTGGAGGCTTCCCTGTGAATTGTGACTTCATGTCTTCCAGGGAGAAAAGTTCCTTTGGAGAATGTCATACATGTTAATCAATAAAACCGCATAAGCGGCATAACTTGATGGGATAAAATTTTGATTATTTCATATAAGAGAACAGATATTGAGCTCAGTACAAGAAACCTTAGTCTATATCTGAGGATAATCTGCATATTATTGCAGAGAAGTTGTAATTGCATTTTTGGCCAAACAAATACACTTTCATAAATCTCATTTCTTCCAGATCTGTGCCTTTTCATTTTCACCAGGTTAACTACATATTAGGGGATAATCCTATGAAAGTGAGCTACATGGTGGGATTTGGGAAATACTACCCAGTCCAGGTTCACCACAGAGGTGCTTCAATCCCTGCAGATGGGCAGTGGCATTCATGTGCAGAAGGAGAAAGATGGCTGAAATCAAAAGAACCAAATCTACACAAGCTTTTAGGAGCCATGGTAGCTGGACCTGACAAAAACGATAATTTCTTGGATGAAAGAGGCAAAGCATGGTTTACGGAACCAAGCATATCAGCAAATGCTGGCTTAGTTGCAGCTCTTATTGCACTTCATGATCCTCCTAGTCGTTCTTCTGATTCAAGTGGTCTTAACATAGGAATAGACAAGACGGGGATGCTCAGAAATATCCATTTGGTTCCTTCGCCTTTTTGACAGGCCAGAATGAACAGCTTCCAGACTAAAGGACGAAGAGGAGCAACAATAGGAAAGGAAAATGAAAGAGCAAGGAAGTACAAGAGAGACAGAACTTGATACACAAAGAGGAAGGAAAAGAGATTAAGAAGACACATTTGTAAACTTCTTGCAGACAACAGATACTGGATTTTATAGCAATTGATCTGCAAAATATGGCTAGACAACATCATGTACGAAGGATAATTAGACTAATGAAAAAAGGTTATGTGTGCAGATCAACGTTGGCTGCATTGGTTGAGTGTGATATCTAGAAAATGATCTAAGAAGGATAAATATTAAGTTCAAATTGTCTGATTTATTTATGAGGCAAGTAAAGAAGAAATAGCATCAGAACAGAATGGAAAGGAAGAACAACAAAGCTCGAACATGAAACAATCTTACCAGAGAGGATAGACAAATAGGAAAACGAAGCAAGAGTTTTAGATGTAGTGTTGGACTCTGTCGTGTAGTCTTCACAGCCTGTGTTCTGGAAAACTAAGTGTGTACTTAAAACGAGTGTATATTCTATCTCGAAATGAATCAGTTTGCTTTCTTTTAATCGTTTATAATGAAACAAGCAAAAGAAAAGAAAGGAAATCTGAGGAAGTATCTCTATTCTTCTTATTCAAATATGTGACAGAAAGAGTAAAAACGTACATACAACAAAAAGACAATTGATTCTCATTAGGATACAATATTTACAGCATGGTCTAGCAAGTATGACTGGTTTCTACTCGGTTATCACAGCTCTAACTGTCAGTTAAGAAGTGAAAATACAGGTGATCGTGTTTACAACGGAAAGAAAGATGATGCAGGACGTTTCTAGGATACATTCCATTCAAGTCGATTTCAACCTGTCCAACCCATATGCTCCCTGCAAAATAAGGGGAATAGAAGAAACCCAAAGGTTGAGAATATGGCCTTCTCTCAATATGCTTTCACCAAACAAAGCAGTTTAAAATTCAATAGTGGTAAAATAATTGGAGAGACTTACCAATATGATGTGGATCTCGTCTAATACAGGCAAGAGTAATGAAATTAGTTTCTGCAGTTCTTCCTTAAGCATGCCATCATTCTCGTCTTTGGCCATGAGAAGAGTTATTAAACTTTTGCTGTCAGGCACTAATTCAAGTGCTACCTAGATAAAATATAGTCAAAGAAGAATAGGAAGGAAATTAACTAGGGAGTGAACTGGGGAAGTGTAATGACTATGCTATAGAGAACGTCTAGGTATCTGCAGCAATCAAGAGACTGGGAATAAAGAGTTCATATTAGCACAATCCATATCTGGTCTATCAACAAATTGCAGTCCCATTACATGAACGATACGTGTAACCACCTCTGAACAACAGTAAGTTCATTCATTACCTTAACGAAATAAGTTTCTCTAACAAAAGAAAATAGCTACTGCAATGTGCTTCCGGGAAAATGCATACACAGGTACTTTCATAAACTGGAGGCCGTTCAGGAAAAGCCAGGAAGCAACAAAAGTACTCTTGAACAATACCATTGGGCTGTTAAATATTTTGGACAATAGAAGTATAGTAAGCAATAATTCAGTTGTTCTACATTGGCACGAGCATCAAAAAGTAAAGCATGTAATTAATGGATTCAAACCTCACCATGAACAAGATGTACAGTGATCGAAGTCAAGCAAGCAAAAGTTATAGAGCGATATATATTTGAACTTAATTGAAAGAGAATAAAAACAACATAAGTTAAAGAGCTATATTACTCGATAGGCAGTTGACGAAATCCATCCATGCCATGGCTTTAGAGTGATGTTGTACGACTCCTTAACTGCTTGCTCGATATTCCTCCCAAAATCCTCTACTAATAATTGCAACAATGCTACAGTAAAATCAAGGGCTCTGCCAAGTTTACATTGAATACTAACATAAATTCAATACACACGTCAGAAATAGTAGGCTAGATATATTAAATTGGTCTGCCCTTTGGTTGCCTTAAAATTGATGATCTCTAAAGCATAAATTTTTTCCTTTCTGTTTTCTTCTTCTAGTTCTTCTATTTTTTCTTTTCAAGATCACTTCCATGGCTGTATGTGTACTGCTTTATTCTTTGCTCCTAAAGCAACTTCGCCCAGGCATTTTCGCTAACTCAGCCATTTTATGAAACTACTTGACCTAGTTCATTAAGACCTATGTGCAACAGATTGTTTCTCCATTTAAAGAGTATCCATGGAGGACATAACAGAATAGACAACACCATATGGAGCCTATATGGATTATGGAAATGACTTACCATTCTGCTAGCATAAGGAGAGTCATCATGCTATTGGTACCATGGTACATTTAATGATTGAACTAGTATTGACACAAATAACATGAAGAAACTTTTGCACCTTCAAAAGAGGAACATGGAATCATGGATTGACTTTGTCTGTACATCAATTTTTTTTCTTTTCTGCCAAGTGTTACACATTAGTTGAAACAACCTAAATTCTCATTTATTTTCGTCCTTCTTTGCGTAGAAAAAAGTTCGATAACAACATTGTATACAGTGGCATACCTAGTGAGCCAAACAAAGGCTTTACTGCAGCTTGGACCTGTCTTTGCCTTGCCTTCACCTATCTCCTTCTTCAATATCTCAACCACATTTGAATAGACTGAAGGATTTGATTCATTGAACTTCTCCAATCTCTAGGGGTGACACGATATAGAGATTGAGAAACATTTAAGAGAACATTCAATTGAATTTGAAAAAACAAACCATGGTCCCTTTATTCTCCTTGAATCAGAGAAGTTTTATTCAGAATGGATAAAGACAGAGTAACGGTAGCCATGTTCTCGAGGGGTTTGGTGAGCCAAAAGAATGCTACTACATCTCCTAACGAACATGGTCATTTCTTAAGATGCCCTTTTTACTTGATTTATACAGAAGGACAAAAACTTCCAAGCTGACCAGCCAAGAACAAAAGAAGATGAGTGTAATAGTCCAAAAATTCTTTAAAAAAAACAAATTATTTGGAGCTCATAATGATGATTGAAAGGTAAAGTACAAGTCCTGGACATTCTTGACTTGACATACTCAATGAAGCAGACTCGAGAAATAGTCCAAGTATTTCAGGCTGAGACTTTTTCCTTTTAATCATCCAGTCATGCTTTCTTATATTGTTATTACCAGAATAAATACCATCAATGAAATCTATATAAGCGATCCTACAAAGGGAGGCTTGATTTAGTGCAGTTTAATTTGCTTTTAAACTTCGGCTTATAGCTGAAGGAAGAGACAGAGAGCCTAAACATCCCGATATGAAGGGGAAGGATGCATAGCACAGAGCAAGTTGAAGTTACACTAAGACACCTCTTAATCATTGGTGTTTCTGAGTGACTAGACTATTTAATCATAAATGAATCAATCTCAACCACGCATGTTTACGCACCTTAATATTCTCATGTATGTCTTGTCTCAGCACAGCCATCACTGGCCCTATCTTATCTGAGATAACAAATTCCAACACAACCACAAGAACAATAACAATTCAGATCATGAAATGCACCTTACCTATATATAATCATACAACTCTGTGTGTGTTTGTGTGAGAGTTTATATAGCAAAAGAGAGTGAGAAGCAACCAAGAACTTGAAGAACCAAGTTGCAAATAGATAGAAAAGGCTCCAGGGGAATATATCCACTACTGTGCTGATCATTATCACCACCATGAGGCTTAACTTTGACCATCATTATAGATAGCTCTTCAATAGCAGATCTTATTTCTGACCCCATCTCCATTTCCGCCCTCCTTTTCATTTCCATGTCTCTTATTTTATCTTCTTCTTGAATCTTGAATTCTTGATTGTCGTTAACATGAAATTTATGTTAACTCTTTCACTTGGTATACGTAATAAATTATAGTATTTTGTAACATGTGACAATGTTTGACTTCGTTAGATGCTTACAGAAACTCCACCAACGGCTGTCTTACAACTTACAATAACAAAATTTTGTTAATTTTGTCCAGTTCGATGTGACCGTTATATAAAGTTAGCAGCACTCTTCGGATTTTTTTTTTTTATACCCTCATTTTGATATTTTTTTAAAAAATACCCTTGTTTTGAAATCGTTTTCAAATCTACCCTTTTCGGTGTTTGAATTATCGAAATGGTAAATGAGTTGTCATTTTTGAGACGTTTCAAATTTTCATATTTGAATTTTAAATGAGTTGCGTAATCAATGTAAGTTTGATAATTAAATTATTAAAACAATAATTGAGTTACCGTTTACCTACCATAACCAAAACAGTAAGTGAGTTACCGTTTTATTAATTTAATTACCAAACTCGTATTGATCATGCAACTCATTTAAAATTTAAATATGGAAATTTGCAACGTCTCAAAAATGACAACTCATTTACCATTTCGGTAATTCAAACACCGAAAAGGGTAGATTTGAAAACGATTTCAAAACAAGGGTATTTTTGAAAAGAATTCTCAAAGTATAAACAAAAAAAAAATACTGGATTCTTCCAAGCAATAATAAGGGGGACCAAACTGAGATGGAAAATGCTGGTCTAAGTAGAAGTCACTAACATTAAGGCAGTGATTGGTATGTTGGAAAGGTCTACACTGCTGAAAAAATCATTTGTATAAAGACGATTTTGAAAACGATTTTGACATCACAATTTATGGAGTATTTCAAGTAGTTGTGATTCCTTTTTAGTAATGATCTAACTTTGAATCCCTTAAAAGCGCGGTAGAATTTGAGAGTGAAGATTTGGGAGGGGGGGGGAGGGAGGGGACAAAAAAAGAAGAGGGGGCTCATTTGGATTGGCTCTTTTTATTTTGTAATTTTTGAAAAAAAAATATTTTTTAAGCTAAAATTTTTTATTTTTTGAAAAAAGTTGAAAATGATCTTTTTCTTTTTTTATTTATTTATAATTTTAACTTTTTTATAATCCAATCCAAATATTTATTATTGTATAAAAATGTATATTTTAGAAGAAAAAACTACTTTTTCATAAAATGGTATACTAGTATCTTGTAGTATCTAAAATTAGATAACCTTTCTAGTAAGGATGTCAACGATAACCCGCCCCGCTCCACCTCACCCCACAAAGGGTACCGGCGGGGTTGAGGCAGGGTTTTGTGAAAAAACTCCTAGGGCAAGGCAGGGTAGGGGTTGTATGACCCCGCCTCGATATGTGTATGTGTGTGTGCGTTTGTGTATATAAGAGGTGTAGGTTTAGAACTTTGGAATCAATTGTTTTAATTCTTTTTAGTCGTCTATTATTTATTATAGGATCCAAATACTAGTACTTTCACAAATTTGTATATCTTTACTAAAAATTACAAATTTAAATATTTAATTAAATTCTTCAAAATTTATATAAATAGGTATTGTTTTTAAGCATTAATTGGTTGATATCAATGTCTTAAAATAAAAGATAAAAAATAATAAAAATGCAATTAATAATAAATGACATATCAATGTCTAAGCTCGAAATGAAATAACAAAATCATTTTGCATTTATGTAATGCACTTACTGTCTCACAGTGCTTGAAATCCATAACTTTTTAATACAAACCATGAATTTAGTCATGATTGATATTTTAATTGTATTAATAAATAATAGATTAGTGTACAAACTAATAAATAATAACACAAATAGGAATAGAAAACTTTAATGTAATAATGTATAGTATAGATAGTACACATTTAATATTTTGATTGTATTAATGTTACACAAATGTATAATTGATATTCAACTGTTATCAAAGACATAGTTGTAATTAAGAAACAAAATGCTTTTCTGATTGATATCAAGACATGAACGAGGTAATATTTATTATCTTATATGATATAAGGCATGTATTTTGTGAAAAATCAAAAGAAATTATAATTTATTTTATAAGATATAACTTATAAGCAATTCGTCCTCACCTTATTTTTTACAAATATAAACAATAATCTTATCACAAGTATCTTATAAAACCATAAACAAACCATGATTTTATATGTAAAAAGAATTTATAATAAGCTTATATCAAACAGAGTATTAGTAAATAAGTATTCTTATTTACCTCACCACAAAAAGTAAATAAATATCCTATAATTTCAGATAGACATAAAAATTTTTATAACATTTCTTATAAATAAATATTCTCATACTAAACCGAGCACTAAAACTCTATAATTTATAAATAAATTATTAAGTGAATAAAAGCTTAGCACAAAAAAGATATGCTTATAAAAAATTACTATTTACTTTTTAGACATGAATTAAATAAAAAATAATACATTATCTGATAAACTAAATGCTAAAGCACTAAAGCCTAAAAGCAAAACCAAACAAGCCGTTGCCATCCCCCAACCCTTACAGTCTCTGTGTTCGACTCTAGTCTCTCAATCTCTCACACAAGCTGTTGACCCAAAAAAAAAAAAAGTCTCTCACACAAGCTCGTCACCGTTCTCTTCCCAAAGACAAAAGTTCATCGCCATTCTCCTTCCAAAGCCAAAAGCTGGTCATCGGCATCGCCATTAAAGCTAAGGTATCAGGTTTGTATTTCTTAAAATCTCTCATTTTTTCTTCAAATCTTTACATAATGACAAATGTTAATTAGAAGAGATTTAATGTTAATTAGATGAGATTTACCGATGACAGATGTATATCTAGGCTTATTGTTAACAAGCATGTTCATGTACTGGAGGTGTTTAGCTTTACATAATAAAAATATATATTGGGTTTGTGCATAAAGCTTATGTTATACCAAAAAGGAATCTGAATTATGTATGGGTTAATTATGCAATCTTACCTCTATTCCCAACCTATAGATATGCTTATATTTGGAAAAGCATGTGCATGTGTCTTAGTGGTTTAAATTGTTTCAAATTAATTCTTTATAATTAAACTTCTCTTATAATTTTCAAAATTATTATAAAGAAATTCAAATTCCTTTCTTTTTGTTATTCAGTTGAACAACCACATTTTGTTATATATACATCAAAATTAAGAAAAATTACTTTATTGTTTAATATGTAATCTTAAAGTGTCTGAGACAAGACAATAGCATCTAATAACAAATTATCTAGGAAATGTTTATTCTTTCTAGGAAATGTTCCTCTATTAATGATCTTTCATTCCATATATTTTTATGTTTAAGTGGAAAATGTCTCAAGATATTAATTTTGTTCCGTTATTGGACCTTGAGAGTTCACAATCTACTAATCCAAGTCCCATAGATCGTGATAGTCTAAAATCTCAGACTGTGGATTCTTACACATCTACACTTACATCTACTCCACCTAAGTCTACATAAAATGATCTAGGACCTATGAAAAGAGAGAATGTTGATAATTCTAGATTGACATATGAGGTTTGGAAACATTTGTTGGGAATAAAGTGAATGGACAATGGCTCACTAAATGTAATTATTGTAAAAAGGATATCAAAAGTAACCCTACAAATGGCACTACTAATATGAATGATCATTATAAGAGGTGTAAGTACAAAATGTCCTAACAAGACCTTTACCAAATAGTGCTCAAAAGTAATTATGGAAAGGTGGAAGTAAAGAATGTACTTGTTTATGGAAATTTTGATCAAAATCTGTCAAGGGAAGACCTTGCAAGGATGACAATTATGCACGAGTATCCTTTGTGTATGGTGGATCATGCAGGCTTTAAGACATTTATGTATAATCTTCAACCATTGTTCAAGACGCCATCTAGAAATACTATTAGGTGTCACATCATTAAAATCTATGAGGTTGAGAAGAAAAAGGTGAAAAATATGTTAGAAGCAAATGTGAATAGAATCTCTATTACAAGTGATATGTGGATTGCTTATAATCAAAAGAAAGGATTTATGGCTATAACTGCACACTACTTGGATGATTCTTGGACATTACAGAAGTGTATCATAAGGTATTTTCTTATTTTTTTATATCTTTATATTTTTAGCTTTAATGACATTATATATTGTCTAATCTAATTTTGTTTTTATGTTTCTATATTTACTTTTCGCTATGTGCCAGCTCCACATACTGCAAAAGTTGTTACTAAGCATTTGATGGATACTTTGTTAACATGGACCATTGATTAAAAGCTTACAACACTTACAGTGGATAACACTAAATATAATGACAATGTTGCAGCTTCAGTTGTTGAAAGAATTGATGAGTCCAATTTTATAGTTTATGGAGCTTCTTTTCATATGAGATGTTGTGCACATATTTTGAATTTAATTGTATAAGATGGTTTGAGTGTGATTAAAAATGCAATGGAGAAAGTTAGAGACTATAGTTTTTTGGACAACTACTCCAAAAAGAGTTGAATTTTTTGAGAAAACTGTCATGCTTTGAAAATTTCAACGTCAAAAAGATTAGATCTTGATTGTCCAACAAGATGGAATTCTACATATTTAATGTTTGATACCACCTTGCGATATAGATCTTTGTTTTTTCGTTTGAAGATTAAAAAGCCTATGTGTTGTCCCAATGAAAAAGAATGGGATCTTGCAAAAGAAATTTGTGAAAAGTTAAAAAAATTTTTATAATGTGACAACGTTATTCTCAGGGACAAATTATCCCATAGCAAATCTCTACTTTACAAATATTTGTCAAATTAGGTTAACATTAAATGAGAAGAAGCATAGTGGAGATAAGTTAATTAAGGCAATAGCTATGAAGATAGAGAAAAAATTGAAGAAGTATTGGGATGCGGCTCATGGTTTATTAGGATTTGCTTCAATTTTAGATCCTAGGTATAAATTGGAGTTGTTGGATTTTTATTTTGAGAAATTTATGGAAGTAGGTGTGATGAGGAGTTGGAAAAGGTAAAGTCCATCATAAATCAATTGCTTCAAGAATATGAAGATAAATTTGAGTGAGAGAAGCAAAATAGTAATTTGGATTCTATATCATCTAGTGTTGTTTCAGATTGTGTGTATACTTCAAATGACAATCTAGCTCAATTTGACTAATTTGTTTCAAGGAAAAGAAAAAGGAAGACTATGTTTCAATTGGAGTTTGATAACTATCTTGAAAATGATGTCTTATCTAGATATCCAAAGTTTGATATTTTTGCTTAGTGGAAAACTAATGGTTTGAAGTATCTAGTCTTGCAAATGATAGCAAGAGATATCTTAGTATTTCCAACTTTTACAATTGCTTCAGAATCTACTTTTAACACGGGTGGTAGATTACTCAGTCCACATCACAATAGACTTTTTCCAGCGACTGTAAAAGCATTCACTTGTACCCAAAATTAGTTGTTGGTAGATTTCAATAAAGGTACATGTTCTATATGCTCAAATAACTTTGATTTGTTGAATAAATAAATATGTTATTGATCTTTTATAATCTTCTTCTTTTAGATGATGAAAAACCATATCTCTTTGTACGGTGATATTCAAGCTATAAAGTCAGGCAAATCAACAATTACTTTTGCCTAGGAGTGGAGCTTGTTGTTTGTGTTAATGAAACATTGAAACTTGTTGTTTATTTGTTGGATTTATGTTTTATTATGTTATATGTATGGTTAAATATTGGACTTTGTATGATTTGGAGTAAGTTTGGATTTAATGTGTTGTTATTGTAAGATTATGTTGAATTTTATATTTTAGAGCTTGAATTTGAAGTATTAAGGTTTGGTGCATGATTTATATTGTGTTATATTTGTTTTTATCTAATTAACAAGTAGGGATTTCACTTGACAGGTAGGAGCTTAACAAGAAGACATTTCATTTAACATGTAGGGGCTTAACAAGTAGGGGTTTTACCCTGATGTTGCCTCCTTTTTGACTTTTGTTAACAGGTGACTCATAAGTAGGGGCATGGTGTAAAAAACACCAGTAGGGCCAGGGATGGTGGTCAAGAAGAAAATCTTATAGAGGTATAGGGGCAAGGTAGAGGTAGGTGAAAAAATAATAAGTGCAGAGTAGGGGTTTTGTGAACCCTGCCCCTACCTTGCTCCATTGCCATCACTATTTTCTAGCTTGGGTTTCCTCTTGAATGAGCTTTGTAACTCGATACGTATCTATAAACATAGAGGGTATCTTAATTTCTAAAAAGTTTAAAAAATTAGTAGAACATGATAATGCAATTTAAAAGGAGAATAAAACCACCACAACCTTGAATACCACTGGACTTTCTAACAAGTTACAAGAATTTAAGACATAGCTAATAAGGCAGCGAGATGTTTAACTCTTGAGCACAAGTGTGTAGCTTAGACCTCTTGAGTACGAGTGTGTAGTTTTGACTTATAAAGAAGGTATGTAGGGCTTTCCTCTCATTATACCTCTCATGCTTAAGTTAAAGATGCTTAAAAATGTCTAGAATGTTATAGAGAAAAATAGAATGTTTGAGTTTCAAGAGAGTTCCTCTTGAGAGGAATGGATAGGGATATTTATATGGGACTTAGTCCTAGCGCCAAGGCTTTCCTTTCCAGGCTGTATTAATGGCTCTATACTTAAACATCAGACTTGTCTTCTCCTTCCACAAGGCATGATGTCAAGGCTTGGCTTCTTATATGGTTAAAGCCTCACTGTACACGTTTGCTCGTGAAATCCACAAGCTAAAGAATGGTCAAAGCTCCATTCTCCATCTTTAGCCATAGCTCGAGCAAAGTTGTTGATTGGTTAGAGGCCCTCAGTCCGTGTTCGGCCATTGGAAGAGCAAGGCTAATGCATAGCCAAAGCAACCCTCTCTTGGTTCGGGCAGGAGATTAGCAATTTTAAGGAATGATCAAAGTGTCACTCCCTTGGTTGAAGCATTGATGGTCCCTACTTTAATACTTGACATCTTCTTATAGAAGGAATATTTAACGCAATCAAATTTTTTTTGGGCAAAATCAATAAACTTACATATTAAAAAAAAAAAAAAAACGTACATGTACAATAGGTGAAAAGGAACAAAAAGTAAAAAGCCTATACAAGTATATCTTCTATTTTTCACAATTTACATAAGGTTTTTTTACTGGCTAAAGAAAGTAAATTTCTTACCAAGAGAGATCTTAATTATTGAATCATTGTAAATAAAATCAAAGATTTGCTCTTCAATTTTTATTTCTTGGCAGAAAAGACATTGATTTTGCTCAATCCAAATGTGATAAATAGATTCTCAAAAGTAAAGCTTCAAGAGTGTTGTCTTCAAGTTCTTTTTAAGAGCAAAAAGAGTGAAAAAAGCAAATGAAGCCTTAAATTTAGTATTATTTATCATCTTTTTTTTTTTTTTTTTTTTGTTGGTTAGTGATAAGCGACTTTATTGATAAAACAAGTCAACATACAACATCATGATACACATCTTGAGTTATAAGTATCTACAAAGGCAAAGGCAGATTAGAAATCCAATCATGAGACAGTTTATTCTTTCTTGCTGATTTCGCTAGCCAATCTGCGACAGCATTTGTAGATTGCTTGGCTAAAGTAAGATCGAAATGAGGATTCTGACGAAGGCATTCCTTAATCTCCTAGACCACTAAAATAATCTGTATCAACCACTAGGATCATATTACATAACTTCATGGTAAATAATAGCAACATTGCAGTCCAAGCATATAGCAAAATACCTAGTAGCCTCTACAAAGTGACATGTTGTAGCAGGGGGATAGCTTTCACATAAGCAGCCTCTATGTTTCAAAAACACAACACCTACCATTAACAATCTAGCCTATATGATCACGAGACATAGCAGTAGAGCCAGTAGACTTGAGTAATCCATCAAATGATGCATCCATTAAAACTTCCATCAAACCCTTAACACGCCTATACCAGATTGTAGCAGTAACCTACATACATCGCACTTTTTCAGAAGAAGCAAAGTCAACAAGCAACAACTATCCAAAGTCTGTATTCGTATCAAAGTAATCTCGAAGAGAAACAGCTGATGCACAGTGAATCAACACTGGACTAGGCATTATATTCTTGAAGATGCAACTATTTTATGCCTTCGAGATGTGTCAATAGTGAGTCATTAAAGAGCGTAAGACTTCATCTCTTAAGAGGCCAGTTATGCAACACTAGACAGGGGTAGTAAAGTGGCACATGCTCGACTTCATCATATCTCTGTCCACAGACTTTGCATAAAGGATCAGTGTTGCACTTATGCTGGAATCGGTTGGCCTCTGTAGAAATAGCATTTCAAAGAACACACTAGGCAAAATGCTGGATGTGGTGTGACTTCGGAATTCAATAAAATCTTCCACAAACTGGCATAAGATTTGAGAAGAGGAAGGACCATGATGCAGATTCATACACCGGCTTTATCCTTGAGTACTTTTACACTTGCTTTTAACCTCACATCTTCCATGTTTTGTGAAGAGCCAAACCAAGCGGTCAAGACTAACCACCTTTGGTAACCGAGGTTGAAAGATGCACCACTGAAGGGAAGATGAAACCATTATTCCATATGTTAATAGAGGAGCCATCTCCCACCAGCGCGCTTCATCCCTTTAGCAAGCCCCTTTAAAAGGCTATTGCAGATCCATGATGAACCCAGTTACGACCAACAATGTAGAAAAACCCATTGAGAAAACTTACTATTTATGCAGTAAGAGATTCCAAAAGTTGTAGCAATCTTCAAGCTTGTGCAGTTAATAATGCCTCATGCATTAGGTGGAAGTCCTGAGATCTAACACCCTGTAGGTACCTATGTCTATGATCATCCATATCCCACTTTACCCAATGAATATGACTATGATCACTAGAATTTATTTGTCCAGATAGTCCAAGGAAGGCATCTAAAGTCACCCTTTAACGTGATCTTGAATCTGTTTTGGAGTATTGGCTCTGGAGAGAGCACCAAATTTATTGAGGTTCACAGTCTATCCCGAAGGGTACCCATACCAATAGAAAATATTCTTCAAGGTACTAATTTCTCAATTAGCAATAATATTCTCATAATAAAGTCTTTATTCACCATTTTTACAGTAAATCATTTAATGTGCGAAATGACTAAAATACCCTTCATTGTTGGATAACGGAAGAGGCTGAAGAGCCCACTCCACTCGAGGCGCAGCAATAGTTTCTCTCCGCCAGACCCTCCGACCAAAATGGCGGCTGTTGCAACTGTACGCAACATCGTATCACCACCTACAGGCGCGCGTTTGATCACCGCATGGCGCGCGTTAGCCTCGCCCAGTGCATGCTCCTTTTGGTCAACAAAGCGCAATTCGAAGCTGGGTTATTATCCCCTGCAGCACAGGAGCACTGTACCCTCAAGAAGGCTCGCCATACGAGCCGCTAGAACCGAGTCCAAGGATGTCATTCTTGGTTCTAGAGCACCCCATTTTGAGGTAATTCCTTAATTTTGCTTGTCACGTCTCAGTTCAAAATTCAAAAAATAATTACACCCAAAACACTAAATTTGGATGATTATTTAAAATAATGCATTTATATATGGACTGTACTCTTTTTATGTGATTCTCAAAGTGCGTATTGCATTGCATGCATGTGTTTTTTGAATAATTATATTCAATAATTGGAATTATGGGCGTTTTAGTTGCCGGAGCCGCTTACAGGGAAGATATGGAAACTAGATGATTTTGAGCCGTATCCTGCATTGCTGGTAAGTCTTTTTGATCTCTTATGAAAAGGGTTCAAATGCTTTTGTCTTATTTTTATTGGCTGTTTTTGAATGTTTTATAAGTTGTTATGGTTTGAGGATCCTATTTTTCTTATGTATAGACATGACTTTTGGGTAATCTTTGACATTTAGATTAGAATATGGGCAGATTGAATGGACTAAATTAAAAAAAAAAAACACTGTTTTTGTATGGTTTTTTAAACAAGTATTATCTTTTCAGAAATTTAAACTTTTGGCTTCCGAAATAAGAGGTAAGAGTTTCAGCAATTTTTAAGAGCCAATTCAAAAATCTACAATATATACATATATGTATGTATGTATGTATGTTTGTATGTATGCATGCATGCATGTATACATTTTTGTGTGTAAAAATGTCAGTCCAAATGGGCACTATGCTTAATTCATAAGCAGCTTGACCAACAATGTGAAAAGGGAAAAAGAATGTCGAATTGTTTGGTCAAAATATAATAAGGTTGCTTAGTTGTCTTTTGTTTGGGGATATTAAGTTGGGCCTTGCAAGTCAAATTATGGATTCGAATTGAATTTTACTATTTTGGGTTTCAAGGTTCAGATTCTACATTGCCTACCGGTACGGTTAACACAATTTAACACCAAAGAACAGATACATGAAAAGAAATGTTTCTACACATCTGATGTTGAAAGTGATTGTATAAACTAGCTATAATGATGGAACAACTAACAAGAGTCTGTACAGGATCAGTTGCGTTTGCAAGAAAATTACTAAACTGTCCTTTTGTAAGAAATCATATAATTTTCTATTGAGCCACTGGTGATGAGGGGAACCTATCTTTGATAGGGAAGCCATGGGGTTCCACTAGTCTCACACACAATGTCATGGTTTGTAAATTCAATTGTTATAGTATGCAAAGGAGTCCTTGTAGGTGATGATGACATTTCTTTCTGAAACTTGCCTGGAGCAAGATGATAAAATCATATAGATGGACTGTCACTAAACTTCACAAATTAAGATTATAAAAGAAGGTTTTGTTTAAATTTAGTGTTTAAATCCTGCCCGTTGTCATGTGTTGTAATCATATGCAAGTCTTTTAAACTTAAAATGTTTTTCTTGCATTAGCATCAAGTGGCATGCTTTTTAGATTGAACTGACTCCTCTTTTGTATTGGCAATTATTATGGCATCTGATTAAAACTTATACTTCAAGAAAATCAAGGTTTTTATGTGATTTATGGGAACATAGTGAAAGTCCTACAGCAAGGTCTCTACATGAATATAGAGGCAATATTGGTTTTTTGGTTAGTAAATGACATCATTCTTTAAAGATTGTGTACAAGGACTGATGCAACAGAAAAACTGCACCGACCTTAAGAACATCATCAGCGTCAAATCTAGCTGGATGGATTATTTTACTAGTGTTTCTCGCTTTCTTTTTGGTATTCATGTTTGATTCCTTTTGGATCTCCTTGCTCATGAGATTGGCTTCATGATGATATGCAAATCTTTTCAGGATCGGAAAGAAAAAAAAAAAAAGAATCCCTTTTCTCCCTTTTCCATGAGCAATCTGAGTTGCCCACAGTTACTAAATGCTTGTTATTGATCCTATCCGGCTGTCTATTACGTTGTTTACTGCTCCGTATGAATTTTACCAATTACAAAGGGTAAATTTAGAGAGAATCTATCCTTACAGAATGATGATAGAGCAGAAAAGACATTGAGAGAGTTGGTGCTCTGAGTTGAGAGTTTCTTGGAAATAGTAGCTTTTCGGAGTTGCTTTGGAGGAAAACAGTAGTATTGGAGTACTCCAGCACTAGAGTTAGAATTGGCATGAAAGAAATTTGGAAGGTTACTTTTTTACTTCAATTTAACCTGCTTATATCACTAGGTTTTATTTCTCTCTTCTTTATTTTCTCGGAAGGGAGAGGAGGAGGGGTAGAGGTCGAGGGTGGGCTGGGCATGGTGGAGAACTTATTTTTAGAGCTTAGAACTTGAGAAAAAGGAGAAGAAATTGCTTAAGTTGGAACTCATGTGTTTGGATTCCAGAGAGAGCCTCAATCACTTATTTGTCCATTGTTCTTTGGTAGTAACTAAATTTATAAAATTTTCCTTCTTTATGGTGCCACCCTCAGAACCAAAGAATGAGAGAAATCTTGCTACTTGGGAAATGCCAGTCTCTGTTTCTGCTGAAGTTATCTTGAGTGGTAGTTGAATGTAAAGTTTACCGACCTGTCCAGACAAAGTAATGGTAATCTGGCCCTTTTAGTCTGTTTCTAACTGGTCGAAAGTAATTGAAGAATTCTTGAAAGGAAGCAAACATGAGTGAGGACATTTCACAGGCTTCTGCTTTATGGCTTTTCTTTATGCTATGCTCTACAAATTGTGGGTTTGGGATGTAGATGTCTAATTTTGAATTGCATTGTGGCCTTTCTCCTTCCCCCAGTTACTGTAGACACTCTAATTTTCTTGGTTCTTCCTACAGTGAGAAGTTAAAGCTTTCGTTTGTCAAAGAAAGAGAGGCCTGAGGCAGTAGATGCGATCTGTGTTTGTCGAAGGGAATAGTGTGAACTCATTAGAACTTCAGAACATAAGAATTGATTCAGGTTTAAGGTGTTAGAGATGGGCATACTGCTGAGCTATGACATTTATGAAGCTTCTGAGTTCAGAAATACACCGTCTTTCTGTATTTTTTTGAGATCCTCATACGCAACACGATTGTCATAGAAAATATTTGCTGTGATGAATGAATTTCTCTTAAAATTTCATGATTAATTCTCATTAGGTGATAAATAATTTTTATATCTGAACCACTTGCTGCTTCTTGTAAAAGAAATGACAGTTGCAAGTAGGGGTGTTCATTGGGGAATCCCCGCTCCAGGAATAATTTTTGGGGAAGGGATTTTGTTCTGTTCCCCGCCCCAATTCACCAATGGGGAGCGCAATTTGGGAAAATGGGGAATGGGGAAAAACTATCGGGAATTGGAGAATCTCCGAATTTTTTAAGAAAAAGTTCAAAACTAATTCTATCACTAACATACTAGCTTTTTACATTCTCAAGGCTCAACTATTAGCTAATTCTACTCCAAAGGACTAACATGCCCTGGTAAATAGATAAGAAACATCATCATCAACAAAATAATTCTAAATCTAAAATTCAAAATATATATTTAGCATATATATTTATATAAAACAGGGTTAAAAAAACTAAAGACATATTATATTAATATATTATAACATATATGAGATATATATAACATATATGCACATATTACAACATATATGTTATATATATAATAAAAAAAAATTCGGGTTTTCCCCGAATAAAAAAATTTGTTCCAATCCCCAACCTGTTTCCCTGAAATTTTTCCCCATCCCCAATATTTTTTCCCCAATTCCCGAAAAATAATTTCCCCATACCCGATTTTTCGGGTTGGGGATCGGGTTTCCCCGATAAGTGCACAGCTGTAGTTGCAATCAATCAACATGCTAATGTCAGACTACTCTGCTTCAGTTTCACTTGTCATCGTTTTGTAGTTTTACTTCTTTGATTTATCATAAGACTCTGAATAATGTTCTGCTGGCTTGTTGCTGTAGGTTATGTTCATATGCAATCACTGTCCTTTCGTTAAACACTTGAAAAATGATATTGTAAAGCTTTCAAATTTCTACATGAAGGTAGGCAGGTAACTGCCCCCATTGCTTCTGATTATTTTCTTTCCATGTCACTTCTGTTATACATTTTGCTCAACTAGTTAATCCTGTCAAAAGCTAAGGAATCAAGGTCTTTCATATGTGATGCAGAAAGGGCTCGTGGTGGTAGCAATATCTTCCAACTCTGTTTCCACTCACCCACAGGTTCAGATGATCCCACACTTCAGATTTGATTAGTTTTGAAGTCACTGTCTGTCTCGATACAAATCTACCTCTTCTTTACAGGATGGACCTAACTTTATGGCAGAAGAAGCAAAACTATTTAAATATCCTTTCCCCTATTTGTATGATGAGGTATGCTACTAGAGAGCTTGATGTCTTGTAATTTAATCTGCATAGATTAGCTGATGAATCATTGAAAAATTGTTCAACATCATTGTCGTATTTGACATGTAGCCTTATGTTTCATGAACTAGAGTGATGATTGTCTATCTAGTTTCTGGTGATATTTGTGATACTGGAACCTTTCTCCTTGAGCATATATGTTTCATATATATCAACTCTAGGGCTGAAATATGCCTCAGTTTTGGATTATTGGTCTTTTTCTTTTTGGTTGAGTGGATAGCCACATTAGTTCTAAAAGCTAATTATGATCCTCAACGCTTTCTTGGTCTGTATTTATTCTAGGTCCTTTTCTTTTCCTTCTAGTTTCTCTAAGCAGGGTGAGGGAAGGTGCTTATGATCTGTTTTGGAGAAGAGGAAAACTGACAAGCCTCATAGTTGTAGGGACCATAGTCAAAATAAATCCGTGACCTCGGAATTGATCTTTTAATATTAAGTGGAAACAGCTACTTTCAGTTACTATCCACCAAATAATTCTTCAATTATTGTCTTCTGAAGAAACTTTCAAGTTATTGATAGAACTTACGGCATCTCTGCTCTGCTATGTAATTCCGTATACATGCTTGGTTGAGCAAGTTATTGGTGTAAAGTATTTTTCTCATCCCCTTAAAACCTAACAGTAAAGCTTGTGGTTGCTTTTTTCCCCCCCTTTTATTCCAACTCATTTTTGTGGGGAGACGGTTTTATTCGGATAACAACAAAGGCATACTGGTGAGATGGGAACTAGTAACTTTCAATTGGTGAAGAATAGGTGGCAGGCTATAGCATTAGTTGGTTTTTGGCTATGATGAAAAGGTGGTGATTAAGATATAGACTCTATTTGCACATCCCTTTGATTTGCTATAAAATAATTTGTTGTCTTGATTATCGACATGTCTCAGCTACATGTCAACATGTCTCCTGTTTCTATCTGTCACCCAGAGATTCTTTTCTAGCTTCTGTTTGTCAAAAGTTGGATTTAAAGTTGCACATCCTGTTTTTTAATTAACAATAAATTATTTTAATTTGCTCCAGAAACTCGGTATAGGAGAAGAATATTGATAGCTGCCTCTAATCCAAAGACCAACCGTAAAACTTCAGCGCTTGTTGAAATATATCCCTAACTTCAGAACATGGTGTTCTTTCTTAAAATAACTTTTTAGATCTGATCAAATTGAATTGATTAACAATATGATCACTTTGCTGGTGAACTTCTATTTGGACCCTAAATATTCAAATCTTGATCTTTTGTGACATAAGACTGATAAATAGCTTTTCTGCTTGAGAAATCACAGTCTTACTTCTATGTCATGCTGGAAGGAATTGATGCTTAATCTTAACTTCTTTTTTGCAGGGGAAATGGAGATGCAATTTTTCCAGAATATTTGATAAAGGGAAATTAATAAACTCTTAAACACAAATATGTCATCGTACTTTGTAAATGCAATGATCGTTTATATACATTTTCATGTAGATATCCGATGATTATATACAAGTTAGAGTAATTAACCTCACATGGTTCTAGTAGGGGTAAAGGCTTATAGTCCACTTCTGTTATACTGTAATCAGTTGAAAGTGATCTTTGCTGAAATATTACAAATTTATGGGTTCACCCACAAGGACATAGATCTCACACATGACATTTTTTTTGTAGTCGCAAGATGTTGCTAAAGACTTTGGAGCTGTTTGCTCGCCTGAGTTTTTTCTATTCAAAAAGGTAATATATTACCTGAGGCAATGATTTGTGGTTGCAAGCATGTCATTCAGTAGTACCTGCTTGGAGTTGCTTCATTGTATTTCTTGCGTATTCAACCCTAGAGCAATCATAGCATTCTGATCTCATGACATACAGGCTTCTTTTATCATAATATACTTACTGGTTTGATGTATTATTGGAAACTAGACTAAACTTAGTTATGTTGCAGGATGGCCGCAGGCCCTTTGAGCTAGTGTATCACGGTCAGTTTGATGATTCACGACCAAGTAATAATGTGCCTGTGACAGGAAGGTTGTTGTACTTTTTCCATCTTTATTTACATAGATTTTAGTCATTTTTGGGTGAATACTTTCTCATGAGAATTTCTATCCTCTTCTACATTGCTTTATCTAGGGACTTGAGCTTGGCAATAGATTGTGTTCTTAGTGGCCAACCGGTTCCATCGGTTCAAAAACCAAGGTAACATTGATATTCACGTTTCCTTTGATATTTTGTCTTTTTCTTCATCTTCTCTTTTTCTGAAGACTTGATTGATGATTTTTTTGGATAATTGCTATAAGGAGATCAAATTTGAGTGCCCTATTTGGTTCTAGATAAATGACTGAAACTGTTCTTGCAATGTTTCCAAAGTGTTGGTTGCAGTATCAAGTGGCATCCATAAAAACGAACCCGTAAGTTGGTGTCTCATTTCAAGATGGTTGTCATCAGCAATGCCTTCTAATGTGTTGGGTCACTCCTGCAATGGTTGACAACTGTTGAGCGTCAAAATGCATTCGTGCTCTGTTGTATGTTGATTGTGATTTGTATGTTTCTACGAGTTCAGTTAAGTCCTTTACATGTAAATTTCAATGATTATGGTAAAGGATATCCGATGTACTACTACGTGTTCATGCAATTGAGCACTTCAAAGATTCTTGAGTATATTCTATAGCCAACTATAGCTTGATTATTTCACCATTTTTCTAAAGTTGGTTCTTTTCTCTTCTTACGCTCATTATGTTTGACAAGGTTTCATGCCTGTTCATGACATATTTGGTTTGGCAACTGCTAGTTCACAGATTTTCAGTTTCCTAGTATCAACTTGATCAAAAGGGTGCTATCTAGCGGATACGCACCCTAGAATTCCCTTACCACTAGATGCACCAGTGAGAAAGTTATACGAAAGCTTTACCTTACTTTTAGTTCTTGGAGTTATAGATGGTCGAACACTGAATATGACATCCTGATACAAGCATTGAAACCTTTTAGTTCAAATCTTTTTATCTGCATTTCATTGTCTGGCCATGTGGTTACTTGTTATCTGTCATAGTCCTGCCTTACAATGCCAACTAATGTACACTATTGCTAGATAGCCTAAATTGGCGTATACAGTTGGAGTTATCCCGTTGCAGAATAACTATTTGGATGAAGTGATCTTCTTGCAATTCACCTAGATATACTGACAGCAACTGAAATTTTCTTTCAATAATTGAAGTTAAACCAACGTGACAATCCCCATAATTTTCTGCACTTGTTATATCTGTAATAATGGAGGCACGCGCAAGCGTGCCCATACACATGTAGAACCTAAATATGTCTTAATCTAAATATGTCCTATGTGTGGAATCCTTTAGCTAGTAATGCTGTTATAAGTAGAACAGGAAATGATAAATCTTGTAGCTTATGTTGAGTACATATTCATGCAAAAATTATCCAAGTTTACTGTGTGTGGTGACCATCCTTGGCCATTCAAGTTTGATGGGGTGCTATAACCTGCCTAGTGGGCCATCAAAAGATTGCCTTCACATGGAATGGAAAGCAACAGATCTTACAAAAACATGGGGCTAATGTCCAATTTATCAATAGGAAAGAGAGATGTTGGATGAATTGATGTGGCAATGATGGTCCATTTGCTTCTCATTTGGTTATGTGTTCCATTTGGTTCCTTCCAATTTAGATTTTTGTCAGCACCATTACTTTTTTTTATGATCTGGGACCTCACAACAACACGTGGGGCTGAGAGCTACACTTCTTTTCCTGGGTCCCAGGTTTGGAAAGAGCAGTTGATAGTTTGTCCATGTTGTTGGATTCTTTCTTTTAGTATTGTTGTTCCTGCTAAGTTTCTACTTGTGCAGCTAACTGCTAAAGATGGGGTTTGTGGTTGTTTAGTGAGAAATAGATAGCACTTTTATTCCGCATGTTTTACCACTGTAGATAGAAATAGTGCTGTCTACAGAAGTAGTTAGGTGTAGTTTATTGCATGTCCTAAGAATTTCACAAACGGCACGTACTTTGTGTGCAACGTGAACTCTTTCCATTAGTTCGATAGAGACTCTCAAACGAGATCTTGCATGTATAGAGCTAATAGAAGAAATAGGTCTCAACGGGAAGTAGAATGGTCAGATTCATGTAACCGATTTCACCTAATAAGATGAGACTTAAATTGGTTTGGTCACTTATTAACGAATTATTTTGTCTTTGTTTTTTACCCTCATATTCACTTGAAACTTTTTTTAAGCCTTTGTGGTTGTATTGCTCAGTGATCATCAAACTAAGCAATGATCACATACTGGGAAGAATCCCTGTAAAAGATTTCCATTTGCTATGATTAATAATCTAATTGGAATTTCGTATATCAGTGATGTATACAGCTTATTTTCGTTCAGAAAAAGAATGAACAGACTCAAAAACTTGGAAGAATATGTAGCAACAACTAATGGGAATGAGGAGGTGATCTGATTAGAGGTTCAGATGACCTGGAGAAACTAGAGCAATGAACTGCTGCTCTTGGGTTGGCTACCATTCCTTTCTTGGAGGCATTAGGCTTTTGGACATCCTCATTTTCTTGCCTGATCTCTCTAAGCATTGCTGTAACATCCTTCATTGTCGGCCTCTCGTCCGGGCAGCGATTCACGCAGAGTAGAGCTACCCCAAGAACTTGAAGCATCTCTTCTGTTTGTGTACCAGAGTGCAAAAGTAATTGTTGGTCAATAATAGATGTAACATCTCTTCGTTTGACTCTTAGCTCGTGGTTTACCCAACTGACAATGTGTGCACCATCAGGAATCCGGCGATCAGTGGGTTCCATGCCTGTCAAGACCTCTAGCAGCACAACGCCATAGCTGTACACATCACTCTTCTCTGTAATTCTGAGACTGTAACCATATTCTGCAATGTGGGATCAGAGGCTGTTAGATCCTGTTCAGAACTAATAAATAGCTGTGACTAACTTCTCTTTAATGTATAGGACTAACTACAGCTGGTGTTGATGACTGAATTTAAACAATGTCTGTTATATTAATCTCAAGTTACTCAAAGATTTAGAAATTCTTGAGATAAATCTTCCTGCTTATTCTGTAGGATTACAAAATACTCAAAAGTTTGGAGAGAGAGGTATATATAGACGATGAAAGCAAGTAAGCTTACCTGGAGCAATGTAGCCATAGGAACCTGCTACTACATGGGAAACTCTTGAGCGGTCTGTGGAATTTAAAATCTTTGCTAGTCCAAAATCTGCAAGGAACGGTTCGAACTGAGGACCGACCAAAATATTGTTGGTTTTGATGTCTCGATGGAGGATTGAAGGAATACAATCATGGTGGAGATAAGCTAATCCTTGAGCTGCACCCAACATGATCTTATACCTTGCATCCCAATCCAAAATTATCCTCTTCTCATGGAGTAGTCCTGCCAAACTCCCATTACAGATGTAATCGAAGATGAGCAATCTAGTTTTTCCATTACTACCGCATCCCAGCAGCCTCACTATGTTTTTGTGTCTTATAGTTCCCAGTGCAGAAACTTCCGCAGAAAACAAGTCCCTTTGTGGGATTTCTCCATTTCTCTTAGGCCATAGTTTCTTCACTGCAATGACCTCTTGAGCTGGAGTCTCGACACGATAAACAATCCCTGAGCAACCCTTTCCCACAATGTTAGAATCAGAAAGCTTTGTTACTATATCGTGAAGAGAGAAATTCAGCTTCTGGAAGGGGGTGAAGTCCCACTCCAGACCATTTTCTTCATCATTGTTCCCAAGTGCATTATCACGGGCTCTAATAAACAAGACTATCACAGCTGTCAAGATTATTGCAGAGACAATGATACTTGCTACAATTAAGACAGTAACATTTCTGACGGATTTCTTTCCGTCGTGGTGTCTTTTGCATTCTGTACTGTTGGTGCAGAGATCTTGATTACCAAGGAAAGCAGCGTCAGGGACATCCTGGAAGAATTTGGTATCTGGAAGCATGCCCGAAAAATCATTATGGGAAACATTTAAAGAGACCAGATTGTCAAGGTTACTTAGTACTGTCAAGCCTCCTGACAACCTATTGTGAGAGAGGTCCATGCTCGCAAGCTTCGAAAAATTTGAAAAGCTTTCTGGGATGGGGCCTGACAAAAGATTCCAACTTAAGTTCAACAGGATATCTAATGCTTGAAGGTGTCCAATCTCATCTGGAATGGCACCACTTAGTTTGTTACTGCCCATATCCAGCAACTGCAAATCCTGGCACTGCCCCAAAGATTTGGGAATCACACCTGTGATGTTGTTTCCATTGAGTATAAGTTTGTTAAGTGACGTGAGTTTGCCCAGATCTTCTGGGATGTTCCCGGATATCCTGTTCGTGGAAAGATCTAGAACGTTAAGTTGAACGAGTGGCGCGAAAGAGAGAGGAATAACACCTTCAAGCTTGTTCCCATGTAGATCAACCATTTCTAGCTGCTGACAGTTGCCGATTTCTGGAGGGATTTGTCCAGTGAACTGATTTTCTGATAACTCAAGGAAACTTAAACTCTGTAAGAGACCAACTTCTGGGGGAATTTCACCATCTAACATGTTTGATCCTAGACGTAGTCGGGTTAACCTGGAGCTGTTGCCAATATCAGGTGGAATTCCACCAGAAAGTCTGTTGGATATCAACAACAGTTTGGTTAAGTTCTTGAGATTAAACAGAGACTTTGGAATTGACCCAGTGAGGAAATTGTGTGAGAGATCCAGCGCATAAAGATTCTTGCAGTTGGCTAGCTCATTTGGTATGCTTCCAGAAAGCTGATTCTGCCAGGCGAAGAACAAAGTGAGCTCCTTCAGTTTTCCAATGGTGATGGGAATCTTGCCAGTAATGTTGTTGTTGTCCAACTCAAGTTGCTTCAAGCTAGAGAAGTTGCCAATATATTTTGGGATTTCTCCATGAATGCTGTTATCAGACAAAAGAAGTTCCTCCAGTGCACCTAAATTTTGAAGAGATGAAGTGATTTCTCCTGTCAGAAAATTCAAGGAGAAATCAATAACTGTCAAAGCTGAACAGTTGCCAACATCTTCAGGAATTGTGCCTCTCAGATTGTTCCGCCACAACAATATCCGTTTGAGATTCTTAAGCAAGCCTATCTGGGATGGAATCTCGCCAGAAATCTGGTTCTCATAAATGAACAAGTTCTCTAATGCTGAGCAATTTCCAATTTCAGGTGGGATCTCACCAGCTAGATTTGCTGTATAGACCGACAGAGTCTTTAGATTCTTCAGTTCACCTAAACTCTTCGGGAGCTGACCTGAAATGCCAGTAGCTGCTAGGCCCAAAACAACTAGTTCTTTGCAGTTTGATATCTGCATTGGAATTTCTCCATAAATTCCAATGTTTCCACCAGCTCGAAAGATCTCCAGACCCCCTAAGTGGCCAAGTTCTGCAGGGAGTTCACCTGAAAGCTTGTTATCAAATACCTCAAGCTGCCTCAATTTGGAGCAGTTCCCTATCTCTTTAGGAATTCCACCGTGAAGGGTATTCGAATTCAGCGACAGTACCTGCAATTCTGATAAAATCGCAATTTCAGGTGGTATGCTTCCTGTTAAAGCATTGAAACTGAGGTCCAGATTGACCAGAGATGACAAATTTGCGATTGAAGGAGGTATTCTTCCAGGGAGATTGCAGTTTGAGATGACAAGGGTGGTGATGGAGTTCAAGAAAAGGAACTGAGCAGGAAATGTGGTAGAGAGATTGATGGAGCTGATGATGATTTCTGAAACCAGTCCATTGCTGTTACATTTAATATACTCCCAGCCGCACGGATTTTGGTGGGTAGGATTCCATGAAGAGAAGAAAGCTGCAGAAGGGGAAGAGTTGAAGGTTGAAAGCCATGAAAGAAGTGAGATACCTTCTTGGTTCAAAGCACAAATAGCAGGGAATAAAGAAATGTTGAGAAACAAGAGAAATATGGTGATTGCTTTGCTTGACATGATGAGATTTTTTTTTTGCTGTCCCTGATAAGCACTGTTGTTTTTGCAGCTTCTTCAAGCCATATGCAAGTCACTATAGTTTTTCTTGAAATGATATCTCTATCATTTAACACTTGTTTTGCGGGTGTTTGGGGGGGGGGGGGTGTGTTGTGTAGGTAGGGGCCCTTTGGTCTCTTTCAGAAGTTTTATCTAGGCTTAAACCAGCATGGTTATTAGTACCTGATTTTACTCAAAGTTGAAGAAGAATGGTGCAGCAGATGAATTTTCTCAATCTGGAATGTACTCTCTGATTATTAATATAGTAACATACTATCTTGCTCGTTTATCATGAAGACAAGGTTTTGTCTTTCAAGCTCACATGGCAAGTACATCACAAAAGCCTTACATGGCTACAGCCGGGTACGTCCAAAATATAAGGGAATGCATCTGTTTATAAAGTTATTATTATTCTATGATTGAGATAAATTCATCTAGTTATGATAACAAAGTAATGTTACGATAGAATTCTCTCTCGATTACTTGTGATGACACTTGTGTCAAGGTCTGAGCTCACTAAATAATTTTGAAATACAAAAATATGATATCTTTATTATTGATTTCTCAACGAGATCTAATAGTAAATACAGAAGCGGGAAAAAGTGGTAATCTTATACATAAATAAGCATACGGATGTGATTGTTTGTATACTTTGAGTTAATTATTCCTGGCTACAAATTTTCGTTCGCTACTTAGTCGAGAGGTTTTTAGTTAGTCTCTCACAGGAGACACATTTATACTTGGCCTACATTAATATGCGATACAAATGGGTGTGACTTGTCGCCATGGAGATGGAGTCGGGGCCTGTGCTTAACGGTGGCATATGTATGTATAATTTTTTATATAAATTTAAAATGAATTGTAATTTATATAATATTTAATATATAAAAAAAAACATAAATAAATAACTATAGCCACTTATTTTATATTGGTCCTCCGGCATGACTTAACATTTTGAAGTCATTGAATATTCACAATGTTACTATTATTATTATTATTATTATTATTATTATTATTATTATTATTATTATTATTATTATTATTATTATTATTGGTTAGAATTCATGATATTATTAAATATTTATTTCTTTATATAAGTCATTAATTAATCATGTATTATTTTATTTTCTTTTATTTTCTTCTCTTTTCTCCTTTTTTTTTTCCTTTTTACTTTCTTACCGTTCATGATAAAATAAATTACATATATTTTTTCATCCTCATTTCTTTTTCCTTATTTTTTGGCCAAAGAAAATAATAACAACACCATCATTACCAGGAATTCACTTCATGTAATTTGATCTCTTATTATTTAAATTCAGTCAGGAAAAGCCTATGCACCCGCCTCCCCATAACGTGGCTCCGCCACTACGAACCAACGTGGTTAAATGACCCGATGCTCAAACTCTGGAGACTGGGTGCAGGCGTGTGCAATCCGCGTTCAAGTCATAACATTATAATAGTTGAGCATGAAAGCTGAAAAAAACAAAAAAATAAAAACAGAGAAAAAAGAAAATAAAAGTAGAGCTGATGAAGATTTATTTGTTTTCATATTAATTCATAGTAGTTTCGAGTTAACAATATGTAGCTTCAAATGTCATCCACAAAGCAACCTCTCACATGGTGTTGATTATAGAATCATTCAGGTTACATCTGCTAGATAATGCTACAGCTTAATTGCAATAATACAGTGATTGATAAATTTCATCCTTCTCTGAATGTCAATTTCCATCCTCTTCACCATGGTGTGACAAGTGCTTGGACTTATTCTTCCTCCTTTTTTTTTTTTCCTTTTGATAAAATACATTTTATCTTCTTGTATTTCACCAAAGTCGCATAACTCTCCCTCTCATATAGATTGATTTTTTTTTTCATGAAAAAGAACTTTTTTCCCAAAAAAACATCCTTTCCTTTTTATAATAAGTATTTAGTTTCACTTTTAAGAAAAACCCAAATTTTATAAAAGAAGAAGAAGTTCAAATTCAAAATTTTTCAAAAGTCAGAAATTTTAACTTCTAAAAAATTATTTAAAAAAAAAACTTTTAAAAAATGTCAATTCAAATCAGCTAAATGTTACACAATAACCACAAAGACTGGGAGTTTAGTGTACCATTCTTTATAACATAGTATGAGTTTTGAAACATGAGAAGTTATGCGATTTTAACAAAACACAGGAATTAAAATGTAATATACTATCTTTTTTTTTTTCCTTTCCTTTTCTGAATCATTTGACGAGTCTTATGAGCAAATTATTTCATATTTTCGAGAGTTTTCTTTTCTATATGAAAAAATGGCTTTCATTTCCTTAACTCAATTATCATCAAACACCGAGGTAAAAAAATTATAACATGTAATAATACAAATGGACAAAATGGAGCCACCAAAAAAAAAAAAAATTTGTAAAAGACATGACGAGCTTTTGGGATGATAACTGGTGGTAGGATCTCGCTATCCGCTTTTTTTTCTTTTTTCTCCTGTTAAAGCTGCCCATAACATGAGACACCCATTCCAGCTAAATCTTCAAATGGATCCATCCCTCAATAAAGTGATGAGGTCCATTCTTTTCCCTCATTCATGAACCTTCCTAAGTATTGATAAGTCTCAAACAATTTCTTTTCTCTCTTATATATCCCCTAGTTTTAACTCTATTATCTTTGGCATTACTGGGGGCATTTGGATCCTCAAAAGGGTTGGAATCAGGAGTACGGTCGAGTAGTGACTTGTTATAATAAAAAATTTAAAATTTGAGCATGTGCATGCTTTTCATTATAAACATATTAAATTTTTAATAGTAGATTCAAAATATTTGTGGTTGTTCCAGAAGAAATTGAAATGGAAGTATGGTAGAACTAGAAAAGTTATTGTACATGATATACTCAATATAGTGCTAGATGACGGAAGCATATAATAAGTTGATATGAACATCATGAGTTGTTTCGCCAAGCCTCCAGGATGAACTCAGTATAATTTTGTTTAGGGTAAGGTTCTCTATGCTAAAAGAAACACTTCAAATGAAATTATTGTCTTGGAGGCAACATTTCCAACCATTGTAATTTTTTTTAATCTAAGAGCGGTTAATAAAATGTGTTGTCAAGAACTTTTGACATCTAGGTGTTCGGAAATATATTATTGTGTTAGATCATCAGCAAATAGAAATGAAGACTCTTAAAAAATTGCTTCGAGTCGTGAATGACAACATTTTCTTTTAAGGACAAATTATCACACTATATTCATTTAAAAAATTTAATGATCCAAATTTTATAATGTGCACTACCAAAACTCTCTTTTAGAAATTCTAGGGAAGTTCTACAGAAAGAAAATAGAACGACTACTTATAACATTCTAATAGACACATTCCCATTTAATTAAAAGTCAGAGCTTTCTTATAATCTTATGAACAAACAATTAGACCAGTCGGTTTAGTGGAGTGTAAACTATATGCATATGTGAGCTATACATTATATTCAAATAGGTGGTTCTCTTTAATCATTTCATAATTGTATCTTTAAATTCTGTACCATTTAAACCAAAAGTTCATAGGAGTATTGATACGGGTTCAAATTTCATAGAATGGGTGATTGAATTAGGGGTAGGGGGATTAAAAATAAAAGAAAAAGTTCATAGCATCAAACCCCAAAAAGTTAGAATGTATTTTTATAGACATCTGTTAATTAAAATGAAAAGAGAAAGGGGGACGGGAGATTGGGTTGAGGATGATGATGGGGCTGGGACAGCGTGTTGTATTAGAGGAAAAAAGAAAGAATGGAAAAAGAAATATGAAATGTAACTATTTAATTAGGACAAACGAATAGTTGGCAAAGCCCATTCCGTTGGGCCTAAAGATGCTTTCTACAGGACAATTGAATCAAAACCATATGATACATTTATCACTGCTCAAAATATGTGGCTACATGTACCTTTCAAAATTTCAATCCCTTATATATGAGAACCATCAATCATGATAAAAATAATATGCAATTACAATAAAATATATATCACTAATTCACTAACATTAAACACTATCAGAGGATCGAAGTCATGCCGACAAATGAATCGTAGCCTCTTATAACACATTTATCACTTCTTGTATAAAATATGCGCCTACATGTACCTGTCAAAATTTCAATCCCTTTATATATGAGAACGACCAATCATAATAAAAATAATATACACTTATGACACGTGTCACCAATTCACTGACGTTAAACATTATGAGAGGATCCAAATCATGCGGACAGGAACTGCACCAACATATCGCACTACAAATGTTTGCTTCTGTTCATGCATCTCCAAATGAAATTTCAGAATCTCATTTCGAATTTTAACTTGGGACAAGAGGGTCCCCTGACTGAAGTCTCTCCTGATTGAAGCTAAATGGGTACGTTTCACAATTATCTTGTCTTGTAATTGGTTTAGTCATATCGTTTTCACCAACAGACTAATAGAGACTCGATTTGTATGGATTGTAAGGCATGTCACAAGTCTAATAGAATAAATGTTCTTCTTAATGTGTCTCGTTTTTGTAGCTTTAAACTCTTTTTCTCCTGACCCCCCAAAAAAAAGAAAAATTGTTTCAGTTTCACTGTTAATTTTTTAGGCACGGTATTAAGGGGGTAAATTGGAAATAATGTCTACTGATATCAATTTTGTTTGCTTTAATTGACAATTAGTCAAGGGATAATTAAAGGACCACCGGAATATATCAGAGAGGTAAAGTGTCACAATCTTTAAATATAAGTTATGTTAAGTCAAAAGAAAACCTTTTCTTTCTTCTCTAATTGTGAGAAACTCACTTTAGATAATATATATATTAGACTCACTCCGATACTATAAATCTCTTGGTGCAGTGAGTGTGATCCAGTACATAGTTTAATTAATAAATTATAGACAATATTTGTGGCTGAAAGACTTAAGTTCGAATTTAAAAACTTTGTACGCGATGGATGATTATTACACTAGGACTTAATAGAGTCATTCTGATATGGTATGTACTATGAAAGCCGGTAATTGGAGATTAGTGATAATTTTCAATTTTCCTCTCGTGCCTTGAGAGAAAGTGAAAAGAATTCGTTTCAAAGGTTTGAAAGAAAATCTCTCTTTTCCTCAAAGAATATGAATGACTTGTGTGTAATAACATTATTAGAGAAGAAATTTTTTTTAAGGTCAAAACTCATTTGAATTGGCTTTTTTTATAAGAGTTTTCTTTTATATATAAGTTTTGGGGGAAAAAAAAGGTATTTTTTTGAGAAATTAAAAATTTTCACTTATGAAAAAAAGGTTGAATTTGAGCTGTTTTAAGAGTGTTAAATATTTTCTCTCTGTTCTCTCTGACAGTTAGAACCTTCTCTCTACTCTCTTTTCTCCGTATCTTTCGTTTTTCTTGTGTTTTAGTTTTTCGTTTTTCGTTTTTCTATTTGTTTGTTATGTTGTTCTAAATTTAGATGACCTTCAGATCAATTGGTTCATCTTGATTTTTGGACCTGTGATTTGATCAGTGACCATGCTCTTGTGGTATATTTTGCTTTGTTTCGGGTGTGGCTATGTATAAAAAGTTTTCATGATGCTTACACTGTCACAACTCCGAATGATGTGAAGAAAATCGATTTGATTAGTACTATTCATTAGACCTGGCAAAACGGATACCCGCGACCCGACCTGTTTAAGTCGGGTTAGGCGGGTTGGCGGGTCGAGTTGGGTCTATTCGTTTACCTTGCGGGTCAACAACTAGCAGACCCTAAACCAACCCTATAGGGTTGGCCAGTTGGACCCGCCAAATATTGTAAAAAAAAATATTTTTTTAATTTAATTAAAAAATGATTAATCAAATTCTTAAGTGTCTAACAATTAAAATTCACTAAATTCAATACCTAAAATTATTATACAAAAATTACAATTCTTAATTTGCAATTATAATTCATAATCAAATCCAAAATCAAAACCATAAGTGATAAGTTCATAACTCCATAAATAATAACCACTAAGTCACTAACCATTAAACACCTAATAATACAATCATAATTCATAATCAAATCTAAAGATCAAAACCATAATTCCATAAATCATAATTCACAAACTATAAGTCCATAACTCTACAAATAATAACTACTAACCATTAAACACCTAATAATACAATCATAATTCATAATCAAATCCAAAAATCAAAAGCATAATTCCATAAATCACAATTCACAAACCATAAGTCCATAACTTTATAAATAATAACCACTAAACACCTAATCATACAATCATAATTCATAATCATATCCAAAAATCAAAACCATAAATCACAATTCACAAAACACAAACCATAAGTCCAGAACTCTATAAATAATAACCACTAATCATTAAACACTTAATAATACAACCCATCAACTCCAAGGCACCAATAAACATAATGAAACACCATAAATCATAACCAAAGCTAGGCATTTAATACACAAAACCATAAACGCACTCAATCATCTAACGGTTATAACATACAAACAACAAACAAAAGTATCAATTCTCAAATCTCAATCCATTACACTACACCATAACAACAATCAAACTTCGTCATTTCTCATTAACTATAGCAATAATCAAACTTCTTCATTCCTCCTCCACATCAACAACTTGATTTGAACCTACATTTGGTTTGGAACTGCAAATAGGGAATTGAAGACGTTTCAAGATTTGTTCTTCATTCTCATCTATCAAAAAAAAGAAAAAGAAAAAGTATTAGGAATAGATTAACCAAAAAAGTTAGCTACTAATTCACATATTATAATTTAGAAACTTATAAGCAAAACACACAACATCAATTATAAGATCATTGTAATAAAATTTACCTATAGATTTGAAACCATACTACCAATTGTGAATACAAAGCAAAGCTTCAAAGTTTTCCAGCAAGAGAGAGCTTCTATATTTATTAAGAATTCTTCCACCAACACTAAAAGAAGATTCTGAAGTAACAGTGGTTATAGAAATGCTTAATATGTCACGCACCATAAGAGAAAGTACTGGATACCTATTTTTTTTCTTTCCTCCAATGTTCCAACACATTCAAGTCTGCATGAAGCTTCCAGTCAAGTCTAGGCTCCTCCAAGTACAATTTCAATTCACTCTTACCACTTTTGTCAATACTTTGACTCCCAAATAAATCAAACTCCTAAACAATCACAAAAGAAAAGTATCAATCTTACAATTGGAACAAATAACTTTATAAAAATAAGATAATTTTAGAAGTACTTACGTCAAGCAAATCTTTTCCTTTTCCAATAATCCGTGATCCGCTACTACTTTCAATGGATGATGATGGTGGTGATAGCAATGTAGTTGTGGTTTGATGAGAAGCTTTCTTTTGATATTCTTCAAACAACATTTTCAACTTGCTCTTGATACGGTATATTTTGCCCATTGTAGTGATAGGATTTATCTTATCAAAGCAAAATTGAAGAATATCACATTTCGAACGAGGATCAAACACAACTTTAAATGCAAGCACTGGACTATATTCATCCCAATATTTTCCAAATTTCTCCAACATCTTTTCTGTCATACCACTAAGCAAAGGATCACCACTCATCTTGTTCTCCAACAAAAGAGATTGAATGCGCCAAACATTCATGAAATACAAGTTAGATGCAGATAGTTTATACCAGAGAACAAACTAGTCATGTCATTGAAAGGCTCTAGGAATTCACATATTTTCTCGCATCTTGTCCATTCCTCATCTGATAGTCCATGCTTGTACTGACTATCAAAAACTTGAAAATGAGAAAAGGCAGCACGATACCTAACGGCACTTTCAAGCATTAAATATGTTGAATTCCAACGGACAGGGATATCCAAGTGAAGACCAATTAAAACTTCTAATTTAGCAGCTTTTGCACACTCCTCAAATTTTAAAGTCCGACTTTTCGAGCCAAGCATATTTGACACTCTCTCTAATTTTTTGTAATTCACCACTAGCTACTTTTAAACCATCTTGAACAATAAGATTCAAAATATAAGCACAACATCGTATATGAAAGAAATCTCCATCACACAACAAACCATCATGTAACTTGAATGCATTTATCAATTTATCTTGCATATTATCATTAGCAGATGCATTGTCCAATGTGATAGAAAAGATTTTGTGCTCAATTCCCCGTTCCTTCAAGAAAGACATGATTTTTTGGGCTAACTCAATCCCATTGTGTGGAGGAGACATGTAATAAAATGATAAAACCTTACTACTCAATTTCCAACTATCATCCACAAAATGTGCAATAAGACAAAGATAACCCTCACTACAAATCAGATGTCAAACACATTCTCCTAGAATGTTTAGCTAAAACTTCTTTCAATCTTGCTTTTTCCCTTTTATAAATTTTCAATACATCAGCTTTAAGTGTGTTTCGGGAAATCAGTTTCACATCTTGGTTCAAATCCAAATAAACATCATTATGGCCTTCATGCTTAGCCATTGCAAATGGATAATGGTGTCTGATTACAGCAATTTCTTATTTCTCATGGAAAACATTTTGATTGATTTTCCTAGAACGTATTCTACCTTCTTCGTCAAGAAGCATTTGATCAACATCTAAATGGTCACGAAGTGGACAAACTTGAATAAGCTTGTTCAAATTAGTAGTTCTATAGCCTTTACCTCCCACAAGATACATCTTTTTGCACCTATTACAAGCAGCCCTCTCTTTTTCATCTTTAGATTTATCTAATTTAGTAAAATATTTCCAACATTTATATGTTTGAGCTCGAGACCTTTTCTTAGAAGAACTACTAGAAGTGTTAGTTATACTTTCATCGGGTGCATGAAGTCCAATATCATCTCCTAACACTTCTCTTACTTCATCATCTAGACTAGCATCAAACTCCATTTCATTATTACCACTGACATTTTCTGACTCTATAATAGTATCAACCAGTCAATCAATTACAGCTTGTAAGTCTGTAAGTCATTACCAAAGAAAAAAGAAAAGTACTACAATCAGAGATTAAAAATTCACAAGAATACTAAATTGATACAATAGCAATAAAGGCAAAAAAAACAAAAATTATGGGTTCCTCTACAATGGTGCTTTTAAAAGAACTGTTTAAAAAAAATTGAAAAAAGTACTTTTTTGAAAACTTAAAAATTCAGTCTTAGGTGGAAACTTGCTTGTGTGAGATTAAATGCCATTTATTTTGGAAATTTTAACAATGTCTAGCTTTACTAGTTTCAGCGTCATAGATGGTTTTTGGAAATTTATTTTGGAAATTTTAACAATGTGTAGCTTGAAACGCTAGAAACTAAAGAGATCACAGAATTAAGTACAGAAGAGTATCTTGCACGACTGTCTGCAGAAGAAATATGTCACCTCTTCGGCGTTCTCTATAAAAATGTATGTTCCTTTATTCATTGAATAATTAGTTGCTGGAAGTAATGTGTATTAAACCTATTGCCATGTATTTCTTTTGCCAGCTATTTAGAATTTGAGAAAGCATGCATACAATCTGGTAAGTAATTGGTAGATGTGGATAATTTTGACATAGTGTCCCAATATAATCTGTTAGTCTCTTACAAAATAGAAAATAGTAAGTATAGTTCTACCACCTGTTTAATACTAACACATACACGCAGAGCAGAGAACTAAAATGCAAAAAAGAAAATAAAGATTCAAGAATCACACCCAGCAGAGAGCTAAAATGCAAAAAAGAACCTAAAAATTCAAGAAACTATTATAAAAATATCGATATATATATATATATATATATATATATATATATATATATAAAACGCAACGGAGAACTAAAATGCAAAAAAAGAAACTAAAGATTCAAGAATCAAGCATAAAAACATTGATAGATAGATAGATATATATATATATATATATATATATATATTAAAGAATACCAAAAAAAAAAAGCTAACCTGGTGGTCGGTGGACGTCGCCGGTGCCCGGTGGGTCTGTTGTCGACCGCTTGGGGACTGGGGGTGAAGGGAAGGCTTGAAGTTGAAGGGTGTCAAAGGCTGCTCGGGTTTGTGAGATACAGAGAGAGACAAAGTCAAGCTTTGCTTTATTGCTTAGTTTTCTTTTTGCCCTAATTGACTTAGTTTCACTTTTTCTTTATATATTGACTATTTTACTTTTTTTTTTTGTTAAGCTCTAACTCGCGGGTCAACCCGACTGGGTTGACCTGTTTACCTTGCGGGCCGAAAAAAACCCCACCCTAACCCATTAAAATAGTAGGTTTGGCGAGCGGACCCGCGGGTCTCAACTCGTTTTGCCAGGTCTACTATTCATTCTCTAATCTCCCTTGCCACGCATTGCTAGCAGCCTATTTTGGTTTGTGCTCCTAATCCTTTTCTATTTCTTATTTGCAGAGGCGATATGATGGTTTCGATGTCACTTGTTCAAACTATGAGACTAGAAGGTCCGTTCTTTTTTTAAGGATGTTTAGACCATCTAGGTTGAATATTTTCATGGTCCACCCTCTGACAAGGTTGGCAAGTCCTATTACACTCTTTTTTGAGTTGTCTTTTGACTGCTGCTCGCTCTTTGCTGCTTTGACAGTGCTATGTTTGGATTTGTTAGAGTTTGGTGATGTATTTTCCTTAGTAATATTGGTGAGAGATATGAGATTTGGTGAGGTGATGATTTGCCTTTAGTTGATGGAGGCTTGTCATGTTTGCTACTCTGAAGAGTCGTTGATCACCATGATAGCCTTCTAGCTTCTGTTTAGGTTTAGGGTTCTCTCGTGTCTTTGGGTCAATGGTCTGTTCTAGTGTTTAGGTCTAGGGTTTTCTCTTGTCTTTGGGTCAATCTAAACGTGCCCTTAAAACTACTAATTGTGAAAATGGATTTGGAGTATCGAGCTTCACACTTGATGTGATGAACACAAAAAGAATGAGGAAAGACATAAAGCTATGGCAAAAAATAACACGTTCGACACGAGAAAGAGACCTATATATTTATACATTCTTTGTGCCAATTCATGACTAAGGGCTTGTTTAGTCATTTAGATTTGCTTTTTCAAATGCTTTTTCTATGACTTCTTAAAAAGTAATTTGTTGAATAGTTAAAATTTTTTTCCTCTAAGAAAAAATCAAAATTTGAATTTGTTTTTAAAAGTCACATATTTTTAATCATACCAAATATATACAATGAAAAAAGATTGTACTTTTTTTCCTAAAATAAGTATTTTTCAAGTAAAAAAAAATCAATCCAAACAAACTTTAAACTTGACCTCTCTATTAATGTTAGCGCCAGTATTTTATTTATGGGTAAGCATATTGGTTTACCTATAAAACAAATTTGGACGGACCTTCTTGTAAAAGTAATGGTAAATTAGACTGAAAAGCAATTTAAAATCTTATGAATATTTAAATTAGAAAAAATATATATGTCATCAATAAATTATTAATTTTATTCAATAAAATTTATTAACTTTTAATCAATCAATTATTAATCACAGAAAACATAAACAAAAAAGATATTCACGCGGCATCGCTTGGGTATTACCACTCACTTGAAATAAAATGGTTTGGGTTAATTTCATGATAGGTCCCTATTGTTACTTCATTTTTTTTTTAAATTGATCCCTACTGTTTTAAAAAATTCAAATTAGTCATCAATGTTTTGTAAATATAGACAAACTAATCCTTGTTGTTTAGAAAAATATTCCTATTAGTCATTAATGTTTCACCAAAATAGTCATACTAGTCTCTATTGTTTGGGGAAAAAAATCATATTAGTCCTCAATGTTTTACAAATTTACTCAAATTAGTCCTTATTTTAAGAAAAAATGAGTCAAACTATTAGGACTAATTTGAGTAATTTTACAAAACATTAGGGACTAGTATGAACTTTTCTTAAACAATAGGGACTAGTTTGACTATTTTTGTAAAACATTAAGGATTTGACTATTTTGTAAAACATTAAGGATTAATATGATGTTTCTAAATAATAGGGGCTTATTTGATTATATTTGCAAAATATTAAGGACTAATTTGAATATTTTTGTGAAACGTTAAGGATTAAATTGAATATTTTTAAATAATCGGAACCAATTCAAAAAAAAAATGAGAAAACAATGGGAAACCAATTTTGAAAATTTTCCAAATGGTTTCCTAATATTACAGATGTATGGACCATTACGGTTTTTAATGTAATGGGCTTGGCCCACGTTTCAGTTTCAAGCTCTGGGCCACTACAGTAACTCGCATAGCCCTACAACATGAAAGCTCTTCTTCTAACTTTCAAACACTATATTATATATGTATGTGTATAAATATATATATACAAACATAAATTTATAATTGATAATTGGGTTTTGGATCTATCAAACTTTTTTAGTTTATCACATCATTTCCTATCTAGATTAACTAGCGATTACTTTTTAACAAGATCAAACCTTACAAGTAATCCAATGATTTCATGACAAATCGAGTTTATGATTATATTTTGGTAGCAGAATACCAGATGATTTCGAGTTTAAATGCTACCATGGTTTAAATCAAGGCAAAATGGGAGACATCAAAAAGATGATCTAATTTGTGTTCAAAATTCTTTTGCTTGATGAATACTAATTCTGAAATTTATATGACTTCCGAGTTTCTACCATCACATCCGAGAACTTCTTTTGGTTTCTTTTCAAATGGAAATCAACCGTATTGGCCCAAATCCTATTTAGGCCCAATAGTTTGGATAAGGAAGGCGTGCGTCGCATAACCAAAGTAAGGCCTTGGGTAGACCCATGCCTTAGGGCTAGGAAATCACATATGAGTTAACTCTCGTCCAACATGTATAAGGTCTCTCGAACTTTTATAGGCTTGAATCGCGGAATGTGGGATTGTGATTGCAAATAGCCATGATCATAGAACAGTGTTTACGGGGTCCTCACCTTCGTATAGGGTAGAAGGCTAAACCTAAGGGTCATCATCCTCATTACCTAAAAAGACTATCACCCTTTGAAGGTATCAAAGTCAAGTTCTCAACGAGAGCGATCTTAGGCTAAGTCCTCGTAGTCTATATTAATAACCCTTAATTTGATTGAGGGTTTAAAGAATAATTCAAGTAATTGAAATTATGTCTCCCAATAATAAAATATTGGGTTTGAATTTTATGAGAGTGGGAGGTTTCCAAAAAAAAAAAAAACTCCTAATTTGATTAATGAATGGGACGTGCATGAAGATGATGCATGCATGTGCTTCATATCATTGCTTTAAGCTAACTCCATGTGGCCATTAATTGCGTCTTTACAGAATTCGTGTTTGACATCGCATGGAACAAGAAACTGAGAAACCATGCCACCAGAAGTGCTCTCTTTTCGGTAAATGGTTGATTTGGTCCATTATCTTTGGTTTCTTTTGATAATAAAGTTTTATATTCTTAAAATATAGCAATGTTGTCCTTTATTTTTATAATTTATGATGTCTTAAATCAAAGTAACATTAAGAAAATAATTGCTTTAATAATAACAATGTCACAAATTGTAAAGGTAAGAAACTGGAGACGTCACAAATTGTAAATAAATAACTTATGGCATCACAAACTACAAAGACAAAAAACTGGAAAATTGTAAATTTTCTATGTTTTTCAAACTCAGAATTAAAGACAAGGAACTTCATTATTCAGCAAAAGGGTAAGAAGTAAATGAATAAATAGGTTATGTATCCCTTTTCTCTTTAACCAAAGAAAGTAGATATTTAATTACTTACATTACTTAATACAAAACTTCATTTCTTCTTTACTATTTCAGTATGTTTTTACTAGACAACTTTATAGAACTCCTTTAATAATGATACTAAATGTGAGCAGTTCACTGCCAAGAAAGTGATACAAAACCAAAAATTAAAGTATAAAAGTGGCCGACCCTCAACAAAGGCTAATTCCAAGGTCTTGAAAAAATTTCACAGCCTGATGATAGATCAAATGAGCTCCAATTGTCACAAACTAAATTGTTTGCTGACATCTTCATCAGATTATTATCATCATCATGTGTCGAAAATGATCCAAAATCTTCCAATTGAACCATTGGTTGCCATGCAAAATTCTCCAAGCTAATTGTGTGATCTGATGATGATGACCATAACGCGTCCTGCCCTGTAATTTCTTGATGATCATCACCACCTAGCATGGAGTATTGCAACTCTAGGAGACCTTCAACATTTTCCCCTACGGAAACTTGAGGAAGCCCTTCATCTAACCAAACCACCGCATCGGTTAAATACTCCGATGGGTTTTCACATTCAATCATGAATTCTTCAAATCGGACATCCGTGTCCACGGATTTCGATGGCAAGTCTAGTGATGATGATCCACTGCAGGTTCCACTTGGAGAAGATTCCTCGCCACCTGAGTGGCTCAAGTACTTGGCGAAAACATCTGCTAGATCTATTTCTGCTCCACCACTTCCATTTTTTGATTCATTGGCCGTGGCCGGACTAGGCGCGGGTTGCGCAACATGGGCACCTCTCGCTGACTTTGACCGCCGGCTTTTCCGGCAACCGCCGCCAACCGGGACATTCCTTAGTGACCCCCCTTTGGTCCAGTATCTCTTGCAGCCTTTGCAGAAATACCTTGGTTGGGACAAGCTGTAATTGTTGTAGTAACAGAATTTTGTGTTTGGAGAGGCGCACCTCGGACAGTTTGGTGCTGACTCAATTTTAGGCTCCCATTTCCTCTCCATGACCATTGGGTGATCGCCAATACTAGTGAACAACATGTCACAATTAATGCTACAAATTTCAGAGGCTTAAAAGAGAATTTTAGTGTGCTCAGAGTATGGTGGGGGTTGAACTGTAAGATTTAGAGGGGTTTATATAGATTTTGACATAGATATGTGGTGGGGTAGTTGTGTGTGTGTGTATAATGAGAGTGGAAGGCGTGTTTGGACTAGTTTCTCATGGAAAATTAATTTTTTTTAAATAAAAAAAGTACATCTTTTTCTAATAAGTTCTTAAATTGGCTTTTTAGAAAAGTTGAGATTACACAAAATTGTTCAAATCTAGCTTTTACCAAAAGGCATAATAACATTAATTTTGATCTTTTTTTGACTGAGGGAAATTCTTATTGCCAAATAATGCATACAACGAGAATCGATCTTTTTATAATCTTTTGATTCAAGGAAATTTTTATAGCTAAATAACACATGCAACGAGAATTAATTTCGAAATTTCTGTTTACAAAAAGCAAGTAGCATACTGAGTTAATATACAATCCATCAGATCACAAGACTAATAATATAAATTTATTTCGTTCACAAATTATTAAAAATAATATTTTTAAAAAAATATCAATACAAACGAACCGTAAATGTGAAATGGTCATGACTAGAGTGTAGTAGTGAAATTACGCATCGTGGGCGGTTTGCGAGCCGTTAGGACCAAGAAAGGGGGTGGGTGGATCAGTGCATGTGACATGAAAAGGCCAAAAATGGCTGGTTTCACTTTGCACCACTATTTCATAGGCCGATTAGACGTAATTACTATAATTGGCTTATCTGTCATTTCTCGATTGGGTTTGGTGAGCGTGATTGATGTTCCCAAGTCAAAGCTACTATTTCTCACCCTTCGATTTCTCAAAATGACCAATTTATCCTTTTGGATTTTCTGTCTTTTTTTTGTTCGAGAAGAAGCTGCACCGTCAAAAGAAAACAAATCTAAGGATCGTACCCCTCTAATATCCTCTCAACTCACTCGGAGGTTCTTCCATCAAATGCCATCCTAAAGAGACAAGAAGCCCAAGCTTAGCCCTCCAATTTGTACACTTATTCGCCTCCCACAAATTTTTAGCTTAAAAGTTGAAACTTTGATGCGTTGTTCCCTTCATTAATATCCTTACTATATTGGGCACGAGGTGAGTTCGTTTCACATTGGTTTCATTCGAACTCATTTTTGCTTTTTTTTTTTTTTAAACAATCAATAATGATTCTTCACTTATCACTAATAATGACTTGACTTGAAATCCGTTTATGTTATGTAAAAGGTGCTACAACTAAATTACACGCTTTTATCAGCTTCATCAGGATTGTTTTACTGGAAAGTGTTTTATTTAATTGGCCCATGATAAAATGATGGTAATTTCAATTATAACCATTTTGACAGAAAAGAATGAACGTGAAGCCTAATTTTATCCTGATATCAATCAAAATCGTCATAACAAACCAATTTAAAGAATTTCGGGTAATATAAAATTCTTCGTGACATAATGATAACTAATTATATTCTCGTATGTCAATTCATACACTTGCATATTAGTCCATGTAAAAGGTAGGGGTGCAAATTGGTTCATATTTTTATGTTTTCTGGTATTTGGATTTGGATTTCCAAATTTTGGATAAGAAAAGAGATTATCCAATTGGGTATTACATAGCTAATTGGATTTCGGGTCAGATTTATTTTTTCTTTTTCATTTTTTCTTTTTGCTATTTATTAAACAATTTTCTATCAATTTAAACTAAATTAAAAAGATTGTGTGTAAATATTTATAAAAATGAAAATAGAGTTTAATTTTAAATTTACTTAAATTACAATTTTCCAAGTTCAAATAAGTATTAAAGTGTCCCAAATTATATTTTATTACTTATATAATAAATTAAAATAAAATTGAGTTTCCATGTGTAAATTATACACGTAAAATCCAAACATGAAAGAGCCTGAATCCAATCAGATTGGATGAAATCTGAAAAAAGTCATATATTTCTGCCCTTACAAATAAGTCAAATTATGGGTTTATTTTCAAACTAATAACAAATAATGATTGACATAAAACTTCACATTGCATTATATTTTGCAAATCACTCAGGATTTTTTCCAAAAGAAAATTGTTCATGGTCGACATTGCAGCAAGTACAGAGAGAGGAAAACTAAAAAAGAAAGGGAAAAAAAAAGATTAATTCTTTTCTATGGTCTTTGAATTGTGAGCCTTGAGATAATTTGGTTCCTGAACTACCAAAGTGTGCCTTTTAGTTCTTGAACTTTTAGTAATTGAATAAAGTTAATCTAGTTAACGTTTTTATCCAAATGATAACGAAAATTACACAAGAAAGGTACTTGATGTTGAAATCAAGAGGGAATTTTTTTTGGTGCAGTTAGTTTTTGGATAAAAAATATTAATTAGATTAGTATTGTCCAATTATTAATAGTTCAGAGACTAAAAAGCTCCCTTTAATATTTCAGGGATTAAATTGCCGTAAGGCCCATAATTCATGAACCATGGGAGGAATTAATCCAAAAAAGAAAGAAAGAAGAAAAACATAACGAGAAGGGGCAAAATGGGAAATCTATCAGCGAACCGGGCCTACGCATGCATGGACTAAGGTACAGCTTACTTCATCCGTATGGGGATCGACAAAAGAATTATTGCAGCAAAAGATTTTTCGCAAAGCATCCCCGCTACGTGGCATGCTTGTCTAACTTTCAGTTTTTTTTTTAATTTAATTAAAATTATATTAAACAAATCAAAGTAATTTGAAATAAAAAAAGATTAAAATACTAAGCAAATTTCCGATCTGAGGGCGCTGATTTTGTGCATTACACTTCATTCTCTCCCCCCGAGTTAATTAAAATATCAGTCTCTTTTCAAGTCATCGTAACCTTTTCATTTAAAAAATATAGTATTTTAATTAAATTGAGGTCAAAATATTTGAATTTGTACTATATATATATATATATATATTATTGTTTGTGTAGAGTAGATAAGAAGTATTCTTATGCATCATGGATGGTCAACGTAGATCTAAACTGCTCTTTTGACATTCACTTCGATTATGTGCAAAAGACGCAGAAAAATTATTTAATCAGAAAGGACTTGAGGTACATGGCTAAGATTCATAACTCAGAAATTTTGTGCGTTAAAAGTGAATTTATTTAATCATTATGATTATGGTTTATAATATACGTGGTATTTGTATAGTTAGAATCTGAGAGGAAAGTGTTGGACAAATGTCAAGCCCTAAAAACATTAATTTCAAGGGAGAGAATTTCATTTTTCTTATGGATTTTTTTTTAAAAAAAAAACCTAAACTCTCCCATGAACTTTTCATAGTACCTTAATTTCCCACGATATTAAATCATGCCAAACAAAGCCTTAAAAATAGATGCTTTGTCTATTTCTTTTATTAAAAAGAACTACGACCCCCAATTATAGATATACCACATATTTCATCACAAAAATATTTTATATATTTTTAACTTTTGATTTTTTAGAACAAAAAAATCAATTCCCAAACAAAGAGACAAATTACATATTACAACACAAATTTTTTTATACATTTTGGTATTTTTATGTTATTTAAAAAATTTATACTCTACCGGTACATAGACATGTTACGCATTACACCACAAATTTCTCTTCAAATTTTGTCTTTTTATTTTATTAGGAAAATTATAATCCCCACTATATAGAAATAGCACATATTATATAGAATCTTTTATTTTATTTTAAGAAAAATATTGTCCCCTTATATATATGATTTCTTGTGGTATAATGTTTTTATTCTATGTTCAAGGGGATTATAGTTTTCTTACTAAAATAAATGAATAAAATATTCTTGCTCTTAAGGTTTTGTTTGGCACAGTTTATGCTCATGGAGAAAATTTAGGGGTGGCTCAACGTATTTGGTGGCCTAAAGGTAAAACTATAACATGAGGCTTTCGTGTATTCTCATTGATGTATTTAAATTCTTATGAATTACAAGAAGAATAAAATGTTCCTACAAAAAGATAAATTATATATAATATTTAAAGGTTAAAATTATAGAACCTAATAATAAAATTTTGATAGAAAAAGACATCACTCTTTGAGAGTTCTTTAACAAAATGATAGGGCCTTCAACAAAATTCTAACAATATTGACAATCTAATAATATGAGAATTGTCAAAACAAATCAAAATTCTCTATTAATATATTAACTATTATGTTATATATTATATTAATCGTTATGTTATATAATATCCAATATTTATTTGAAATTCTATATTCTATTATTTTCTTTATTCATATAGATTATGATTATCTAAGAAATACTAGTTAATAACTAAGATTCCAAATGGAAATATTTCTTTGCATTGTGATAAGTGAAAAATGCAATAAAGGCCTAAAAACAATATAATTTAGAAAAAGGCTACAAATGATCAAAATAGAGTGAAGATTCAAAGTTAAAAGTTTAATAAATTTTTATAAAGGAAAAAAAATTAAATATTAGTATTTGAGAAAGAGATTTTTATAAAGTTAAATTTTAAGGGAAGGTTGGGGGGCAGAGGGAGGGGGAGGGGTGGAATAGAGATTGTGGGAAACATTGAAGACTAAAAATAATACACTTGGTCGAATTGATAAAAGATCTTGTTCCAATTGATGAAAGATAATGTTTGATTAACCAGAGTTAGAAATGACAATATTTTACATAGGAGAATTGGAGGTAAAAAATAAGATGTTATATATATATATATATATATATATATATATATATATATATATTCCACGGTTCATTATGCCATGTTTGCTTTTTTCTCCAAAAGAATTTTAGTCCATATTTGGCCAATAAAAATTATTTCCTTTAACTAAAATTATTTTTAATCTATATTTATATATGGAAATTAATATCTATAGATATCTATATCTAGATATGCTTACCTTTAATGCTATTTGTGCTAATTCTATCCACTTTTTACTCTAAAAAATAAGTTAAGCTCTAGGAAATATATTACTCATTAGTGCTTTTTCAGTCTAAATCACTATCTTTTTTTACTTTATTAGTTTAAATATTTTATTCTATTGTTGCAAATCTCATAAAAAAACATAGCATTGAAACCTTATCAAAAATCAAATTTTATAAAACTTATTTATATATTACTAGCACACAGAGCATAATGAATTGATCATATAAAAAGATATTATACGCATTTTTTCCGTGTATTATATGAGTTTCATTCTAGCTAACATGAACAATAGAGAATGAGATTTATAGTAATAGTGGGACCTTCACTTATTATTATTATTATTATTATTATTTTGGTTAAAAGAACTAACTCTAGACTTTTTGACATTAAGCTAAAATAAGATAACATTTTTTTTTTATAATTATATAGAATCATACTTATAATACCATTAAATTTTGAGGCCTAAAAATTTGAGGAGGCCTAAAGCAATTACTTTAGTAGCTCTAGCCTTGAACCACCCCTCGAGGAAATTTGAGTAATATAAAAAGTATATGGGAGAGTTTGATGCTTTAATCAAAAACTTATGGGGAAGAATGAAATTAATAACTCACATTGCGAGGAGATCAAACCGTGTAAAGATGGATAAAGTTATGTTGCTCAAATCATCCCGAGCTAGCAACATTTTTCTTTTGTAACGAATAATTCGCCCCAAATAATATTAGATTAGATTTACTCTATGACTATAAAACCTTAGGACAATAGTTCATTGTCCATATTCATGCTTCAAATTAATTAAGAGCCAAGTAATATTTAAGTAAAAGGGAAAATTAAAAGAAATCCTTTCGAAAATATTAGGATGACTCGGATTTGATTTTACATCACCTATAAAAGACTCCGGAATTTCTGGAGAACGATTAAAGTTGTGTACCAGCGAAAAATACTCATAGGAAATTAATGCGCGGCCTTATAGACCTATTGAGGATATTTAATTTCAAGATATGGTGAGTGGTTACTAGTTGCAATCCTATGTAGGCTTGAAATTGATGAACCACAAAACAAAAGCTCATGTGGGTGTTTTACGTCCATTTCGTGAATGATGCAAAGAGCGAGCTGGATCATCAGTAGCTTCCACGTTTTAAATTCATACATACTGTTTTTTCCTTTTCCAAGATGTTGCATCATAACGGCCGTTCTTGAGTTGCTATATTCTTGTAAACTGAAGATATCCGTCACTAAATGAGATCTAATTAGTGGATTAGTGATGAGCCATATTTGTCACCAAATTGTTCGTCGCTAAATATGGTTCGGTTGGTATGTTTCCATTTAGTGACGGAACTTTTTCCGCCACCCGAGTAGGGTTTTCTAGTACGTAGTATGCGCTCAGCAGCAATATCATCATGTTCAATGTGTAAAAATTGGGCACCATGAGCATAGGGCTCGTATATATATATATATATATATATATATATATATATATATATATATAAGAGCATGTGCAAGGTGTGTTTGCTAAAAATGGATGTGGGGGGGCCATCAACCTTAGACGTTGATGGTGCTATGTTGCTCTCGTCATGTAAAATGATGGAGACAATTGAAAATGGGTGGTGGAGAAAAGCATTTCTCAGATCTTTGTTTCAATAGTACTTCATTTAAGCAGGCAAGGTGGAACTGTGATGGATTGCAATGATGGATTTGCAGTACTATCAAACTTTAGATTTCTGATCCTTAATGTCTTCTAACAATTCACAGCTTTATTTTCTTAATTTGACGTTGGATGTTTTGACGAGGCAACTAGAAGTACTAATTAATCTATATATCCACGAAAGAATCAGTCTATACTCTACAGCAGGGGTTTTATTCACATCGGTACCAAGTCCGAGTTAAGAAGTAAGATATTGTTAGACAGATTACAATCAAAATAAAACATGTTGTATATGATCTTTATATGAATTTGAGACATCATTATATTATTATTGGGGCATCTCCTGCCTAGAACGTGCTATATATCCAAGCACCAACGGAAAGAAGACACTAGAACGAGACTAATGTATAGAGCTAAGGGAGTTGGAGATGCTTTACATATAGAAATGAGTGGTATCATCAAAATGATATAAATTGACTTTAATTAGAGACTGTTTGACCTAACTTTTAGATAGTTGAAAGTGTTTGTGGAAGTCTAAAAGTTGAAAGAGACCTATTTAGCCAATTTTTGAAAGTGTTTTTGACTAAAAGTTGAAGTTGGAAAAAGTTAAAAGAGACCTAATATTTGAGGGTAATTTTGGATTATAATTAAGGATAAAGGTTTGACTGGGTATGATTCATTTAACCATAGAGTTGGATTATATCAAGTTCACCTAGAGTTAATTGTAACAAATATGAATTCAATTTAATTTTCACAATGGTTTTTCTCGTAGTTGTTTCAAGTCTTTGTCATTTGGAACATTGCCGCTTAAGACCCTCACATGAAATGATAACATTGAATAGTAAAGAGACACTTGAGTCCTAAAAAACCTACTGTATGTATTGCTTATTCCATTTTGAAACTACTGAATAGCAAAATAACCTCATCTTAAACTTCAACTATATATTTGGCAAAACCCATACTCCAAAATTTTAATTACTAAAATGCCGTTACATGAGTATAAATGCACAGACCATTTTATCTTATTTAAGGCTAACGTTTTCTTTTCTTTTCTAGATTTCTCACATTAAGTTCTTCTTTATCTATGCCTTGGATTGTGTATTTCAATATTTTTATTCATTGTTTGTAGTTTAGACTATATATTTTGATCTGTATTTTAGAGTTTGGATTATGTATTCGATCTATTTATACATTAGAGTTTGAATTATGTATTTTTATTTATATTCTAGAGTTTGAATTATGAATTTTTATTTATATTCTAGAGTTTGAATTATGTGTTTTTATTTTTTATTTTGAAACCCTCACCCCTTGTTCCCCAAGGAGCTCATTAGCCTCAATCACTTAAACTATTTCTTAATCCCAGTGTTTTTTATTTATATTTTGGGTATATAATTATTTGATACAATTTATGTTAAAATTATTTTTGAATTAATTTTTTCTTTTAATTTTTGGGATTTCCCCATTCTATTGATTTGTCCTAATTTTACAATTTCCAAAATTGTATTCACGAGAGTTTATTCAGGACGTGAAGTCAAATAAAATGTTTTCCCCCAAAATCATTTTGGGAAAAAAAAAATTATATGTAGGGGCTAAAAATCCGCAATGTACACTCCTATGTGGAATCAACTAATAAGAAAATGAATACTTGTAATTGTTACTGATTCATATATATAACATCTAAAATATAGTCATCAATACATCTGCTCAAGTTAAGAATGATTCCAATCCCGGGCAAATCTATACACTTGGAGTTATGAGTAATTGTAAGCCTCAATTAATTCGTACATTTGGGCTTCTTGTTATATCCCTTTTCACTGCCTACTTTCAATTTTTGTTAAAGAAAATGTCTTGGTACTCAGTTATTTTAGCGTTCCACAAAATATTTCTTGTTTTGATTCATATCTTATATAGGTTTTCAGAGAAGACGTAATCTGTGTCTAGTCTAGAATTTAAATTTCCTTATGATATTTGGTATAATGTAAATCTCTCTCGTAACGTTATATGTTATAATGCTTGATCCAAATTCTCTAGTCTCCGATGCCTGTTAATACATTAAGGAGGCAGTGGACTTTTTTTGACACACATAGTCCATCCTCAAAATGCAAGGAAGAAAAGAAAGGTAGAGGAGAGAAGAGTAAACAAGGCCATGCTGAAACACTACTGAGTGCTGAGAACAAAGAGTATGATTTGATACTTTCAAAACGAACTAATAATAATCTCTGTACTTTTTCAAAGTAAAACTTGTTATCTCCTTTCGTATTTTCCTAAATTTTTATCATGCAATATAAATTATTTAGGCACTAATAATGCTTGCCAGCATCTCTTAGTACATGACATGATAATTTCTTGAATTTAAGAGTAGGCAATAATAGCTCCGGAGCTCTTGAGATTAATAATTAATCTTGGCTTTCAAATGGTAGGCAAAGCAAATGAAAAACTCTTGTGGGCCTTGCCAACTCTGGCCTTCTTTACATGGCCCAAAATCGTTCCTAGCAAGCTTCTCTTCTTTTGCCCCTTTCTTCAGGGAAAGGTAACATTCGTGGATTATGAGATGATATAGGATCTTCGGTTGAAAGACTTGGATCTTCTTATAATGTAAGATTTTACGACAAAAGGATACTATTTTGATGAAATGATTTAAATAAGTCATTATTTCTGAATTTATTTTATAACGTTATATGTTATAATGTGGTCCAAATTCGTTAGTTGATATCTTAAACGTGAATGAAAAAAATAGTTAGTATATTGTTATTACTCAGCTAATGTTAAATACCTTTTAAAACCCAAAAGAAAGTAGTAATAAAATTCACCTACTAGACATTTAGTTTGAAAACTTCAGTTTTTGAAAAGGTCTTTTAGAAATGGAATTTTAGGTAAAAAGACTTTTGGTGAAAACAGAAGCATGTTTGGTTATGTTTATATAAAACAAACTTTTACTAAATGAGATGATGTTTGGTCTTACATTTGAAAATAACGATTGATTGTCTAAATTATGAAAAGTGCATTTTGAAACTCATAATAATAAACCTTATTTGCTCTATTTAATGATATTTTAACATGTTTAAAATATTTCTAAACGGATTATATTTTTTATTGTTAAAAAAATTAAAATTTATTGAATTACATAAAAATTAATAATTATTATTAAACTAAAAATTAAAAATAATAAATTATTAAACATTTAATTAGTAATCTATAATTTTGTTATTTTTACATTAATTTTTTCATTTTTAATTAATCAAATTAATTTTTTAATAATTATCAAGAAAACATATTTTTTTATCTCTATTATTAAAATTATTTTAGATGATTAGTTATCAAATTAATTAATTAATTTATTATTTATTCATTATTTTTGTTTTGTTAAATTTAAAATTTGTCTATTTTTATTTTTATTTTTATATTTTTTCTATTTTACTTATTTCTTAATTATAATTATATTCAAGAAATATTAATAACAAAAATAATGAGGATAATTTTATTTGAAAGATTTTTAAAACATTTCCTACAAACTACAAAAAGAGAAATAAAAAATTTTAACTCTTTGATTAACCTCGAAATTCCATTGACTTAGAGTTCAAACCAAGTTTCAACATGGAAAACCAAATTGAAGGGGCAAATATCTCAAGAGAAGGATGAATTAAGATATTGGATAATTTTTTGAAATTTAAAATTTATCAAATAAAGCACACAAATTCACTTAAGCAATTTATCAATCACTAAGCAATCAATATTAAAAAGTAAATTACGATAGAGATAGGGAAGAAGAAAACAAATGATTTTGAAGTAGTTCGGTGTTGCCTATGTCCATTACCTAAGGATGCTCTCTTAAGACTTCAACACCTCTAATAAGGATGGTTCTTCAAAACTTAGAGAAGCAGAAATCAAGCAATACAACTTTTTGAAGCCAATCTTCAAAAACCCTAACAGTCCTACTCTTTAGGATTTCTTCGCACCCTCTTAAGTTCAATGAATATATCTTTCAAAATTTTGTAACTGTTAGAGTTTGTATGCAACTAAGGATTGAAGAGTTAAATAAGGGTTGTGGTACAAAGTTTCAATAAGCAAATATAGCAATTCATGCTTTCCAATCCATGAGCTATGTCTAAATCTTGTGTGTTTGATCCTCTTAAAAGTTTGATTCCTAGTTGTTTTTGTATTTAGAAGTGAGTGTGTGAGATGGGTTTAGGTAGATTTAGGGTTTAGGGAAATGAAGGATGTTCTCCCCTAAAAAATTGCTAAAAAAAATATGGCTTAAATAGAGCTGTCAACATACAGGGCCAAGGCACCGCCGATTGATTAGCCTTGGGGCGTGATGGACTGGCCTAAATTGGCCAAGATTCTAATGTGGCTGGGGGCCTAGGCCAGTTGACCAGCCTTGACAGGAGGTCGACTGGCCTTGACAGTAAAATGTTCATATCTTGCTCGTTTTGGCTCCAATTCGCGTAACGTTTTTCTATGACATTGTACTGCTTCCTAGCATCTCCTAAGCCATTTTCCTTCATATTTTTCACCCTATAAACATTTTCAAACTTTGTCCACGTCCTCTTTGGTTGCAAGCTCCTAATTTGGCTCCTGTTGCACTAGATTTTGTCTCGGTCGCTCTTTTCTTTACCTGGCCACTTTCAAATGCATCTTCCAAGCCTTGTTTAAGTAGCAAAAACCTTTGGCTTTAATCCACATCCCAAATACCATCAATCAAGCTTGAATTATCTCTCTTAATTTGACCTAAAACAAGCAATAAACACGCATTAATGTAGCATTTAAGTTCTAACTGCAACTATAACATGTAAACCCTAATATGCACAAGTATGACCTAAATGCTATACTAATACACCCAATGAAGTACAAAACACCTTAAAACAAGAATAAGAATACAATACACCAACACACGCAAAACGAACACATCAGTCTCCTTGTCTAATACCATTTGCCCCTTTGAAATACCCCTGAAGACTTCCATTTAATGCAATAGAGAAGCTTGGAGAAGTGATGCAAATCATAATCCAATCCATAAAAAATTTGGGAAAGCCAAAAGCAAGAAGACTGAATTCAATAAACCTCCAATTGAGTGAATCAAAAGCCTTCATGATATCAACTTTGAGAGCACATCTAGGAGAAAGGTGTGTTCTAGCATAGCCCTTAAGAAGATCATGAGACACAAGAATATTCTCATTTATAAGTCCCCTTTTAATGAAAATCGATTGATTCGAAGAGATAATAGAAGGCAAACAATCTTTAAGCCTATTTGCAAGCAATTTAGAAATGCATTTGTAGATAGTATTACAACAAGAGATAAGTCTAAAATCTTTCACCCAAGAAGGGTTTTGGACTTTAGGAACAAGGGCAATGTAAGTTGCATTTACCTTTTTGAGAAGCTTTGAAGAGTAAAAACCAATGGCATTAAGTACATCATCTCCAACAATATCCTAAGCCATCTTTCAAAAATGAGAAGTGTAATGATCTGGTCCCGGGCTCTTATTTGGATTTAGAGAGAAAAGAGCGGCTTTGATCTCCTCCGAGGTGATAGGGGCAGCAAGCTTTTCCAAGCAACTCTCATCAATAGCTTTCCCAATGATCCCACTAATAATTGCCACGCTAGCATGAGCATGAGAGGGTGTGCAAATGAGATTCTTGAAAAAAGAAAAAAACTCAGATTTTATCTCCTTCTTTGAAATGATGAGTTTTCCTTCATTATCATTTATGCCATAGATGGGATTTTTGCTTTTTCTCCCCCAAATCATGTTATGGAAGAAAGTTGTGTTAGTCTCTCCATCCTTGATCCAATTGACCCTAGATCTTGAATGCAAAGAGTATAGCAAACTATAGCTCAAGATTTCAAAGCAATAAAAGATGATAGAGAGTTTTGCAAACTTAGATTTTGTCTATTGAATGTTATTGAAGTGTATTTAAAGAGGATTTGAAGATTAGGGGAAGATTGGTGAGATTTTTGGGGAAAAAAGTAGCTCAATGATATAAAATGTCATTTAATGCTGCAGAGCCATTGTCGACTGAGGGTACGATCGGCCTTGTTCCCTAAGCTTACTGACTAGGGTCGGTCACTAGGCCGGTCGACCAGCATGGGGTCCGACTTTGGTCAGTAGCTAAAATAAAAAACCCGGTCACCAGGGTGCCAGGTTGGGCACCTGGTTGAGAGTCCGACTATGCCTAGTAAACTTTATTTTTTGAACACTTTGAGAGCACTTTTTGAGATTATCTTTGAAACTAAGGCAATAACTAATTGTAGAAACACTTAAAAATATTTATAAAACCTTTTAAAAACATGGCAAGAGATTTTAAAGGGGTCTAAAATCTTTTGAAATGATTTTAGCAATAAAGAAATGTTGTAGCCGAGTTTTAATAAAATCATATAGTGATAGAAGGAAGCAATTCAAATGAAATCATAAAAGAGAATTGTAAAAAGCTATTCTAAGGCATTCACAAGAGAGCACACAAGCTGTTACCCCTTATGTCATCTCGTTTCTTCCTTATGACTTCACGTCCTTCTTCTTCTATCTTGAGCTATTTTTGCCTTGAATAAGCTTAGCCATTCTTGATGAATTCTTTTTATGCTCTTAATCATGGCTCAATTCCAAGACTTCCAACCGCCTAACTCAAGGATATGCTCAAAGCAAGCTCATAATACAATTAGCAATTAATTTACTATAATTTGCATCATTAAAACAATATAAAATCAATATCAAGCTAACAATCTCCCCTTTTTTTATGATGACAAATTATTCCTAGCAAATGGAGTCCAAAATTTTGACTCCTCCTCAATCCAAGCACATATAGATATTTCAAGTGCCAACAATAGAGAGTTTAACAACGTTACTCCTCATTTCAACTTCAGTTTATGCATATGGATTGAAGCATCCTTACGTATACTATTAAAGTATCTCAAGTACCAATCAAGATGCAACATAGCATTATATATATCTTTTCATATAGCATAACATTATATTTCTTCTTATATAGCATAGCATTATGTATATCTAAGGGTGGAAATCGGATCGGATTTTCGGATAATCGGTTTTTTCGGGTTCGGGTTTTTCGGGTTCGGGTTGGAAAAAATACCCGATCGGGTAGTTAAATAGTAACTATCCGGCCGGATATCGAATTGTTCGGATGCCGGATTTTTCGGATTCGGATGTTCGGATACCCGACATTTCTATGAAGCTAAAAAATACAAAATTGTTTACTCTATATATATATATATATATGTATATATATACATATATATATATATATATATTTTTTTTGCGGTAAGTTAGTAAATACATTCATTGATAGTCAAACTAATTACATCCATGTACACAAATAGCACGATGCTCAAAACTAAGCATCGACTCCAATAAAAGAAAAGAGATTGTTCAAAATGACGATAGACAAATCAACTCTTTTTAAAATATAAAGATATTTCCATCATAACTACGAACCAAACAAAAACGAAAATTAATAAATATTAACTATACAAATATATTTCCACATTTATCTAACTTAAACATAACAAATATTTATGCTAAATTAATGTTACATTTTGTTAATTCTAATTATATTACTCAATTCAGTTGTCTAATTTATTTACAAATAGCTTAATTATGTTATTTAACTTCTCATTACTTTTGTAGAATACTTTTTTTTCTCTTTTTTTAATTGTACATTTTAATATTAATGCATTATATAAAATGTGTGTTTATATATGTGGTATATTAGAATATTATAATGAATAATTTACTATGGAATGGTGTGTGTATTTTTTCAGGTTTTTCGGATCGGGTTCGGGTAGGAAAAAAAACTACCCGATCTACTACCCGATATCTGATATTTTTTCGGATATCGGATTCGGATATTATCCGAATCCGAAAATTTTGCATTTTTTCCACCCGATCGGGTTTGGATTCGGATTCAGATTCGGGTACCCGATCTGAATTTTCACCCCTATGTATATCTTATCCCCCTTTGGCATAAACAAAAACAAGGAAAGCATAAGAGACACGATATAAAGCAATTCAACCATTCAAGTACCAAATTACCATAAAAACTAAGGAAATATCAAAGTACTAGCATTCACAAGTTAATGCAAAAATGAAATGAAATGCAAGAGTTTGAAATGCTAATGCTAAAATCAAGTGGGGTGAAAAGTTTTTCAAAATGGTGGAGCCCCCAAGAGTCAAGCATCATGATTCTTAAAATACTTTGCTAGATCAGACTTTATCTTTATATGTGAGTTCTCGAGCTTTCCCAGTATGGTGTTCATTTGGCTCAAGGTCATATTTGTCTTTTCTCAATTCTTGCACATCTACTCCATGCCAGTGTTCATAGTCTGTATTTGGGATAAAATATGAGCAAGCATAGATGACTTATCCTCTTAAGTACTAGAACCTTCTCCTTGTGTTGCCAAACTCGAGGCTACTCCTTTATGCATCTCCTCTCCTCTCATCTATTCGACATGCCAAGTCTCCAAAGACATGAGCATGGCCTTTCTAGTTTTCTCTCGAACAAAGTATGACGGAATATCATGCTTATCACTAGGCTTATCTACATTCACTCCTTGTTTCTTACCTAGCTCATCTGTTTCCATAGCATCCAACGTAGCTTCTACCCCGTCTCCTTGTAGTGCCTCAGGAGCCATAACCAAATTAGAAAAAATGGTGCGATCCTTAATTCGCTGCCTAATTTGGTTCTTGATATTGGGATCTAGTCTCACATATTGTGCCCTCTCAATTAGTTCACCATTATACCAATAGATGCCCATTTGATTAATGTAGGGCATATCAAACTTCCAAGAAAAGATAGTAAGAACATTATCAAAAGGCACATCAAAGTAATGAAATATCTAAGTGAGAGCCATTCCGTAGGCAAGCTTGTTTGGTACATGCTACGCAACGTGATAAATGCTAAATCTAAATGAATATTATGATAATGCATGTACAAGATGTAGGCCTCCATGTGATTTATCCTACCATTATTCGTCTTACGGCAAATTATACCTTCACTCACAATCCGAAGCATAATTTTTTCTCTAGGTGCAAATTGCATACAGTTTAGTGTCATGTTTCTAATTGCGATGGAATCAATTCCTTTCCAAATAAATTTCACTACTTCACTCACAATTTCTTTATCAACCACAAGTCAACCTTGGGCATTATATTCACTATGTTGTGACCAAGGAAATCTAAAACGACTCTAAGATTCATTTCCTTAAACTCAAAGGTTTTTCCATTTACTTTGCTTTTTATATGCATGCTACGGGTATCAAGCACTGTTAATTTCTTGTAAAATTCCTTCATTCTCTCATGTACATTGCAATTCAAATACACAAACATATCCCATCCTTGAAAATTGAAATATTCTATAGCCTTAGTACCTTTCAAATTTTCATCAACTAAAAATTTGCCAAACATAATGCTTTGACAATCAATGGTACCTCATTGTGGTTCCGGATCTGGTAGTGGAGAATCATGCCTAGGTCTCTTGCTATCCCCCACTCCGGATGATCTTCTTGGGGGTCCCATTGTTTTGTGATGAAATTTGAAAATTTTGATGTAAATAGATGATAATGCAAGTAGGTTTGAAGATTTTGATGAAGGATTTGAAAGTCAATGGTGAAAGAAAATGAGATTTAGAAGATGGGTTTTGAGTTTTTAAGGTTAAAGTTTAAAGAGATTAGGGATTTTTTATGAAAGAATGAGAAAAATGGTGTAAAACTCAAAAGTTAGAGGCCCCCGTCTATAAAAGCAGGTCAACCGGTTCCTTATGTAAGGTGTCTAGCTGGTCGATTGGGCTTGGGCAATAAGCCTTGCAACCAGGGCTGGTCGCGTGGACGGACGACCAGTTGGGCGACTGGCCTTAACTAATAGCCAAAATATTTGCACCTGGTCGTACCCTGGCTAAGTCAAGCGACTGGTAGAGTGTCTGGTAGGGCGTCCGACTACCCAAATTTACTTGAAAAACGAGATTTTGGTGCTGAAAACATCATTTTAAAGCCATTTTTGCCCAAATAATGCAAAATTTTCATGTAAAACTTATTTTAGCCATAGTTTTGCATCCTAATTTCTCTCCTAATTTTACAAAATTGATCATCATGCAAAGGTTTTGTAAAAATGTCGGCAACTTGATGTAATGTATCACCAAATTCAAGCATAATATCATCATTTTGGACATAATCCCAAATGAAATAATGCCCAATCTCAATATATTTAGTTCTAGAATGTTGTATGGGATTCTTAGTAAGATATATGGCACTATTGTTATCATAATATATGGGAACATGATCATAATGCAAGCCATAGTCAAGCAAATTTTGTTTCATCCACAATATTTGAGTAACACAACTACTGGCGGCAATATAATCCACTTTGGTGGTGGAAATAACAACACTATTTTGCTTTCTACAAGACCAAGACACTAAAGAATGACCAAGAAATTGACAAGTTCCACTAGTACTCTTATAGTCTACTTTACAACCGGCATAATCGACATTGGAAAAGCCACATAAATCAAATAAGGTTCCTTTGGCATACCAAAGGCCTAAATTACAAATTCCCTTAAGATATCTAATGATTCATTTTACGGCAACTAGGTGTGTTTCCTTAGAATTAGATTGAAATCTATCACATACACACATAGCAAACATAATATCTAGCTTAGAGGTTGTCAAATAAAGTAAGCTGCCGATCATATCTTTATACTTTTTCTCATCTACTGGGTTATCCTTTTCGTTCATGTCTAGTTTTGTTGAAGGACTCATTGAGGTTCCAATCTCTTTAACATCCTTAAGTCCAAGCTTCTTAATAATTTCCTTTGTCTACTTGGCTCGATTTATAAAAATGTCTTCCTTTGTTTGCTTGATTTGGAGTCCGAGGAAGAAAATCAACTCTCCTATCATGCTCATTTCGAACTCCTTATGCATACACTTGGAGAAACTTTCAGATAAAGCAATATTAATAGCACAAAAAATTATATTATCCATATAAATTTGAACAAGTAAACTATCTTTTCCTTCTTTTATAAACAAAGTGGAGTCATGCTTTCCTCTTTCAAAACTACTAAGTCTTTCATATCAAGCCCTATGGGCTTATTTTAAACCATATAGAGCTTTTTCAAGTTTGAAAACATTGTTTGGAAAACAAGGATCTTCAAAACTAGGAGGTTGCTCAACATAGACCTCTTATTCAATAAAACCATTTAGGAAAGCAATCTTGACATCTATTTGTTAAAGTTCGAAATCCGTATAACATACAAATATAAGTAACATGTGGATGGACTCAAGTCTAGCTATGGGGGAATAGCTTTCATCATAACCAATGCCTTTTTCTTGATTATATAGGTCTTGCCCTGTTTCTAGTTACTATACCGACTTCATCTAGTTTGTTTATAAATTCCAATTTAGTTCCAATTACCCAACAGTCTCTAAGTCTTTCAACTAGTTTCTAAACTTTACTTCTATCAAATTGATTTAATTTCTCTTGCATAGCTATTATCCAATTCTCATCAAGTAAAGCTTCTTTGACATTCTTAGATTCTATATGAGAAATTGATGCATAATGTTCACAAAAGGCATTAATGTTACACTTAGTTCTTACACCTTCTTTGGCAAATTTTCATGAGTCTCTTTCTTTTCAAAGGTGGTGTTTTGCTTTGAACATTGTTCATTATTCTCCTTGACTTGTGACTCTTCTCCTTGATATGTATCTTCTTGCTTTGTTGGAATCTCCTCTCCTTTTGAGGGTTATCTTCAAGAGTAGTCTTCTGTAAGAGATAACCTACATCATCAACATCCTTTCTTGACTCAAAAGAGTTAGTCTCATCAAATTTAATATGCATTGATTTTTCCATAACAAGAGTTTTTTTATTATAGACTTCATAAGCTTTACTCTTAGCTGAATATCCTAGGAATATACATCATCCAATTTAGTATCAAATTTTCTCAAATGATCCTTGGTTTTCAAGATAAAATATTTACAACCAAACACTTTGAAATAAGAAATCTTAGGGGTTTTACCATGTCAAAGTTCATATGGAGTTTTATTTAAAACGAGCCTTATTAAAACTCTATTTTGCATATAACATGCGGTGTTAACGGCTTTACTCTGAAAATATGTTGGCAAGTTGTGTTCTTTCAACATGGTTCTTGCTATTTTTTGTAGTATACGATTCTTCTTCTCTACTACCTTATTTTGTTTGGGAGTCTGAGAGGCTAAAAAGTTACACTCAATACCATGCTCATTACAAACATGTATAAAAGAAATGTTCACATATTTCATGCCATTATCACTACGAATGCAAGTTATAAAATAGTCTTTTCTCATTTTGCACTTTTCTACACAATCTTGCAAATTCATTAAAGGCGTCATTTTTATTTACAAGAAACATGACCCATGTAAACCTAGTGTAGTCATCTACCACAACAAATGTATATCTAGAACCACCTAGTTTTGCCACATTAATTGGTCCAAACAAGTCCATATGTAACAATTATAATACTCTATTAGTTGAAACTTTGTCGATGGATTTGAAAAAGGTTTTATGCTGTTTTCCTAATTGACATGCATCACAAACTTTGTCTTTTTCAAACTTGAGTTTTGGCAAATCTCTAACAAGATCATGTTTTGACAAATTATTTAGTAAACTCATGCTAGCATGTCCTAATCTTCTATGCCACAACCAAGCTTTATCATGCACAATTGATAAGCATTTAACATGTTGACATTCAAGTTGGTCAATTTCAACAATATACACATTTTCATTTTTTCTAGCAACAAATAACACATTATCACTACCATATTCATGTCCAATACAACTAGAATATTGAAATACCACTTTATGACCCTTATTACATAATTGACTTATACTAAGCAAATTAAATTTAAAACCCTCTACAAGTAATACATTGTGAATAGCAAGGGAATCCTTATTAGCAATGCTACTTTTACCAATTATTTTTCCTTTGCCATCGTCCCCCAAGGTGACATCCCCACCTTCGGTTCTCATCAATTCATAGAAAAGTGATGGATGCCCTGTCATGTATTTGGAATAATCACTATTCAAGATCTACTTCATCTTACTAGTTTTGCTCACATGACATACCTATACACATGAAATTTAAGAACAATTCTTTATTTTGGGTCCCTAACAACTTCGGTCCATGTCGTTAGTATCAATTCTTGGCCTTGACAACCCATTTGGGTTTTTGCCAATATGGGACATGTGATCCACTATAACAAAGTTTTCTATAGTAGCAATGGGTTGATATATGCCCTTTCTTTTCACAATAAGTGCAAGTGATATTTGAGACTTTGGTGAAGTGGAGGAAGTGAAGGTAGAAATTAATGCCTTGACAAAGTAAGTTTTGAAATATTTTTCCTTGATGGTTGGCTCAGAGCCAATTCCAGTCTTATCAAAGGCCATCTTTTGAGATCCAAGGAGTTTTTCAAAGTTTTCCTTTCCATTTGTAAATTTTTGAATAATTCTATTTAAATATTCATTTTTCCTTTTCAAATTCTTTACTTCTTTTTTCAAATCTCATAAAATCTTCAGTGAAAGAGTCATTTTCCTTTTCTAAAGTTTCAATTTTTTCAATAAGAGCTACATTCTTCTTTTCCAAGATCTCTTTTTCATCAAAAGCAAGTTTTAGCTTTCTAAGCATTTGTTTGTTTTTTGCTAAAGCCAATGAAAATTCATCATATAGTTTTGCAAATGCCTCCTTTAGTTCCTCAAAGGTATACTTCTCTTCCTCTTCCTCAACAAATGAATAATACATAAATGTAGAAGGTGAAAATTGTACCTCATTCTCATTGGCCATGAGGCAAAAGTTTGCTACCTCATGTTGTTCCTCCATGTTCTCTTCACTTTCAAAGGTGTCTCAAATGGCTTTGAGTACTTTGTCTTCCTTCTTTTTTGCAAACTTTGGACAATTGGCCTTTTTGTGCCCCGGCTTGTTGTAATTGAAGCACTTCGATTCATTGTTTCTTGTTTCTTTTGGCCTCTTGAACTCTTTGACTTCTTTTCCCTTTCTCTTCCAATTGTTGTTATTAAAAGAGGCTCCTTTCTTCATTTTTCTAAACTTCGTGAATTTTTTTAAGTTTTGGGCAAGAAGTGATCTCTTCATCCTCTGGGTCCTCCTCATCATCTTTAGCTTCACTTGTTGTGTATTTTGAACCTACAAGTGCAATGGACTTCTTCATCTTCTTATCTTCCTGTTCATGGTCCTTTATCTCAAGCTCATGAGTCATAAGTGACCCAATAAGCTCATTGAGTTCCAATGTGTTGAGGTCTTTGGCTTCCTTGATGACCGTCACCTTAGGTTGCCATGATGATGGCAAGCTCCTTAGCACATTCCTTACTTTGTCTACATTTGAATAATCTTTTCCAAATGCCTTTAGGCCATTAGTAATTCAATGAAACTTGAAAACATTTGCTCAACACTTTCATTAGGAAGCATTTTAAACAATTCATATCTATACACAAGCATAGCAATTATATATTCTTTTACTGGGCTAGTCCCATCATAGGTCACTTTTAATTGGTCCCAAAGTTCTTTAGTCGAAATACACTCCATTACCCTAGCAAACTCAGTTGCATTCATGGAATTGAACAAATAATGTAAAGCCTTTTGATTTAGTTTAAACAATTTAATGTCCTCATCATTCCATTCATTCTCGGGTTTAAAGATCTCTTATCCCTTTCCATTTTAGTGGGCACAGTAGGTCCTTTTTATATTATTTTCCAACGCACAGTAGGTCCTTTTTATATTATTTTCCAAGCCCTATAATCATGTGATTGAATGAAAACCTTTATCCTTATTTTCCAAAAGGCATAGTAGTTCCATCAAAAAAGGGTGCTCTCTTAATTGAGATACCATCCATATTTGTCAAATGTAATTCTACTATTTGTTAAACTATAGGTAGAACTCTAACTTTCTATGCCAATTGTAGGGGCAAATATCTTAAAAGAAGAAGGGGTGAATTAAGATATTGGCTAATTTTTGCAATTTAAATTTATCAAATAAAGCACACAAATTCACTTAGACAATTTATCAAACGCTAAGCAATCAATATTAGCAAGTACATTAAGGTAAAGATAGGGAAGAAAAAAATAAATGATTTTTAGGTGGTTCGGCCTTGCCTACGTCCACCACCTAATGATGCTCCTTTTAGCACTCCAACACCTTCAACATAGATGCTTCTTCAAAACTTGGTAAAGCACAAACCAAGCAATACAACTTTTTGAAGCCAATCTTCAAAAAACCCAAAAGTCTCACTCTTTAGGATTTCCTCACACCCTCCCAAGCTCAATGAATATATCTCTCAAGATTTTCTAGCTATTAGAGTGTGTATACAACTAAGGATTTAAGAGTTAAATGAGTGTTGTGGTACAAAGATTCAATAAGCAAATGTTGCAAATGATAATTCTTGAATGCTCAAAGAGTATAGCAAATTATAGCTCAAGATTTCAAAGCAATAAATGATGAAAGAGAGTTTTGCAGGCTTAAATGTTGTCTATTGAATATTATTGAAGTATATTTAAAGAGGATTTAAAGAGTTAGGACAAGGTTGGTGAGATTTTTGGGGAAAGAAGTAGCTCAATGGATATAAAATGGCTAACTCATTTAATGTTGCAGAGCCAAGGTCGGTCGACCGGGAGTGCGACCGGCCTTGTTCCCTGAGCTTACTAAATAGGGTCAGACGCTGGGTCAGTTGATCAACCTGACGTCCGGCTTTGGTCTGTAACTAAAATAAAAAAAAAAAACAGTCTCCAGGGTGCCAGGTCATAGGCCCAGCTGGGAGTCCGAGTATACCTAGTAAACTTCATTTTTTGAACACTTTGAGCAATTTTTGAGATTCTCTTTGAAACTAAGGCACTAGCTCATTGTAGAAGCTCTTCAAAGAGATTTATAAAACCTTTTAAAAACATGGCAAGAGATTTTAAAGTAGTCTAAAATCTATTGAAATGATTTTAGCAATAAAGACATGCTGTAGCCAAGTTTAATGAAATCATATGAAGTGATAGAAAGAAGCAATGCAAATGAAATCATGAAAAAGAGCTATAAGAAGCTATTCTAAGGCATTCGCAAAAGAGCATACAAGCCGGTACCCCTTATGTCACCTCGTCTCCTCCTTATGACTTCACGTCCTTCTTATTCTATCTTGAGATATTCTTGTCTTGAATAAGCTTAGCCATTCGTGATGAATTCTTCTTACGCTCTTAATCATGGCTCAATTCCAAGACATCTAACCACCTAACTCAACGATATGCTCAATGAAAGCTCATAATATAATTAGCAATTAATTTACTACAATTTGCATAATCAAAACAATATAAAATCCATATCAAGCCAACGTAAACACCCCTTTTTTAGGGGGTGCATTTAGGTTCCAAAAGTCAGTATGACTCTCTAAAATGGAAAACTAAATTAAACTAGCTCTACCCTAAACATTGTCTTTTGGCTTCTCTAATGTCGAGGTATTCACCATTAGGGAAATTTAGGGATTGGATATCATATACCCTAAATATTGTGCACCAACTTAACATTGTGCATCCTATAATAGCACATTAACAACTTTGTTATTATAAGTTCACAATTTTTATATTATATATTCACAACTTTTAATTATTTACAAATTACATGTCATATGTTTATAATTTTAACACATTGTATTGAACTTTTAATTGTTCACAATGTACTCATCAATTACTTTTATATTATATGTTTAAAAGTTTTATATTATATGTTCACAAAGGTAAATTACACATTTACGACTCTTTAAGATATAGTCACAATCTGTGAATGATTTCGGAGCTCGTAGTTGAAGATGTTATCAGTGTCCGATCGATTATCAGATTATTGTATTGTGTTCGTCAGCATGAGAAGAGTGAATTTGTTAAACTTTAAGGTGTTCTAATGGTTGGATTGTGAGATTTATTAAATGGTACACCATACACTTTAAGGTAGATATACTTAGGGTGTATGGTATAATTTACAAAAAAATCTGCTTACCAATTCAAAATTTTGAGCAGGAGGAAATCGGATTTAGATAATTGGAGAATGAGAGGGGAATGGGATTTTGATTATGTTTTTTTGACAAACGAGTTGCAAATTCAAAAAAGATTTACATTTTGGCAAAATCCAAAACTCAAATTATAATATTACTAAATGCCATATGTATACATACACACGTTCATATATACATATATGATTTTGTGTATTCCCCAAGCCCTACTCGTTTTTCTACATTCTCTAATTCCCTAAAATTTATTTCTCACTGGTGATCGAGAGGGGGATTTGGGATAAAAATAACTTGTACACAATTATTTTGGGGAAATTAAATTAATTATTTCGAGTCGAAAATGAACATCCATATAGTCCTTCCTCATAAGTTAACCCTCTGTTTCTGGAAAAGAAACAATAAAATAATATAAGGATCACAATCACTAAAAAAAAGAAAGAAAAACCCATTTTGCTGCTAACTGGGCCTCAGAGTAGTTTTGAAAGTCTTTGGGCCACAGTTGCTCCGATCGGGCCAAATTTTGTGGCGCATTTTTTTTATTTTTTTCTCATACACCTCACAGCCGAGAGGAATTAATGTATAGTTAAAGAATTGCGAAAAGAATATAACAAATAAATTATTAAATTAAATAAGCAATCACATATGTCCAACTTAAGAATTAAATACTTTAAATTAAAGAGCATTATATTTGATAAAGAGGAAAAAGAAAATTATTTGACTTGAAATAGAAATACTCAAAGGCTTAATTGTACTACCATGAGTTTGCTATTTTGATGCTTCAGAATTTTTACATGCATGTTTTCCAGTGAAGAATTTGATTGTCATAAGGACAACTCAGCAAGCGGAATTGGTTAGACTGGATGAGTAATATTTGATTATAATAAAAAAATCTCAAATTTAAATATTTAAAAATATTTTATAACAATTTTATATAAAAAAAATTTGCTTAATTCTCAAAAGGATTGGTTAATGCGGGGTTACTTTCTCTTTGGCCAAATGGTAATGTGTATCAAGTTAATAATTTTTGGATAAATTATCATAAATGCATGATATCTTATATAATTTTAAAAATAATTGATTAATAACTTTTTATATTTTTTAAAATTATAGTACTCTCACCCTAATTGTTAACTTCATTGGCTTTGTTTAAGAGAAAAAGTAAAATATTTAATATATCTTTCAAAACAGAGGTATTGTGCACTTGAGAAAAAGCACAGGGTGTCAGAACTTATTCCAAAACATAAGGGCTGGTGAAACTCCTATATGCTAAGAAGTTGCTTTCTGCAAAAAAAAAAAAAAAAAAAATCGTATTTGCATTACTTGTACAACACGCGCTCTAAAGTTTGCCAGAAAATATGAGTAGGGATTAAATATGCTGTCGTCTGAAAAAGCACAAAGGAGTATTAACTAATTTTAAAATTATAAAAAAATATCACACACTTATATAGCAAAAACACAGGAAAACTAGGTGTCAATTCACCCATAATTTTCATGGGTATACACTCTAATTCATATCATGTCTAGTAGCAATAAATTAATGAGAAGGTTGAAAAAGTGGCCTACGGCAAAGTCGTCGTACAAAGAGCTAATTACATGAGTTAAAAATTCACGTTACCCCCTATAATATGTTAAAGTATCACGTTATTCCTCTTTGTATTTCTAAAACTTCAGACCACCCCTTGTGTTTTTTCAAAATTAATCACACCCTCCTCTACCATTAGTTTAATACTAACACCGTTAAATCCAAGCTTAATATGACAAAATTGCACCTCTAATTCCTAGATGGTAAATTTCACGTTACTCCCCTGTGATATGCGAAAATATCATGTTGCCCTTTGTGTTCTCAAAACTTCGTATCCCCCTTGTGAGAGTTCCACACATTGGAGTGGCCCATGTTTGCTTTTGCTTTCTTTCTTTTTTCTTCTTCTTTTGCTATATTTTGCGAATGGCCAAGGAAGTTTTTAGTGCTTTTCATTTGCAATTGCATGGATTTTAATCAAGTATGGCAAGGTGATTCAATGCAAAGGATGAAAAAAAAAAAACAAAATAAGGAATCTGTTATTTTTTATTCAAATAGAAGGCAACGTGTAAATAAAAAGTAAAACAAATAAAAATGTTAGACCAATGATGCTTCTAGCATATGTGGCTTAAATCTGATAGAAAAATTGATAGAGGGAGGTAACATGATAAATTTTGAAAAAACACGAGGAGACGATCTGAAGTTTTGGGAACATAGGGGGCTAACGTGATATTTTTGCATATCATAAGGGGTAAAGTAAAATTTACCCTTTTTTGTTTGCCCAAGGATATTTTCGTCCAAATAAAAGGTAAAACGCGCAAAAATGATAGATGAATTGCATTTTTAGTACATGTGGCTCAAATCTAACGGGAAAATTAACTGAGAGGGGCAACGTGATAAATTTCAAAAACACACGAGCAGACGATCTGAAGTTTTAATATCACAGGGAGGTAACATGATACTTTCGTATATTACATGTGGTAACGTAAAATTTACCCATGAAAGCTATTTGCAAATGCACACGAACAAAGGCAAGAAGCCAAATGTTAATAATTGAAATCGAAAATCACACAAGTGGATATAATGTGCGTGTACACAATGGTACGTTTTGCTCAAATCACTTGCTTGAACATATCTTTTGTCCCTGCAGCTAAGTTTTTAATCAAGTCTAATAGAATTTTAGTCATGTACGCATATAGGAAAAGCTACAGACAATTAATATATATATTTTAGGGCTTTTTAAGCCTATGCTTTACACAGATTAATATTTTATTAATTATGAGTTCTTTTGGTCTTCATTCTAAATTCACAAAACATTTGTAGTTTTTACTTTATAAGTTTTGACTTCTCTTTTTGCATTCATTAATATATAAATCTTTCTAGTAGTAACATATATACAACTAGAATACATTACATATTACCTCCTGTACTCTAACTTATACGCACCATATCTTTTATAATATCAAAACTAGCTAATCATCCCCTGTATTCTAACATATATGCACCATATCCCATATAGTATCAAAACTAGCTAATTACCCCATAAACTTCCTAAAAGTATGCAAAATACCCTCTTGAAATTTCTAAAAGTATGCAAAATACCCCCTTGAAATATTTGATAATAGGGAAATATTTTGCACACTTTTAAAAATTTTAGGAGAATAATTAGCTAGTTTTGACACTACAAGGGGTACGGTGCACATAGGTCAGAATACAATGGAGTAATTAGTTAATTTTGATACTTCAAGAGGTATGATATAAATAAGTCAGAGTACAAGGAAGTAATATGCAATTTACTTTATATAATAATTAATAAGAGTAACTTTGTCATTTTATGCAAGTCATTCCTAATGTACCAACATGGAGTAGAGTCAATTTAGCCATTTTTAGTTTTATTCCTAAACTACACTGATGGTATGCTCTATATTAAGTTTGTCCCGTTCTATTTCTATCTAAATTTATTTCAATATACAAATGCACCTTCTTAAGGTTTCATTTGTATTGCAACCACTTGTTATTTATGTTGGGGAAAAACATGCAAACATGAAGAATACGAGAAGAAATAACGGACACAAGAATTACGTGGTTCAGCTTTAAAGCCTATGTCCAGGGCAGCAGAGAATAATTCTATTATTGATCACGAATGCTACAAGGCTCTCACTTTGGTTTCTCTCACACACATAACATAATGAGTATTGCCACATATTTATAGTGCAAAGGTTTCCCAAAACTATTAAGCAGAAAAGGCAACTAATTAATTATATGCTACAAAAGGTAAGAAGCGAAGAAGGTAATATACTAACAAGGAAATCTGCTATTCTTGTTGCCCAAGAATACGGGCCACATTCAACAAATCTCCACCTTGGCACGTATTCGCTCCAATCAATACACCATTATCCCTGCAACCAACTGCCTCTAAGAGCTCAATGCTTCGCACCGCAAATAGCAACCAAGTCCAAGCAATGCTTAAACTTGCTGACTGGAACTACCTTAGTCATCATATCTGCTGGATTCTCATGGGTAGATATCTTCTCCACCGATATGATTCCTTGTGATACAACATCTCTGATAAAATGATATCTGATATCAATGTGTTTAGTCCTCTCATGATACATCTGATTTTTCGTCAGATGGATTGCACTCTGACTATCACAAAAGACTGTACTTGTATCTTGCTGCAGTCCAAAATCACGAACCAGGCCTTGTAACCACATGGCCTCCTTCACAGCTTCTGCAATTGCTATGTACTCCGCTTCAGTAGTCGACAATGGCACGATGGATCGTAATGTCGCTTTCCAACTGATAGCACATCCAGAAAGAGTAAACACGTAACCCCTCAGAGATCTTCTCTTATCAAGGTCACCCGCAAAGTCTGAATCACAATAACCCATCAACCTCGCGCAATCTCCAGTCATCTTGCTAAATAGCAATCCTATATTCGCAGTGCCACGCAAATATCTCATTATCCATTTCACCACTTCTCAGTGTGTTTTCCCAGGTGATGCCATATACCTGCTCACAACACTAACTGTATGTGAAATATCAGGACGACTGCACACCATAGCATACATCAAGCTACCAACAACACTCGAGTATGGAACATGAGACATATGCTCCACCTCCTCCTTGGTTTTAGGTGACAAATCTGCAGACAATTTGAAGTGAGCAGCAAGCGGCACACTCACAGGCTTAGCTTTAAGCATCCCGAAACGCTCCAACACCTTCTCAATATAACTCTGTTGAGACAAGAACAGCTTCCTAGCGTTTCTATATTTGTGAATCTCCATGCCAAGAATCTTCTTCGCTGCTCCAAGATCCTTCATCTCAAACTCATCACCTAGCTGCTTCTTTAATTCGTCAATTGTAGACATGCTTTTAGCAGCAATAAGCATATCATCGACATACAACAACAAGTACACAAACGAACCATCTGGAAGCCTTTTGAGATACACACAGCTGTTATAGGCACTCCTTGTGTATCCAGCACCTACCATGAATGTTTCAAATCTCTTATACCATTGCCGAGATGACTGCTTCAACCCATACAAGGACTTCTTTAGTTTGTAAACATGGATCTCCTTACCAAGAACTATATACCCCTCCGGTTGACTCATGTAAATTTGCTCTTCAAGATCACCATGCAAAAACGCCATTTTCACATCTAGCTGCTCAAGCTCTAAGTCATGAAGAGCAACCAAGGCAAGTAAAACCCTGATGGAACTATGCTTCACAATCGGATAGAACACTTTGTTGAAGTCAACACCCTCCCTTTGTGTATAGCCTTTTGCCACTAACCGTGCCTTGTATCGAGGACCTTCAACCCCTGGAGTACCTTCCTTTTTCTTGTAAACCCATTTGCAACCGATAACTCGCTGTCTCTTAGGCAATTCAACAAACTCCCATATTTGATTCTTATGAAGCGACTCAATCTCTTGACTCATGGCACCCACCCACTGAGAAGAATCTTTCCCAGATATGGCCTCTTTGTATGAATTCGGCTCATGTCCTTCAATTGTTTCGGCAACAGTCAAAGCATAAGCAACAAGATCAGCGTATCCGTACCTTTAAGGCTCTCTAATCTGTCTTCTTTCTCGCCTAATGGCAATGCTGTACTTCTGTTGTTCAGGCACATTTTGATCATGTACCTCAGTTGGTTGAGTCGGCTGAATTTGACTGCTACTATTGCTAGATGGAACATTTGGAACATCAGCAAATACCTCCACCTGCTCTTTGACACCGTGGTCTAAACCAGCTACCGCTTTCTCCTTTTCTTGGTCTAATAAAGCAGACTCATTGAATATGACATCCTTGCTGATAAGGAAACACGGAGACTTTGGATCATGCACCACAACCTGTAACCTTTCCTCTCGGACGCATAGCCTAGAAATATGCATTTCTTTGCCCTCGGCTCCAACTTGCCATCCTTCACGTGAGCGTATGCAGGGCAACCGAACACCCTCAATCGAGAGTAGTCAGTAGGCTTACCAGACTATAACTCAAAAGGAGTTTTCAATTCAATAGCTTTGGATGGAGACCTATTTACCAAGTAGCATGCCGTATTGACGGCTTCAGCCCAAAAGTCTTGACTCAAACCAGATTGGGAGAGCATACAACGAGCTTTCTCCACCAGAGTTCTATTTATGCGTTCTGCAACTCCATTCTATTGTGGTGTCCTTACATATGTGCGGTGTCTCACAATGCCATGTTTTCTGCAGAACTTATCAAACTCTTTATTGCAATATTCCAACCCATTATCAGTCCTAAGACGCTAAATTTGTTTACCAGTCTGCTTCTCAATCAACGTCTTCCACTCGACAAATGTTGGAAACGCCTCATCTTTAGTTTTCAAGAAGTATACCCACACCATCCAAGAGTATGCATCAATAAAAGTGATGTAATACCTGGCACCTTTCTTGGAAGGAACTTTATTAGGACCCCAAAGATCAGAATGAATATAATCAAGTGTACCTTTGGTATTCTCCTGCCCCTTGCTGAACTTCACCCTGGTTTGCTTTCCAAAGACACAATGCTCACAAAATTCAAGCTTTCCAGTTCTTTGTCCACAAAGCAAATCCCTCTTACTCAACTCGGTCAGTCCCCTCTCGCTCGTATGGCCCAACCTTTTGTGCCACAACTGCGTAGTGTCATTATCACTCTTCTCGGATGTAATAGCTGCAACACCTGTAACTGTACTACCTTGAAGGACATATAGGCCGCCAGTCAAGTTCCCTCTCAAGAGCACAATTGCACATTTGGTCACCTTTAAGACACCATTCTCACTTCGGAATTTGTATTCATGAGAATCTAAATGCCCAAGAGAAATCAAGTTTTTCTTCAGCTCTGGTACATGCCAACACTCGAGAGATCTTGTAATACCATCAAACATCTTGATATTTACGATGCCCATTCCCTCCACCTTCAACGAAAGATCATTGTCTAGAAAGACTTTCCCTTCTCTTTTGGAATAAGAAGAGAACCATTCGCGCCTAGGACACATATAGAATGTTGCACCAGTATCAAGAATCCATTGATTATGCCACTGTGATCCACTCACAGTCAAAACTTCCCCGGTACTACTCGAGTTATCTCCATCACTGTCAGCACTCTCCACCACATTAGTTGAATTCTCCACCTTTTTCTTTCCCTTTTTCAGTTTTGGACATTCTTTCTTAATATGACCCTTTTCACCACACTAGAAACAACGTAGCTTCCTTGCTCTTGATTTTGACCTTGACTTGATTTTCTTTCTACCCGAAGATTCCCCTCTATTCTTTGATCTCCCTCTACTCATTAAACATTCCCCATGAACTTCTTCCCTATGTCCCGGAATATGTGTTTGAAGATCCTTCGATTTTAATGAAGTAATCACATCTTTAAAGGTAATTTTATCCCTCCCGTACAACATAGTGTCCACAAAGTTCATATATGAAGGCGATAAGGAGCATAATACGATCATAGCTTGATCTTCGTCATCAATTTTAACACCCACATCCTTCAAAGCAATAAAACAAGAGGTAAACTCATCAAGGTGTTGTTTTAGTGACATACCTTCTTTCATTCTAAGATGATACAATCGCTTCTTCAAATAGAGGCGATTGGTGAGAGATTTAGATGCATACAATTCGACCAAAGTATTCCAAGCCTCAACTGCTATCGTCTTCTCAGCAATCTCCAGCAATACTTCATTTGTCACGGACATATGTATTGTACTCAAGGCTTTTGCTTCGAGTTCTTCTCTCACTGCTGGTTCCGTCTGTTCCAGGATCACTTCTTCAATGACTTTCCAAAGTCCTTGTATTGTCATAAATGCCTTGAATCTAATCCTCCAAAGACTGAAACTCATTCTCCCGTCAAACTTCTCGATTTCAAACTTTCCTCCTGTGGAAGACATCTTCATTTGCACAAAACTCACACTTCGGGATGGAATTTGGCTCAATGGATCGCAAAAACAGATTCAGCACGTCGAAAAACCTAAGGAACACCCCTGGTCAACTTTGGTCAACACCGGTCAAAGTCAAACCTGTTGGTCAAAGTTAACACCGTCCCTAAACTCGTACTTCGGAGCAGAATCTGAATACCCAAAACCAACTTCAAGAGCACGCGAACTCTATCTTCTTCGCTTGTTCTTCAAATCCAAACACGAACCACGACCCGCCGACGCAAGCTTCTACTCCAGCCACCAACGCTCAACGTAGACAGCACCGAAGCACTTCTCGCCGAACAATGACCTTTGTTTGGTTAGGCACCTTTTGGTTTGAGAAATTTTGGTTTCACAGTGAGTTTTGATTTTTCCTTTTTCCCTCAAGCAGCGGATTAATACCTAAGCTCTGATACCAGTTTGTTGGGAAAAAACATGCAAACACGAAGAATACAAGAAGAAATAACGGACACAAGAATTACGTGGTTCAGCTTTAAAGCCTACGTCCACGGGCAGCAGAGAATAATTTTATTATTGATCACGAATGCTACAAGGCTCTCAATTTGGTTTCTCTCTCACACATAACATAATGAGTATTGCCACATATTTGTAGTGCAAAGGTTTCCCAAACCTATTAAGTAAAAAAGACAACTAATTAATTATGTGCTACAAAAAGTAAGAAGCAAAGAATGTAATATGCTAATAAGAAAATCTGTTATTCTTGTTGCCCAAGAATACGGACCACATTCAACAATTTATAATTTTGGAGTGAATTTACTGACCCTTCTTATTAAGAACTTTTTGTTATTGAAAATGGGGGGGAGGGGGGGGGGGAAGAAAAAAGAAAAAGAAAACCTTCGTCACCTTTGGGGTTGGCAGCTAGCACGCCAATAATTACATTTACAATATGACATGCAAGTTGTGACAAGTCGATTGCATCACAATTCTCCAATTTTCAAGTAATTTTTTTTTTTAATGACACACCGCTACAAGTTAAACCAGAAGTTTCAGAGAAACATACCAATTGAATTTAATTATAGTAGAGATTGGTGTGGTGTTGGGATCGAAACAAACATAGGTCTGGCAAATGACTTATTCTAGATTCAAATGTTTCCAACGAAACCAGACCTTGACTAGAAAAGGAATGACTTTTGCTTATCCATAATTCTCCTCAATTGAGTCGCTGGCTTTTCTTTTCAAAGGAAAAGAGAAAAAAAAAAAAGAAATTGTGGAGAGAAATCATATTAAACAAAACAATATTAGACACATCTGAAGACTATAATTTCTAGTTTAACACTATCTTGCAAAGCATGTTTTAAATCAATAGAAAACTAAATAACAGTGAATATGAATTTGACTTCAAAATTCTTTTTATCATAACAAATCACTATTTAATAACTCTAGTCGTTTCCAAGTTGCGGTCTATGTGGACGAAGACGACTATCAAGCTGCTTGGAAGTGTTTATTTTGGTGTTTATCACAGTTATAGTAAAAAATATGTGAGTAATACTATTATTATAATTACTACTAAGTACCAAAATAAGCGCTCTCAAACAAACCTTATATTTTACCCAAGAGTCCAGGGCTCCAGGTAACCAGTGTCCCCCAATTTGGTCAATTCAACATTGCGAAGATGGTTTGACCTAGATGAGTTCTATGCGATCTGGTCAACTCTAGCGGCTTGGCGGTTTGGCCAACTAGACTTTTCCGTTGTACAGCCATATAGGCTCTTTTAACGATGTGATCAATTTGTGGGCTTCCTGAAAAGTTAAACACATTAGAGAATGCTAAGCCAATGATTGTATTCCATTGACTTTTACTTTTTTGGATTAGGAAATTTGCAGGCATTGGAGAAAACGTTTAGCACACATGATACTATTCCCAGTTAAGTGAAAAAAAAAAAAAAAACTCAAGCAGTTCATGCATTCATTTGCAAATCTTGAGTTGGACTTGGGGAATAACGTAATCAAATACCACTAATTACTTTGCGAGAAATGATAATTCAATTTCAAATTTGATTTGATTGGGGACGGAGATCAAGGTAAGGATGGTGTTATGAGCAATTTTTACTTGCTGCCATCACTTTCATTAAACACGGTGGGTTCATAGTTCATCGATTAATTTCTAAGTAAGAGCTCGTTTGGCTTTGCTTGTAAGCTGGTTAAGCTGGTCAAACCAACTTATAAGCTAAAAACAAAAAATTAGATGTTTGGTAAAGTTGCTTATAAGCTAAGTCATATAAGCTTGCTTATAAGCAAGTAAAAAAAAAAAAAAGTAGGTTGGAGCTACTTAAAATTTTTGTACTTATAAACCAATTAGTCAAACTTATTAAAAAGAAATGTTTATCCTCACAATTAAATAGTTTTTGTCACATTAATTAATTACATGTCCTTTTTAGAACCTGTTTGGATTGACTTTTTTTTCAAGAAAAAATACTTTTTTTAAAAAAAAAAAGTTATATTACTTTTGCAATAAATACTTGATTTGATTTCTAAAAGAGTTGAAACTCTGAAAAAAAAAACTCAAATAAATTTTTTTTTTAAAAGCCAGAATTTTTAGCTTATAAAACAAACTATTTTTCAAAAACTGTTAAAAAATGCTTTTTAAAAAAGCCAATCCAAACAAGCCCTTCATTATTTTAACTACTATTGATACTTATAAGCACTTATTTGCCACACATGTCAGCAGCTTATAAGCACATAATATCCAAATACATCTCTATTTATTTTTTCACTAACTTAAAAGCAACTTTTTACTTATAAGCAACACTTAAAAACAAGCAAAGCCAAACGGACTCTAAATATCAGCTTGTATCGTTCAAAATGTAAGAAGAATCAGTCCTTGGCCACTCTTAATTATAGATCGACTGCAGTAATACTTAACATAATATAAGAGCTTAGTCTTAACCTAATTTCTCGCATCACTTATGTATAGAGTTGGATCTTGACACAATTTCTTGTATCATCCATGTTTGACCATCTCTCTCTTGCTCGTTTGAACTTATTCTAATATTATGTTAAAAATTATTGACGTTCTATTGTGAAAACTATTAATAGAAGAATTGTCATGACTTTATATGGTGAATTTAAGTACCATAAAGATTCTTAATATGATGCAAATATATGCCATGTAACAAAATGTGAGTTCGGGGAAGTTAATGGAGGGTTATCTATTTATAAGACCCTTTGGTGGATCAAGCAAAAATTATAATGATGCGGAATCAAATCTCCACGCCCCAGCATAGGGTCCGAAATTTTGACATGACAATTAAGAGCCTGTTTGGCTAAGCTTATTCGGGATTTATAAGTGATAATAATAAAAAATATGTGAGAGGGTAAATTTTTTTAAGTACTTATAAGTAGCAAAGTAAGCAGACCAAAACAAGCTCTAATTACAATAGGGTAAAATACATTGAATTTCTAAAAACATAGAGTGAATTGAAAAGGCCGCAGCTCCGATAAGTACTAGATTAAATTGTTGATAAATTGACGCCAAATTTTAATCTTCTAGAAAACTAACAAAACCTAGCTAGACACTAAAAAAAATAAAATAAAATAAAATAACAAAAAACCAAACCCAGCTAGACTTCTATCTGATGACCGTACATTTTTATCCATGTATGTTTCAAATGGAAATTTTTTTTTGAATGTTTCTAATGATTTACTATTTCAAAAGAAGACGAACATAATTAATTTCTAGATGGTTGCCTTGAGCTCCTGACCCTTTTTCCTTGCAAAGATTAAATCTATTATTATGTCCTCTACAAATTCTAGCACTCATTTTGTTCTCTTTCACCTCAATCTCGTCGAATATATATTATGGACATCCTTGCTTTTCTTTATACTAACAATAAAATATTAAACAATAAAATATTAAAGTTCTATTGGCATCAAATCAAGAAATATAAGACGTTTATCTCAAGACAAATGACTCATTTTAATTGATTTTTTTTTAAAAGTGTTTTTTTATAATTTTTGAAAAAAAATATTTAAAAAATTAAAAATTCTGACTTCTAAAAAAGTTGAATTGGAACTTCTTTTAAAGTTTTAACTTTTCTCAAAACCAACCAAAATACTTATTATAAAAAATATATAATTTTTCAGAGAAAAGAGTTTTTTTTTTTTTTAATGAAAAACCAACCCCAATAGGCCCAGAGAGAGACTAATTATTTTAAGTAAAATGATATTAGATTTATCATGAAACTATAAATTACATGACAACACAATGGTATGCTTCAAAAACAAAGTTATTCATTGGGTCAGCCAAATTTTGTAACAAAACATCAACTTAACTTTAAAATCTATAATTATAATAAGTAGCTTTCGAATCACTCTAACTTACATATTTTAACTAATCAAATTAAGAAAATATTGTAATTTAATGCAATTAATGTTATCAAATAATTTTATCTCCAAAAGGTTCAATATACCGTTGCAAAATGAGTAGCTAATTTCTACCCCTATTTATTGATCTCATCCAAAATGATGCAATTATAAATGGGAACGAGCATATCCCTTCACGAAGTCTCTTATACATGACTACATCACCACGCGCCCAAACCGACGTGGTGCGTATACATGACTTGCAAATCATACTTTGCACCCGATATTATTGTGTTCCCCTTAATGGTTGCTTACAATTTACATTGTATTTATTCACCATAACAACATAGTATATTTACAAATTTCATATTATGTGTTTTTGTGTTAAGTATTCACAATAACTATACTATTTGTTTACAATTTTGCATGTATTCTGTTTGTTTTACCAAAAAAAAAATTTATTTAAAATTTACATTTTATTTGACAATAACCTTATTGTTTGCAATGTTTATATTATCATCTATTCATAATTTTGCACATATTATTTTATTAAAATTTTATGATTAATATTCATAAAAGATTATTTACTCCAATCTAAATTTGATTGTGAATAATAACTTACTATTGGTGTATGATGACCCCTTCCCTTAAATTTGGACAAGTTCATGCATGACCAAGAAAGAGAAATAATAAATATGTAGTAGTTGTTGGACAAGTTCAAACATCCACAAAAGTACGAAACCGGCTCAAATAAGGCTGAACTTATAATTAATACAAACAACTTGTAGCCAATTGTTTTGTATATATAAATATATATTAATAGAAAATTTACTCATTTCGTGTAATTTATGTCTTGCCCATGTCCATTGACTGGCACCACTATATAATATTAACGTCAGCTCATATGTTATCTTGGTTTAGCATTGAAAAATATTAATGCTTATCACCACCGCCATTATTGTCTCTCACCCTTCACCGCAGCACTTCCTTATCAATATTGACTCTTCATCACCACCACCACCACCACCATGGACTCGCCGGACATCCCCGCCGGCAAGTCGCCCAGGAGAGAGCTCCAAGGGCCCCGGCCGACACCGCTTAAAGTACGGAAAGACTCCCACAAGATCAGAAAACCTCCGATGGCACCACAACCTGCTCCACAACATCATCAAGCACCACCTAGGGCGCCGGTTATAATATATACCGTGTCTCCCAAGGTAATTCATGCAAACCCTAATGAGTTCATGACGCTCGTCCAACGCCTCACCGGGCCTGACTCCACGTGCTCTTCTTCGTCCATGCTTGCTGCTTCATCTTCATCTGCTTCTACTGCTGCTTTCCAAGATCACGGTGGTGGTGGCGGTGGCGCGATATCCCCGGCGGCGCGCTTTGCTTCCATGGAGAAAATCAGGTCCCCGGAAGGGAAGAAACCCTCACCACAGGTTTATCATGAAATGAACATGGTGGAAGGTGTTGAGATAAGCACTGAGGTTGAGAGAATAAGTCCTTTTACGGGTATCTTATCTCCTAATCCAGCTTCTCTTCCCCCTATATCACCAAATTTTTTCTTCCCGCCATCATCAACTGATCCAAATCCATTAGGGTTTTTCCCTGATTTAAGCCCAATATTGCATAGTAACAACAAGAATTACACCGAGGGTAGTTTCTTACCTAGCCCTTCAACTTTCATTTCACCCTACACAATCTCTCCAAGTATTCAATCTTTAGACCTTTTCAATAATTTTTTTGACTTGTAACCAAACAGATCGATTATTTATGGTTTGATTTAATGGAGAGGATGCAATTGGGAAAAATATCACACAAGTGGGATGACTTCAACCTGGGTGGTTTTAATTGTTTGTCTCTTGCCAGATTGGAAATGGTGGGCCAAATGATCCGGCTGTTTTACTGTAGTGTGACCTAGTCTCTTAACTGGTTTCTTTATACAAACCACACTTTTTGGAATATATACATCTTCAGCTGGCATGTAGTTGTCACCATATATATATTTTTTCTAATTGTTTGCTTTTCATCTCTTGTTTTAAATAATGTTACCTCTTGAATCTTCAAGCTAGCTGGGATTATTGAAAGAATGGTTATTAATTAAGTCTTAACAAATGTTTCTCTCTCTTTTGATGTATTTTTCCAAAATTTTTGCCTTTATTAAACTTCTTAGATGTGTACTGAAGTTTATGAATGCTGGAGCTGTAAAATAGCTAGGCTGCATCATTGTCAGTTAACGTTTCCTTCAAGATGAGAATTTTCTGTAATTCAGATGTTGGATTGTTCCGGGTGACGACGAGGCATCATCTCATATGTATGTGGAGTCCATCTCATGTGAGAGTCGAACGAAACCGTCATAGTAGCGGAATAAAGGTTTCTTCCTTCGAAATGCAGCTGAAACCACCAAGCTGCAACTAGTAATTCAAATTAAGTTGATTAGGTTTTCTTGTGGTTTTATTTAGACATAAGAGTAAGATTACAAAGAGCCATCCAACACAAAGCATGACGGTGTAAGAGCTAGCTGGATTTTTGTTACCTAATTAGCATTTACAGATTTTTCAAAAGAAAAGTCAAATCTATCAATGGCTCATTCGAGTTCTTTAACGCCGAATATGTCATTTACGATTTCAGTTCTTGCAACATTCTGCCGAAAATAGCTGTTTCGGATTATTTTCCTTAAAGGCGTTTTCTCATAATTTTTTTAAAATATTTTTTTAAATATTAAAATTTCTGAATTTTAAAAATAAATTACATTTGAGTTTTACTAAGAGGTTTCAAGTTTTTTTTTTTTTAAGAAAAAGAAAAAGAAATCCAAATACTTATTCCCAATTTGTTACTTGTTGGATTGGGTTTCATTCATAAAAGAACACTTTAAAAAAACACAACCTTCCTTTATGCAATAAGTATTTGAATTAATTTTTTTTTTTGAAAAAACTAAAGCTTCAGGGAAAAAAAAATTCAATCTCAATCTTCTTTTAAAAGTCAAAAGTTTTAATTTTTTTTTTAAATGCTTTTTTCAAAAGTTTTAGAGAAATTGTTCCTAAGAAAGGTCCAATGCTAATGGACCCTAGGAAGAGGGAGAGGGAGAGGGAGAGGGGGAGGCGGGTTGGGACCGCAGAGAATTAATTCTTTAATTTAGAATTTAATTTCTCTAATATTATTATGTTGTAATGAAATTCAATATTTGCAAACCGAACTTTTCAGTCATAATAATAATTACTGTTTTCATTATGGATCTCTCTTTTAACATTACATAAGTAGATTCATGTGGATATATTCTTTTTGTGGGTAACAAGACCGCGCCTATACCACAAAATTCCAAAACTTCGGCTTTTTATCTTTACGACACATGAATCATGTCATGATGACCACATGAATGGCAAAACTACCTTAATTCCACCACAATAGCAATGTCCCCAACCAAACTCTTGACAAGACACATACTTTCAGGCCCCAAAGTCAAAAAAGTCGTATCCATGTTTACTGTTGATATCTTTACTTAATTATTTGTTTATTGCTTAGTTTAACCTCTAGCTAATCTTGGAAGTGGTAATAAAAGATAACAGGTTAATTTCGTGGAAAGTTAAGCAATGAACAGTTTAAAGTTGCACTTTTTTCTACTAGAAAACAATCACAAAATTGCAAGTTGTAATAAGCGAAAGCTAGAGATATTAATGACTGCAGGCAAAGATTAGAACAAGTTGGAGTTTAACATTTTGACAATATGTATTGATAGAAAGGTTCGTATGTTTCCCCAACTTCACCTAATACACGGAAACGTGTGAGTTACATCAATTAAATAAATTAACACGGAAATGATGGAGACCTCCATCTCTCTATATATGGTACTATAATAAAACAAACACAGGAAGACAAGGAAAATTATGTAGTCTCTCAAAGATATTGCAATAGTAAGAGTTGAGATTGAGTATGACCAATGACCCAGATTTGATTATAATTCCAACTTCGATGAGTTCTCTCAATTTATCTGGTTCTCAATATAGGAGACGTACTGTGGAACAAATATTTGCTAGTTGATAGTCATGTTCCGCCAACTAGATTTCCTTTGTTGTAAAAAAAAAAAAGAAAAAGAAGAAGAAGAAAGAAAAGGAAAAAAAAAGAGGAAAATCATGTCTTTCAGCAAAACACAGTTCAAAAAACATGCACAATAATAACTCCGAGACTTTTTTGATTTGTAGACTTTGTTATCATAATAGAGTTAGTGGGTCATCTAAAAATTTAAGCGTGCATGTAGACAAAATATTAGTATATTTATTTATTGTATTAACAACAAGAAGTCAATGATCAAATATCTTTCATTGGGTGAAAGAGTACCGAGATTCTTTTGTAATATCACAATATTATAAGCAAATTTTGATAATTGTGAATGGTTCGCATTATTGCATTATAGGATGTGGATTTTCTACAAATATTAAATCTTGTGTTTGTAATATCATAATGTTACAAAAGCTCTATTCCCCTTCAGAAAATGGTGGTGCTTGTGTGAGGGCAGGTCAAGAATTGACTTCTATTCCTCCGAATGCCTCGAATTTTTACCAAGTCAAGCTCGAAGTATGGAGACCTGCAACATAGCTCTTGTGAGTATGACCCAATTCAAATAGTCAATCTTGAACTATGAAGACCAAGAGATCTTGATAGAATTTTTCTATATAAACGAACAGGATAAGAACAAAGACCAACAAATTAATATTGTGGTCGAGGATTAAAAAAAATAAAAAACAAAAATGGCTAGACTTTCCAAGCCCTACATATGTGGTAATGGTGAAACATTAGAGCAATCGTAATGTAAGGATTAAGAAGGCCAATTGTCCAAATTAACAAAATAGAAAATCGATTGAAATATTATTAAACGCAAAGTCCAATAGTTATAAATTTTTTAGTCCAAATTTAATTTTATGTATATATATCAAAGACTCGATGTTGTCGCCAATATTTCGAATATCCCTTCCATTACCAAATCTCAGCTTCAAATCCAAGAATGGTGGGTGATTGGGATGCGTTAGCCCGGCCTGAAGCATTGACCCAACCACGACGCCTCAAAAGCAAATATCCCACCTGGTCCAAGCTATATATTACGTGGCATTTTTTGATGACATCATTAGAATAGTTTCAAGGGTAGCCATTGATATCAATTATGAGGCAACACTTATCATTGTTAGAAATAATTTCTCAAATTATTCTCTCCCATAAATATTCTTTCTTATTCAAGGGAATCTAAAACCGACTTGATTGTCAAAGGGGCAAACACCGTACTCTCACCGATGCTAGCCTTTGTTGCAGGTTGCGGAGTTGCTCACTTTGTCATTCGTCATCAAACTTGGAGTATTGAAGTAACTAATTCTTAACAAAATCAGTTTTATACTTCTATATCAGTGGATCTTTTGTCTTAGGAAGCTTCTATGTCCGTGTTGTTGACCATTGATAGTTGTTGCTTCAATCCATAATCACTGTATTTTTGGACAAAATAAATTAAATAGTGAAACTAAGAGCTATTTTAGTGTAAATTTTGTCTTGGGACAACCGGTAAAAGAAAAAGGACACAAGACAAAAACAATATTTTCAATGAAGGCCTTTTTCATCCTTTGTCAATTCAACCTGGCAATTGCACTGTCGCGTTGTACGCGAAAGGTATAATTAGAGCACCGCCAGTCTAGAAGGAGATGTCGGTTCGCCCTTACCAGATTTGAAGGATTCAATAAATACATCCACAATTAAGTAAATTTCAGATTTCAATTAGAATTCAACTCATTGGATTATCAGCTTATTTGGGAGTGCTTAAACTGTAACAGTTTAAAAGTAACAAAATAAGCATTCCCAAACAGCCACTATATCTCGGGGACCCAATGGATATTAATGTTGAATCTATTGATATTAATTAATTAAAAACATAAGATTTTATTATTTTTTATCTGATAAAATTGAGTATTAAATTTTTTCTTTTATTTTTATACCCTTCTGAGTTATTTTTGGACAAATTAAACGATATAAGTGATAGACAATATACATTTCACCTCGTTTTATATACAAATGTAATGTCTAATTTTAAATTTACCCTAATTGAGATTGTTTTATGGTGCCTAAAGATAAAGACAACATTGAGATCATAATACCCTTAATTTTGAGTCATAGTATTACAATTTTATGATTAAATAATAAATTATATAATTAATGTTATTTGTGGACAAAATTACCCTTTTATTGACATTTAATATATAAGAAAAATTAAATAGACATATAAACCTTATATGTATGTGTGACCCACCACATCCCTCTCTGGAATGAAACGAGATGTTGAAATTGAAGAAATTTCCATACATCAATTCACTTTTTTCAATTTTCCGTGAAAAGTGGTTTTTTTTTTTTTGTGGTCAAATATTTTTCCATTACTCACATTTTCAATTATATAGCACATTAAGGTACCTTGAGGGATGCAACCGCAAATTTTCAGTTGCCTTAATAAATATCTCGTGTAATTAAACAGAAAAAAAATAAAAAGGAAATTAGACAGTGGAAATAAATAAAATAAATGATTGGCGGACACATAAAAGATTACAATAAAATATTCAATTTTCTGTAACGGACATTGTAAATCTCCATATAATAAAGAGAAAAAATCTTTGCACAAAACCAACTTTATTTGAACTATAGGATCTCAAATTTTTCCAAATGATCAACTAAGATATTAACCTTCCTGAAACAGGAAAGATCTAGCAAAATTTATGAACTTAAAATAAGAAGAATATCATGCGAAATTATTGCACCCAAGGGCATTTGGTCTAGTGGTATGATTCTCGCTTAGGGTGCGAGAGGTCCCGAGTTCAATTCTCGGAATGCCCCATCCTTTTACCGTTCCTTAAATTTCTGTTTGGTGATCGAGACATTATTGCATGACTTCTCTCTTCCCCATTTTAAGCAACAAAAATATTTTCTTTATCTTTATATATATATATATGCACACTTTTCCCGATAAAAAGATCAAGCTTCAATTTCATTGTACGATCTTTAAAACAACAACAATTGAAAAATCAATGACAATTAAAATTATCCCCTTCAATTTCTATTTGGTGATCAAGATATTATTGCGTGACTTCTCTCTTCCTCATTTTAAGCAACAAAAATATTTTCTTTATCTTTATATATATATATATATATATATATATGTATATATATATGTATATATTGGTTTTGCCCACTTTTCCCGATAAAAAGATCAAGCTTCAATTTCATTGTACGATCTTTAAAACAACAACAATTGAAAAATCAATGACAATTAAAATTATCCCCTTCAATTTCTGTTTGGTGATCAAGATATTATTGCGTGACTTCTCTCTTCCTCATTTTAAGCAACAAAAATATTTTCTTTATCTTTATATATATATTTTTTGGTTTTGCCCACTTTTCCCAATAAAAAGATCAAGCTTCAATTTCATTGTACGGTCTTTAAAACGACAATAATTAAAAAATCAATGACAATTAAAATTATCCGCATTGCAAAGGTCGCCGCTTGGATGCGTTCAAAAACCACTTTCTTTAGCCTCAAGCAATGACATACCAAAACCACATTCTTGTACAACGTAAGCTAAACATTTGGTTTAAGTTGATGTTTTCCAAAATTTAGTCTTTCTTCACTTTAATTCGGATAGATAGAAAATGATTAACTGATACCTACTTCACACAAAGAATGATATATTACAATTCGATTCTTGTAACTTGTAAGCTGAAAAAACAGCCCAAAAAATACAGAAAAAAAATGGCCTTACCCTACCTGAATATTGGTGATGTACAATATCAACACTAGTATTTAGATCAGAGAGATAATACTACGCTACTTTCTTCCCAAGAATGGTCTCTCTCGATGATGATCTGAGATGATTCCGAATCATAACCTAATATCTACGGCGAACAAGCATGATAGATCTCAAGAAAACTACGGCACGAACCATTTCGAGTAACAGAGATTAGCTGAGTTAGGTTTGTCATGCATTTGACTAGAAGAGAAATCAAAAGTTGCCGTATACAAATTTGCCATTTTTGCTTACAGGACTCAGAGGATTCCCAGCGATACAAGTCCTAAGAAGGGTATGGTCAACTCTGATGCCCAAATCGTTGGCATAATTTCTACTTGGGACAAGATTCGGTGCCATTGGCGGCTTATTCATTACTGCATAGGAAGCGGCAGGCTGCTTTGCGCGGAAAACCCCCCATAGATAATACTTATTCTGGAATCCTGCAAAATATTTTTACAACTCTGCGTCAAAAATGGAGAAGAAGAGTTTGTGAATATGGGTGTTGCTCGGTATTTCTTATGAACTCACTCCAATAGACCAATGGCAGTTCTGTGGAAGTAAAGATCAAAAGGTCAGCATTTTTTATGCTGGCTCTCATGGCAAATTCCGCCCGTGTCATCTCTTCAACCAGGTGGTCGAAGGTCCTCTCGTATCTGTCCCAAAGAAGAGCTATATAAGAAATGACAAAATTTTGGACAAAAAGACATTAAGTTCCTAGAGGTAAAAACTAACACCTTATATCTGCCGGGAAGAAATACAGAGCAATATTGCCATCAGTTGGCTCTGACTTCTCAAAGCCCTTAGGCCACACTGCAGCTTTGGGAAGCATTTCCAGATGGAGCAATGATGGAATCATACAGGCCTCCTCATACACCTTTTGGCAAGCTCTGCTTGATAAATGACCTACAAATCCTTCTAATGCATCATCATTGCTGTTGATGATATTGAAACTTCCCCTGTCAAAATACAATCATCTTATCATCATAAAATAATGATTTTGTTCTCATCTTGTATTTGTTTACAAACCGATATCATAAGAAACAATAAAAGTATATATTCCTGACCTCCAAATAGGATTAATCAGTGGTTTTGCCAGTTCAAGGCAGTCAGGTGCAGCAATACTTGGGTGACCCCGCACGGGTACTAATGTTTCTTGTTTTCTACGATCTGCCTCTCTTTTACGATCAGCAATGTTAGCCTCTGAGCAGGAAACATCTTTCTTCAGATTATTCGGGAAGGGGGGATTACTTGCTAATTCAGCATACTCGATAACTTGCTTTGTCGATGCTTTACAAGCTTGCTCGCAGATTCTAGACTTACCACTCTCATTTTCTTTTCTAGATGCTGAGGAAGAAAAGTCATTTTTCTTTTTCAGCTCCTTGCAGTTTGCCTTGTAGTGTCCTATCTGCCGGCAATTGAAGCAGACAACCCAGTTCGCATCCCTCTTCTTGATCCCACCCTTCTGCTTATGGAGGTTCTTCCTTTTTTTCTTCTTAGAGAACTTGCCCTTGGCAGTGGACCAGGAAGAACTTGGGGAAAGCACAATGGGTCCCTCTCTTAGTGGAGAAGGGTTAGCCCCTTGAGGCTCATGAATTTGCTGAAAGGAGCCAATTTGACATCCTTGTCCCTCTGCCACAACTATCGGGAGATCAGGATCATTGCCAGCCCTCAGTTCAATTCCAAAGGAATGGCAATCACCAGCTAATTGGGAATCCTCCCTTGAGTCAAGTTTGTCATATGCTGATTGCAGCGAGGACCCACTATGACCATGACTCTTCTCTATCCCGGTTGTAATTGTCAGATGAGTAATACTCTTGTTTGATTTGTCTATAGAATTATTTCTGATAACTTCTGAACCTGTAGCAATGCCTGCTGAATCCACTTCACATTCCTCACAGACCCACCGGACAAATTCATCGAAAGTTTTCGGCAATTTAGGGAGACAGTAGCTGAAACCAAAATAGAAAATGACAAAGAACAGAAAATTTTACACGATTTAGACGACAGCAAGGAATAGCACTCGCAATTGGTAATACTGAAACCATAATGGAAAGAAAGTTCAAAACTCTCGGGAAAAGATTATTACAAAAAATAACATGACACAAAGCTACTTGGAAAGAAATCTAAACAATTGAAATAGAGACCAATGATCATACTAAATTCACTATGACAAACCAGTTGTACTTCTGTCCACATTGCAAGACTTGGGTAAACTTAAGATGTATAGATTTGAGCATCTAACATGCAAGACACCAGCCAGATAAAGAAATCTACTCCTTCCACATGTGATAGATAAACTGGATCTAAAGATTTTAAAGTCACTAACGTGTTAAAATCAGTAAGCCAAAAATATCAGCAGTTATACCCTTACCGATGCACAGCAACACCTAGACATTTGATGCAGTAAACAAACGCATTAGCGTATCCTTCATCACCACATTGTAGACATATTGTTACCTGCAAGCATATAAAAGACAATAACTAACAGCATGATCTTACAGCAGGTCAAAGTGTAGGACAAGCAAGAAATCCCAATGCCATATTACATTATGAACTTGCTAAACCCAATATCAAGTATGATCAATGATTTCAACTTAACATTCATGAATGTTTCCATACGACAAAGGAAGGCATTAAATTGTATGATACCTAACCCAAACACCATGTACATGTGAATTGCAAATACAAAAGCTACCCAAGTACTGGCCACTACAAAATAAGCCAATATAGTTCCACACTACAACCCCCAGAATTTTATATAATCCTACGAAAGGGGCACAAGTATTTCGTCAAGTTGGATATAACCTTAATCTGATGAATCAGAAAGCGCTTGAGTGATCAAATTTAACGCATTATAGAGACCATAAGAAACGGAAAAGAGAAAAATATAAAGAAGCAATGGAAGCTGCAATCCATGACAAACACAAAACGCAACAAGTTTTGATGTTTGGACAATTGATGCTATTACCAGGGCACCAACCGAAGACATCCAGATACCAATCGGATTCCCTACATCTTCAGCATGCAAACAAGTCAATCCACTAAGTACATCCACATAACTTCTTCCCCATCCCACCCCCCACTAAACAGGTGATCAAGCTGGTACTAGAGAAATGTAGAGAGACTAAACTTTCGAAGTATCCGATAAGCAAACATTGCCCTTAAACACTCTGATTTTAAAACCACAAGTAACATCAAGTGAGACTAATGCAACCACACAGCATAACAATCACAATATGATGATGTTTAGCAAGAAAGAATCTTTATCCACATTTGACAAGATTCCAACTTTGAAAAAGATAAAATAACAAGTTAGGCCTCCCCAGCACATAAAAATATAAAATTTATTAAAATAGACATAACCGAAGACCAATTTCAACCCAATTATTAAATTTTTCCATAGCTGAACTTCCCTCCACCCAATACACCAAAAAAAAAAACCAAAAGATTATAATAATCAAACAAGACAGTACAAAATTAAGATCATTAAACTAACATAACTGCAACATTACACCCAGAAACCAACTGGGTTCTCAAACAAAGCTTGCACACTCACAATTATACAAAAACACACATACATTTTTTAAGCATATACGCATAAAAATTCAAACTAAAAAAAGAAAGGAAAATAAAAAGAAGAAACATACCATGTTGAGAAGAAGTAGCAAATATGTAGACACCCACAAAAAGAATTAATCATAGTAACCAAAAGGACATTGAAACACTGAAGAAGCCACCCAACAATAATGCTTAGTAATGCTGAAGCTCTGCTTCTCTTCAAGGCTTTTCTTTTCTTCCTCTTTTTTTCCTCTTTTCCCAGTTTTTTTTTTTTGGGGGGTTTTTTCTTCTTCGGGGTTTTCTCAAGAACCCTAACGCACCCTACAATTGGTTAGCAACATAGAGAAGACATATCGCATGAGAGTTTTTTTTTTTTTTTTTTGCGGCGGTGTTTTTGTGTGTGTGTTTTTTTTTGGGGCCGGGCGGGGGGGGGGGGGGCCGCGAGGGGAGGTCGGTTTTTCGAAGTGTTTAAGTTGTACTCTGATTACGTCTACTAATTTTATTCCATTATTGCTTCTTATTTGAAAAGGCTTCTTTTTAGGTTTCTTACAATATCATCATAATTTTAGTAATTTTTATTGTTCTTCTATTTCTACCTTTTCACACACACACACACACATATATACACATGGAAGACTAGTTTCAATTGATTTTTTTAAAAATATTTTTTGAGATGTTCAAATTTTTAATTTTTTGTTGAATTAGATTTTTTATCTTTGAAGAAAACTAAATTTAAACTTTTCTTAGAATTTCATCTTTTTTAAAAAATTAATTCAAGTATTTATTTTATATATATACATCTTTTCACAAACAAATACTTAAAAAAAAAGTGTTCAAATGACCCTACAGTCTCACGATCTTTATTATTGTTAATAATATTACCAACAATTATTATTTTCTCTTAAAAATATTTTATAATGTAGCTATCTCATTATTTTGAATTTGGATCTTTTCTGATATCTTTTCTTTCATATTTTTTATGCTTTTGTTTGAGATTTTAAATTTAAGTAATGAGCAAATCTGACTTCCCGAATTTAGGGAGGTAGATAGTAATTTGTAAAACAAATGTAGAAAGCCGCTTTAAGCACACGGGTTGGAGTTTTCCTTTTCCCATTCTTTTGGTTGGTCAAAGACCTTTGAAGTTGATGAAAATTTTACCTTTCACTCCCTAATGTCTAAGGAAGAGTTTGGGAATACATATAATTTAAAAGCAGCCATGACAAGCTATTCTCTCACCAGCGTAGGGATCTGTTTTTTTTTATGTAGAGATGAATTCAGCCGAATTTTGCCCCAAAAAAAAAAAAGAAAAGAAAAAATGAACTTATTCGACATAATCTAACCATCAATTGGTAAGTTTTGAGTATATGAATCTTGTTTTAAGAAGGTGATTCAGAATCAGAATCTTCATAACATGTGAAGATATTCGAATTTAAATATAATCTTAAAACATCTCAACCTCAACTAATTAACCACGTAATATAGCAAATTTTATATTTTCTTTACAGATTCATCCACGTTTAATTTGCTGCAGAAAAACTAGGCCTCCCCTGGCCGATGAAGTTTGTGAACCTGACAAGGTGACTAGTTTGACTTTTAAACCAGTTCAACTTAAACTAACAGATGTGTTTGTTTTTTTTTTTTTTTTAAATAACTTTTCTTAAGTTGCTTTTAAGTAGAAAAGAAAGAATTCCCCACCCTGAACTTCTATACTTTTTATGGTTTTTACTGCTTAAAAAAAAATTTTTTGATCATACAATTTACTATTTTATCTTTTCATTTTTATCTTTGTTACTTAACCATTTTTACTATTTTATCCTTGACTTTTTCCTTTATTGCTATATATTATATTATATAGGATAAAAATTAAATTATTAAAATTATAGTATCATGATAATATATTTTTTTTAAATAAATAAATAACTATATTTATATTATATTTTAACAAAAATTGTATTTTTATGTTCTTAATAGTTATTTAACAACATAAATTACTTTTCAATATATTTTAATCAAACATGTAAATATTTATTTTTATAATTACAATTTTTATTCAAATGAATAACTAAAGTTGAAAATTAAAATAATAATAATTAAAACCAAAAATGCTTCAAGTAATCTTTCGATGAGCCAATATCACGTGCTCTAAGATGAATTAATAAGTTGACTTGCTCAATCGTGCTCCACCATGATGTTGCTGTATATGACCGCACGAAATTCCGATAACGTCTGCTAGCTTTCAACTTAAATTCGCACACCAATGCATCCTTGATAAAGTCATAACATGCTGCATTTGCCCAGCCCCTTCCAAATTCAGCCATACTATTTTAGCTTTTGGACAAGTACCACTGATGATGGGCCAACCCCGACCCCGACCCGGACCCGGACCCTACTACCCGACCTCCATGGCCCAACTAGACCCGCCCAATGGCTTCATAAGAAATTCTATAAATACTTTGTCTTTACACTGAAAAAGAAGTAACACTTTCAATTTGTACATTCCTTTGTTTAGAAACATTCCTGTCCAAAAATAAAATAATCCCACAATCCCTTTCTAACTTGATCATCAAAGAACTTTTGACGGATGCCACACCAGTACCCAACTCTCTCTATTTTGTAAGAATATCCATCATCAACCACTTCTACAAGCGCAATAACATCCTCCAGCTTGGGGATGACGAATTCATTATCGAATCAACTACAAATGTTATTCATGTAATAGATGCTATTCTAATCTTCTCATATTATCTCCCAACTTTTTATTTCACTTATCCTTCTATTCTTTGTAGTTAAAAAGTAAAACGACGGAACCATAATTAATATTTGGATCTTCCCCCCTAAACTATATGCTAGTCGATGGTTTAACCATACCCTCTAGGCTCCATGACCATGAGTCATGCATAGAGAAAAACATCAAACGGCTACATGACCCCGTTTAACCTGAATAGGTTTTCTCATATCCTACCAAAAACATATAAGCTTTTTCTTTTCTTTTTTTTCGCCAGAGGCCAAAGCGGGTTAGATTGCTATACTTTTAGGAAAAACTTAAAAACGTGTGTGAAATGTGAACCTGCGCACCATAAGAATGTGAACATTCCAAGGGTTAACCCCTTCCATTTAAACACCAAAATAAATTCATATCTCCACAGACGTACTAATTTTAACTTCAATACCAAGGAAAATTTTGTCAATATACTGAATTCAAGCATTTTTTAATGACAAAATATATACTAAATAAACTCATATAAGCAAAATTCAATGTTTGTGAAATTTTTTTTTTTAATACAAATATGATGAGACAATATGGCCACAGTTTACAACCGTTAAATCCCACTTATCTTATGAGGAGATGATCGCTCCTACAATCTGACCCATGTCAACTTATACATTCCACTGCTTGATCTGTCAGTCCCCAGCATCAGGATTCAACTAACATGACAAGCAAAATCAGAAGTAGTTTCACTTGATCTCTCAGGTAAAATGAATGTCACAAATGCTCAAGAAGCAATTCGATGCAGCAAAAGAGGACATTGTATACCTTAAAACCACAAAAAGTTTCACTTGAGCTTTATCTGTCTACACAAATAACCAACATTACATGATTAAACAATAACAGAGACAAAATCCTTGGGTATGCACAATGCAAAGCGGCAATTGCATTTAGATAGCTTAGTATGTACCATAGAGACTGCATGAAGTTAGAAACTAAAAACTTAGGTAGTGTTTTCCATTATTACTCTTCTATTGGTTCAAAAATTCTATCATGTGATGCATTAATACTGGCCCATAAGTATGAAATAGGGGTCACAACAGGATTATGCAGCATACACGCTTCTGTTCGACTCTAACTTCATTTTGGTTGTTACTATTTAATTCTTAGTATAACTTTTTGGTTTTTTATTACTCAATTATCTTCAGAACAGTATGCTCTACTTCAGCGCAGCAAGAGAAGACATTATGTACGAAAAAGTTTCAATTCAGGTTTGCTTGTCTACAGAACTAACCATAACTACATGATAAACAATATCAGAAGTCCTTGGATACGCACAAGCAAAGTGGCAATTTCATTTTAGATAGTTTAGCATGCATTTGAGTATTTCTGTTTGAGCTCACAATCTCACAATTGACCTGCAAATGTTACAGATGAAAGTCTAGATTGGGTCAATGTACCATTATGCTCTAGAGCAGAATACAGAAGAATTTCAGAGATATAGTTGGATTTTTCCCCAGAATATTTTGTTGTATACTGTGAATACTTCCCCATTCTTTCCCAGAGGCAGAAAGGTGACAACTCTTTCCCTGAAGGATATTTTTGTTTCTCTAGTTTTCACGCTTCAATTCAGACAACATATGATGCATCCAAACTAGGAGAGGAATGAACCAAATAGAAGGCAAGACATGGAAGCTTTGCAAAAGACTCATAATTTGTGACTTCCCCCCCAAGGAAAGTTCAATTCACATTTGCACTGTGATATCATGAGAAAATAGAAATAATTTCTAGATACAAAGATAAGAATATTTTTCCGGTCACATACCTAATAGCATTGAATGAGAAACAAGCATCACGTCAGGAAGCAGAGGGGCAGAGGTCTTGCCAAGATTATGGCCCCCCCCTTTTGATTCCTGAATTCCCTTTAGCAAAATTTATATGGTCTATAAGTAGGCGAATAGGAGCCACGGCAAGGTTATGCAGCATTCACACTCCTGTTTGACTCTGACTTCATTTCGGGTTTTACCATTTAATTCCTCATTCCATGGCTATTAGTTCTTTTGTTTTTATTACTCAATCATATATCCTCAATGCAGATTTCTTTCGTTTCCTGTAATCCTGAATCTAGAGGGTATGACCTTGATTCAATGAAAGCACACAACTCCCCAGGCAGAAGACCACAGTAAAAGGGGATCTGAAATGAGAGAAAATAAAAGGGAAACAGAACCTGCACTCTCTCCAAATAATCCATTAAAATTGAGTTCAAGTTTACCATCCTTCACCTTACACACTTTAAGCATGAAAAACCCTTGATCCTCTACACGTGCAATTCAAGTTAATCACAAAAATTGCATCAAGTTAGTAATGTGCATCAGGCTGACTCTATCTTGGTCACAACTCCTGGCCAACATAATCTGAGTATCCAAGACCTTTTGAGACAAGAATATTGGTGAACCAACAATGAAGCATCAGTCACAAGATCAGCAATCGTGAGTGAGGTCTATAGTTATTTCTGAGTGACTCCTTCAGAATCAATAATAAAGATAGGTGTGCTAAAATTGGAATAACAAACCAAACTAAGCCTTGATCTACTACGTGAGGGTGAGGTAAACTTCAGCTATCAAAGGGAAAGTTTCTACTGCCAACTAGTAGGACACGGAAGGCAATGCAATTTACTGGAGGATGAAGATAGATTTCTTTTCCTTCTTCATGTGAATATGACTTTCAATTTTACTTTTACAGATATTTATGTCACCAGTGGTGCCCCCATATCACTGAAACTACCCTAAATACCAACTTCCATACAATTTCTCATCTTGATGACAAAATCTTTATCGAGCCAATCCTCATGAAGTTATCACTTATCAGTATCATGCAGAACCAAACAATCGTTATAGTTACATAATGCAGAAACTCATGTATGTAGTAAAATTATTCTGCTCATTTCCCAAAACTGAATCCATATTGCAGAACCAAAATTGAATGCACTTACCGTGGCATTATAGAAGGCAAAAGAGAGAAGAAACATTTACTAAGTGAAAGTACAGAAAAATAAAGTTTCCTTTAAAAAGCTCAATTATGTATTAATCATGTCTGTCCAACATGACAACATCATGCAGCATATCTGATAACAATTAATTACAAAGACCTTATATGTGTACTAAAATGAGCTTGAAAGTGCATCATTATTACCAAAAAAAAAAGGTGATACTAGAACAAATAACAAGCGGCCAACAATTAGGTAAAAATCAAATTTGATAGCTACAGCATAGCAGAGCAATAGATTGGAATTACCAAAAACATTTAGCAGTCATCTCAATCACTTTGATGGAGAGAAGCTACAGCATTAGAAGGCACAATTTGAAGCTCCTTACGCTTCAGATACTCATTCAAAATCGTAAGACGAGCAGTCTCAAAAGCAAAGTAACCTATAGCAGAAAAGCAAGCACTATGAAGAACTCTAGGCCCCATTCCACGCGTAAATCCAACCCATCCTTCCTCCTTCAAAATCTGCTTAACAGTAGCCAGAACGCCACCATACATCGCAGCAGCAACCTTATTCGCAACCTCCCCTTGAGACTGAGTCATCAACCTAGTTTTCACCACATCCAATGGTGTTGTGAAAGAAGCAGATATCGCCCCAGCCAATGCCCCACAACAAACACTCTGGTACCCCTCCAAACTCACCCTCTTCGTCCTCCTCAAAACAGCAGCTTTCAAATACTCAAACGAAGAATAACTCAACACACCAGCTGGCAAGTTCCTCAACAGTGTAGCACTATACCCTGCATACAACCCCAAAATCCCATCTTTCTCCAAGATCCTCAACAAAACCTCCCAAGACCTACCCTTTGCACCAGCTTGCATCCTCTGGGTGATCAACTCTTTGGGGACCATTATAGCAGATGACACAATATTCCCCGTTGCACCAGCAGTGGGAGGGATTAACACAGGTGGGAATTGTGGGATTCTCGACAAAATCGACTTCCCAAACTCACAAGTCCCAAAATAAACAGCAGAAGAAGCTGAGGAACCAACAATCACCGCGGACACGCCGCGATAAAACCCAAGAATCCCATTATTCTGGAAGGTCTTAACAAAGGCATCAAGTGTACCATTATAAATCTCAGATGCCCCTTTAGTCTGGAGCTTAGTTTTGATAGTATCAAGTGGGTGAAGGCACACATAAGTGAATGCACCAGCAATGCCACCAGCAGCAGCACCGGTGACCGCTCTTTCAAGAACAGAAAGGTTCTTGAGTAAAGCATACACCTTTGGGGACCCCCTTGAGGCTGGTTTCACCCAATTCTGTGACGTGGGTTTTTCTGGGTTTTGGATTTGGGCCTCAAGGGATATTGAAGTTGAAGAAAATTTGAGCCCTTTTGAGGTAAAACTTTGAATTCTGTGTGATTTGTTAGGGTTTGTGAGGTGGGGTGTTGGGGTGGATAAGAGGGTGTTGAGGTGGTTGAAGTTGGAATTGAAGTCATTAAGTGTGTGTGCGTGCTGTGAATTTGGAGTAAGGAAGGTAAGGGATTTGCTGATTTTGGTCTCCATTGGAAATGGTGGGGGGTGGGGTATGGCTCTTCTGTGTGCTTCAAGTCATGTTTGTTTACAGATATGAAGGGTCTTGGTGGTTGTGTGGTTTGTTGGCTGACAAGTTCAGGTTGCTGTGTGGTTTGGAGAGCCAAGATTTGGCCATAAATAATAGAAGCTAGGTCAACTCCAAGCTTGACCCAAAATAATAATAATAATAATTAATTAAAAATATATTATTATTTTGAATAATAAACTCATACAAATAAAAATATGGAGTTGTAGAAAATTTTTAACTTAAAATAAATTATAAAAACGTAAACAAAAATATGATTAGTGATAAACATATAATATCATCGTTGACAATTAATTAATATTAATAATATAATATACCATAGTAATATATTAACTAAAATAAAGAGAGATATTTGAAAAAATATAAAAGTAGGAAGTCTATAAAATAGGGAAGTTGGTGGAATCAAAGTTAAATGGAAATAGAAGATAAAAGATTATATTTAAAAGCTAGTGGATTACTGAAGTGAAGTTAAAATTAAAGTTGTAAAGATACAGGAATGACTTAAAATCTATAACGCATAAAAAGAAGAAAAAAAAGAAAAGCTGTTAGAATCGACCTTGTCAATAATATTATTATTTGGTTTCACATGGAAAAGAACAATAATTAATTTTTTATTATGAATTTGATCTATTTCTCAACTTTGTCACTAAACATTTTTCTGAGTATCTCATTTGGAAACCGTTTTAGTGATCTTTTTTTGCAGTGAACAAGTGTCTCTATTTTAATTATGGGTAACGTTTGACTTTTCAAAGCTAAACTGAGCAATTTTTTTCAACTGAAAACATTTGAACCTTCTGAAAAGTAAAAATATGAAATCAACAATCTAAAGAGAAAATATTACTCTCTAAAAATTTGTAGTTTTGAACATATTTAATTTGTAGAATAAATTTATCCCAAAATTGAGACAGAGGAATGTAGATGTTTAACTGTTGTCCTTTTAGGCCACTTATTGAACCCAAGTGATATGAATCAAATGATTTAGGGCCTCTTTAGATTGGTTTTTTTAATGAAAAATATTTTATTTTTCTTTTGTAAAAAAGCACATTCTTTTTTTTGCAAGAAATATTTAGATTAATTTGAAAAAAATTGAAATACTAAATAAAAGAACTTAAATTTACTTTTTCTTAGAATTTAGAAATTTCAACTTCCAAAAAAATACTCTTCTCAAAACTTGTAGAAAAGATACTTAAAAAAAAAGTGAATTTAAACGAGAATTTAAATTCTCTAAAATTATAATATTTCAAAATTTTGAAAGAAAAATATCTTACATAGTCAAAAGTATAATTCTTTCGTCAGTTCGGGAGCAAATTAAACTGTTCTAGGAGAAAAAGTTGAGTTAATTTTGGTATTAATTGAGACATTTACCAATAAAAAGGGAAAAAAAATAGAAAAATTGTGGACAAATGTGAAGCAGTGAGGCACATGGTGTGGCTACCAAATCCATTGTCACGCCAGACGATTTTAGTGAAGGCAACCATTCATGCATGGACATCCCATCAAGCACGCCTTTGAGAGTGCCTTTTAAGGCCGTTGAGAATAATGTATGGCTCGATGAAAGCATGAAACAAACTTAAGCTTTGTTGCTCAAATTATTACCTTCTTTATATTTTTTTTTAACCCCCTACCCTAATCCAATACGACTTTTCATTAGTTTGGATTCCAAACCTTCTTCGCTGTTAAAAAAAAATAATCTTGATCATTTGATTAAATTTATAGAATATATTGTTCCAAATACTACTCAGTCTTACCATTATAAACCACGAGACAGCAAAGAAGATTTTATTACATATTTAAACCGAACCAAACTAAATCAATTTTTTTTTTTTCATTCGACTAAGATTCACTACATCTTTATAACGTGTTGTGAAAATAATTTTTTTATTGATTTACAATTTTTAGTAAATTGCAACAAGAAGTTATTAGTCAATAAGGCATGATGTGGGTGGTCTTAGTATCATACGTAGCCAAACACGACTTAGAATTCTTCACTCTTAAAACCTTGACCAAGTCCCCACACATCTGCCTTACACCTGCTGAACAGTCACTCTGCATTACCAGCAACACTTTGGTCAACCCGTTGACCCTCATCACACGCGCCCTCGCCCTCTCGTCACGCGCCACGCAGCACACGCCCCACACCACCGTGATCCCATACTCCGTCGCCGCACTCGAACACTTCATCAGCCTTCTCACAATCTCCACCACGCACTCCTCATCTTCGCCTATCGCTGCCCTCCCCTCCGTGCACGTCGCCACTGTTTCTAGAACTTTCATCGCTTTCTCGATGACCGGAGCTTTTGCTTCCAAGCCGGAGAGGATTCTCCCAACGGTTCGTGCAATTCGGAGCTGAACCAGCTCCTTTTTGGCCGGTCTGGAGGTTGAGATGCGAGCCAGGGCTGATAAACCGGTTTCGACTGCGAACAGATCGGTTTCGTCGCCGATTAATCGGTGCAATTCGTACAACAAGCCTTGTTTTCCTGCAATTTTGCGCTGTGATTCGGAATTAATCGCGATTAATTCCAAAATTCTCGCCGTTGCAGTCCTCGAATCTAAGCTTCCTATTCGCAGAATCGCAACGAATCGCGATAACAGATCGCGTTCGCTTTGCAAAATCAATCTGTGTAACCGCTCCTCAGCTCCATTTCCCGATGAAACCAAGTCCAAAACCGTGATCACCGCTTCACAAACTTCAATCTCGTTACAATCATGCAAAACTTCCAAAACATCCGCAACGGCGTCGTCCGATTTAGCAATTAACTCCCTATTCCCCTCAGAAAACTTCAAAAAATCGATGATTATCGCGAGAGAACTCAATCTATCGCGGCCGAGATTTTTGATAATACCCGGAGCTTGTTGCGGAGAAATACTTGTAGATGACGATGCGGAAACGGCGAGGTCAGCAGCGGAGGAGGAGGAGAGGTGGATGAGGCGGCGGAGAGTGAGATTAGGGGTGAAATCGGTGGAGGAGAGGACCTGCATGGTGGCGGGACACGTGTTGTGACCCTGGGAGAGCCACGTCTGGATGGAGCTGCGATCATATGTCACGCCGGTGCAGAGACTCACGGGGGACTTCATCACGTCCATTGAGATTGGGCAACGCAACAGGCTCGAAACGGTAATGTACAACTCTTCTCTCTTTTCTCTTCCCATTATTGTTATTGTTATTAACAATTTTTGGTAGAATTTTGTGTTTGTGTTTGTGTTTGCATTGTCTTGTGTGGTGTGTGTTTTGAGTGTTACTTGTGGGTTGTGAAGGGAGTTTTATAAAGAGGGAGTGGGTGGGTCAAAAGGGACCTTTCCTCAGAGGTTTGTCGTTTATGGAAGAAAATGGCGACCGTGTAGGAGTGGGTGTTTGATGATTTGAATTCTGGGGATCAGTAACTCAGATGTGGGGCCGGCCTGTTGAAATTTTTGTCAAAAATTTAACCCATGTTGGGCAATCGTGTTTTAATTAGTATTTAATAACTTGGTTAAATCAAAACATTATTTTCTCTCATTTTAATCATTTGGTAAAATAGTGTTGTTATTCTAAATTGTGTTGCCACACATATAATGTAGAAAATTTCAGAAATGCTGTCTCCCCAAATGTCCTAGTGACAAGGCTTAAGGTCGAAAGTCACTTGTGAGTCAAGTTTGATCATTCTCAATTGTTAGTATTTAGTATAAGGGATGTGTTGTACACACAAAGTTTATCAATTAATAATTAGATTCTATCAGTTAAATTCTTTTTATAAAAAAGATTACAAACGATCCCCGAAACTTATAGAAGTTTCAAGTTCGTCATCTCTTAGCTAGGTAAGTAGTCTTTTTATTCTACCTCCAAAACGAAAAATACAAGGCACATATAAAGCTATATTCAAGACGACTGCTGTATTTACAATGCGAAACAAAAACACTTTTGATATCCTCTAAAAAGTCAATTTGGTTCTTATTATTTCATAAATGACTCACTTGATTCTCAATGTCTTTCAAAGGAGGCAACGCAGTTTCTTTCGAATGAGTCTAAGGGTTGTAACCCCTCTATAGTCTTCTCCTAAATAGCTGCACATCTCATCTGGAGATTCTTGCGGTTGGTGGTTCCCAATTAATTTATGAAGGTTAAACTTAACAATCTAATCGGCACATTTGTGAGCTTCTCAATACATACGAGTAATTGGGAAACTTGAGTGGTTGGTGCTACACTCCTGTCAACCAAAAATAGGAATGGAATTGATAATCTTGTAAATATTGAAGACGAAATAGGTCATTTTTAAAATAATGAGAACCATGTTAATTTGCTTTGCAAATAACTAGAATCAAGTAGATCAGTTTTGAAACAACGAGATGTGGAATTTGCCTTTTACATGCACAATAACTTGCGCAATCCATAGTTAAGAAAGGACATCTTTTGCGAATTTAAACATTGTTTTAATCTCTTCTACTTGAAAAATGGGAAAAGAGAAGGAAAGAAAATTAAAATGCGTAATGCAATATAGATTTTCCTTTTGAATCTAGGAAAGTGACTTATCTAAGAAATGTAATTTAGCCTTTGTTATGCCGTAACGTATGGTTAAATTCAAACACGTTTGAGTCTGTTTGTAACATCTTTAATTCTTCTTTATATGGTAAGAATTTGTTCAAGTGTAGCATTTTTGTCACGCATAAGAATGATCGTAACTCAACCAATGGATTGCAAACACTTGGATATACTTTTTACCAAGCTTGAGTGGGCAACGCTGTATATTTTTTTCTTTCGTACCACAAAACCAAGTGATTGTCCATATCTTATCATCAACATACAAATCTGTAGTAATTTAGACCTACCACTTTGAGTTCTATATATTAAGCTCTGGATGCATCAAGTGTCCAAGATACTACGAAATGGACATCCATTTTCCATTTTCCCCTATATTTTTACCATTTATTACTCCCTAATGTGGGTTGACTTGCTATCCTGCGAAAGGTAAATTCATTCATGTGCGTATCATTGTGCTCGAGAATTGATTAATCTGGCGAAGAGGCATTGACATTAATTTGGTAGGTAACTAAGTTAGGCCGTGATTGATATTAGTGAGTAGTTCAAATGGTTTAAATGACGTCTTAAAATTATTGAGTAATTTAAAGGATTGAGATTACTCTTTCAACAGTGATGACTTGAATTCAAATTATATTGTGAACGGGGATTAAAAAGAAAAACTCTGCTTGACTGTGCACTTAATGTTTCTTGAAAGACTGTTAGATCATTCTGAAAGCAGTAACTTATAAGGTGGATAATGATTTCATTCGCTTTTTAGGTTAATCACATAACCTTCAGTTTCTGCATCTAGTGCTCCATGACGAGACCATCACCATAAAAGAAATCAGACCTGCCAATTTTTCTCCACCTGACTGGATTATATATGCATATTCTTTGCTAATATGACTTTTTTGGCGAATGATTATATATGCATATTATATTGCAGTACAAGGATATTATTCTTCAATATTCGATTGATACGGTACTCTAGTAAATGGGAATGTTGAATTAATTCTTGGTAAAATATAATTATTTTTTTTAGTGATTTGTCTAATTAGCTAATTATTTATGTGGTTTAAAACTTATCATATTGCCTTCTGTACTTTTTTAAAAGGCACAATCACTTTAATGTTTTCTGTTCAAATTAGCATATTGTGCATTTAATGCACCTTTCTTTTTTTTAATTTGTGAACGTTAACTTATAGTTTAAGTAGTTGAGACTATCTGCTTTAAGAATGTGATCTTTGGTTCAGATTTTATGGGGAACAAGAGGTTGGGTTTAAAAAAAAAAAAAAAACCTTGTAATGTATCATATATTTTCACAAAAAAATATCTTTATGCTTAGTGATGGAGTTCAGATAATAATAGGGAAAAAGGAAATTATATTACTTTTTGAAAAGTATACAGGGTAAAGTAGTGAGTTTTAAGACACAAGGATACTAAGTTAATTAGACAAATCATATAAAGTAACGTGTCATTTTTAAAAAAGCACATAAGAAATGTGATAACTTTTAAAATTCAAGGGGTATAAACTAATTTGACTAATCATAGAAAGATAGCATTCATTTTACCTTTAATTTTTTATAAAAAAAAATTAGCTTAGAAAATGTTGCATTAAACTTCTTTCTAAAATTATAAATTTTATAGTATAATAGCATCTTCAAAACCAGACATAATAAGAGAGTACAGGGTACTAATTTAAAACTTTGTCATAACCAATCACTACCTTACTCTACTAACCCAGCAAACATATAAAACTTATGAGATGATCTATGAAGCTTTTGTCAAAGCTCATAAGATACACAAGCTTAATTAGGTAATATTCTCATCGTACACGATAAAAAGAACATCACATCAAAGACTTGTAATTTATATTGGTACCGGATGTTGTCATTCACAGGCTTGAAATAAAATTTAGCCAACTTTGACTGACCAAACGGCTACGGAGACCACCTGACAAAATTTTTGGACAACCCCCTGAAACTAGCAGAGTCTGTTTTTCTTTGTTATTTTCTTTTACGAGAAATTCACCAGAAGTAGGACCAAATTATAGTGTGTTTGGAATTATTTTATTTTAAGATACTTATCTTATTGAAATTTAGAAATATCTTATAAGATTTAAAATATCTTATCATATGCATCATATATTTTATAGTTATAAAAAATAAGATAGGAAAGATTACTTATTTTTTATAAGATAAAAAGTATGGTTTTATTTTAAATTTTTATAGGATGCATGATAAGATTTCTTAAATCTTATAAGATATACTTTCATTTTAATAGGATAAGCATCTTAAAATAAGACTATAACAAACAGAGCATTAGATTCAACTGAAACTATAAACCCCGAAATATTGTTGCGTGTCCCGATTCTGTTCGAGTCAGTGAAGGATTAGACAATATATGTGATGGAAAGATAAAAATTGAAAAGTTGCCATCGAACTATTTCACCTTGAATGATTTAATAAATGGCTATGGGACTATTTGACCTAAGTCTTTTGGGGGCACCATTAAAGTTTATCGGTCTATGAGTTGGTTTAATGAATCCCACAAGAAAATGGACTCGAGTGGCTTATGAATCTGTCAAACATTAAAAGTTTGAAGACATTGTTATGTATATGGACCAATCAACAGGTTGTTCATCTACGCGTAAGTTTGAATATCACGTTGTGCTAAATGCATTTACTTGTTGCTTATTGACTCTGCCCTCGTTTGACTCTGAAGCATTCATTGTAGACCGTATTACTCGTTGAATCAATTATTGTAGGCTACAGTGCTAACATTTTCTTATAATAAATTCAACCACCTTGTTCAAATGGCGATTAATTAGGTTCAACCTATCTGTTAGTCAATACTTGTACATTAACGTACTGCTCTAATAATTTTCTAATTTCTTTTCTCGTATTTAAGACTAATCCTTTTAATTAATCTAGGATAGGTACCCGTCTTGCGCATTGATTCGTACACGTGCGCGAGTAATTATAACTAATATTATGGAAGTATTTTGATGATCCGGGATTGTTATGAATATTCTATCTATGTTACCCAAAGTTAGTTACCAATGTGGTAATGAGGTTAAATCTCATGAAATGGAGAACTGTTAAGCTAAGATTGTTGAAAGTGTAAAATGCTCGCATCCATTCGGATATAATTGCGCGTAATTAGTGCATGGTGGAACTTTTTATCATCTACATGGTATAGTCAACATCTCGTTTTTGTACAAAAGAGGGCTAAAAGAGTGACATAAATGATTATTATTCTTAGGAGAAAAAAAAAATACACCATAGATAATTTAAAAATGTAATTCTCCCATTTAAGTTAAAGGGAGCGAGATGTATGTCACATGGTATTACAAAAATTTTGTCCGAAGAGTGGTAAATGTATATATTTTTTAAATTCTTCATCCTCTTCCCCGGATATAGATATTGAATTAACTAACTGGCAGGTAGATGGTCGCCATTAATGGGAAGGGGATCTCTGCTGGTAGTAAAACTATCGTACAATGTCTTGAACACATTTGTCAGGGTCCATTTGGATTGACTAAAAAATTTTTTTTAATAATTTTTTTGGGGAAAAAAAAAATCAAACTCCAAACGTTTAGCCAACACAAGTGTTTTTCGTGGGGAAAAAAAAAAGAAAAAGAAAAACCAATCCAATTTAAAAAACCTTGCAAAAAGCTTCATGAAGGTCAATGTTTTTCCCAATTTTGTAGTTTGACCACCTTAACATGCACGTCTTGGACAAAAACCATGGAAGAGCTCCTTCGATGGCGTGGTTTCGGATGTGCAGAATGGAAGAAACATGGGAACAAGGCTTTTAGCACATTCCTAAGAACCTGACCCCTCTGAGGAATCCATCGAGGCGCCCTCGTGGCGGCGCGTGTGCTTCCGCTACACCGCCTTTGTTTAACTGCACACACAGTTGCACCATTGCCTGCCATTGTTGTTTAATTAATGCGCGCTTTTTGATTAAAGAGAGAGAGCCAAAGAGAGTTTCTACGATCGTGATGGATAGTTTTAGGAGGTTTCTTGGAAAGTGTTTGTTTTTTGGATGATGAGTGGATCGGAAGACTCCACCGACGACGCTTTATATAATGGAGGCGTATAGCGTGCGCGTAAGCCGAGTAAACATGCGTGTTTTTTTTTTTTTTTCTTTTTTCTTTCTTTCTTTCTTTCTTTTTTTTTTTTCTTTCTTCTTTTAAAGTTTGGTTTCTACGAGTTCTTTCATTTTGATCAACCTTTTTCTAGCTTAGACATTGTCTATGCATATAATGTTTGAACAAGTCCACCAAAGATTGCCTACCTAGGGCGTATGACTTATATTTAGGACCCCGGAAGCCAAATCTAACAAGACAACCCCAGCTATAAGATTGGAAAATTAGAAAGATCATAAAGAAAAGGAAAAGGTACGTAGCATCTCAGTCTTTGTGGTTTGTCATGATTTTATGTTATTTTTTATAGTTTTGAAAGAGGCATGTAACATTCATTTAGTTTTCAAATATATTGCACACATACTTTTTAAAATAGACACGGAATCCCTTAATAATCTTTAAATTTTGTTGTAAACATGATAATGTGCAATTATGATAAACTATGGAGGATGAAACACTATTCATCCAAAAGCAAAGAATGTTCTCTCGTATGAATTGCAAAAAAGAAAAATGGAGAAAAGAAAATGAATGAATTTTACAATTTCTTTGTTTGGATTGGAAAAAAAAATTAAAAAAGAAAGAATATTTTAATAAATGTAAAGCAACAAAAACATAGAAAGCTACCAACGATGATAAGGAAAATGAGATAGTATTTCTTGATATGGTAAGGAAAATTTTGTCATTTTAGAAACTACACTTCCTATCTTCCTATTTTCTTTTTCAATTTTGGATGAAAACAAAAATGATCTCATTAAAATATTCTCCGATGCCTTCATTTTGTTTCTGTTATCTTAAAATCAACCCAAACAAGGGAGGATTCCTCTGTTCCTCTCCCTCCTTTCCTTTTCACCTAATCCAAGCATATTGTTAATGAGACACAATTTCTTTTCCCCCTTGTTGGCTAAGTGTTAATGAGACAGATTTTGTCCAGAACTGGAGCCAAAATGAAGGCGAGTGATTCCACATCTTATGTAATACTCTCTCTCTCTCTCTCTCTCTCTCTCGCTCTCTCTCTCTCCCTCTTTGGTGAGTCTTCAAATAGGCACCACTCAAGTATTTTAACACATAAATGGTGGACCCTGGTTGGTTTTTATTGTTTCGGTGGTGCCGATTCTAAGTTTTTCCCTCTCTCACTCTATCTCTCTCTCATGGGACATTCTTTGAATCTGCACCACTCACTCGTATTGACTTTTTTACTTTAATACATAACTTTGTGAATCATTTCAAATCATAGTGGACTATTTAATTCTTTATTAGGACTTTAATTAGTAAGATTTAAAGTTTGGCATCTTCATTAAGTTTTATTTTGATGATAATATTTTTAATATAGAAAGAGATAGTTAATAAGTTGGGCATTACTCTTTTATAATTTTTATGCCATGAAAATGCAATGGGTATAGCTTAAAATGTTAAAGGGAAGTATAAATATATGCAATATATAATTGTTGAAGGAGGTCAATAAATGCAAAATAATTACTTCTTATATATACCTAAATGTATTTGGAAATAGAAAAGAACATTTTTTTTATGCAATAATGCATTTATTGTGATTTAATGAGAACAGTTGAATATATATATATATATATATATATATATATACACACACACACTTATATGTATACATGTATATACACACACACACTTATATGTATACATGTATATCCACACACACACTTGCATACATAATGAAATTTTAACCTTAATAGTTTATTTGTGTTATGTTTTAATAGTATGTCTTACTAAAAGAATTTCATTAATTTTTTGAACAAAAATTTCATTAACAAAAGCGCATATTCTTCTATATATGATTTTGAATCATCCAGACAAAATTATTTTCTTTCTTTCTTTCTTTCTTTTATGATTCTTTTTATTTTCCTTTCCTTCAATTTATTATACTCTCTCTTCTGCATCCAAAGAAAGCATCAAAAGTTACCTGAAATATTCTACATTCGGCCTTTCTTGTTAAAATAGTTAGCGACAAAAATCACCCCTTTCATCACAGGGATTTGTAGTCCAGTGGTATATTTCTCACCTTGAGTGTAAAAAATTTGAAATTAATTTATGTGTTGTATGATCGTCTTTTGATCTTTCTCAAAGGGAAAGGAAAGGGCACCCATTTCAATAAAAATAAAAATTGTGGGTTCAAATTCTACTTACATATTTCAAATAAGATAAAAACCAAATCTATGGTGTTACTTGGGGGTAAGTCTTCCAACCGACCGTCACCTTCATCACCCCTCACACACAAAACCAAAAAACACAAGTGAGGCCTTTCATTTCATAGGAGATGGTCTTAGGCGATGTGGGTTCCAAGGATTTTCCGCTACTTGGAGGAAACATCTAATTGCTGATACTTTATCCCTGCATGGTGCTCCCACGACATGAAGGGCTCTTTATTTCTGCCTTCTGACCCAATTCACCCTGCAGGGCTGCACTCTGTTGATAAAGTGTCCACAATGATTGGGCTCCCCATATTTTGGAATCAGAAAGTGACTAAATGAGCTTCTAAGTTTAGGTTATTAAATCTGAAGTCCTAAATTTCCCCTCTTTTTTTCTTTCTTTTTCCTTCTGGCTTTTGAAGAGTAGTGATTATAGATTACTATTATGTTTAGGATAATCCAAAAAATTAAGAGATAAACTAGCATACCATGTACTAACTAACATAAATTTTAGGAGTTCGGATAAATGATTAGACATAACAACAGAGTAAAAATCTAAACTTAAAGATATTTTAGCAACCAACTTCAAAAAATTATGTGAACTCTAGATGCCTGGGTACTTTTAGATCAACCATACTAGTCTTAGTTGCGAAACCAACAGTAGAATTTGAGACCAAGTAATTTTTAAAACTTTACAACATTAAGAGGGTGTTTGGCTTTGCTTAGTTTAGGTGCTTATAAGCACTTAGAAAAAAGCACATCACATATATATTTTTTATTATTTAGATGCTTATAAGCACCAAATAAGCAGAGCCAAACACCCTCTAAGGCCGGTTTGGATTGACTTTTTTTAATTAAAAAAGTTCTTAAAAAAATATATTCATTTTGAAATAACTATTTGACTTGCCTTTGAAACAAGCCACAAATATGGAAAAAAAATTTGAAATATAACCATTTTCAAAAGGTAGAATATATTAATTTTTTGAAAAAGTATTTTTTTTCTTCAAAAGTTATTAAAAAAACATTTTTAAGAAAAATCAACCCAAACGAGTCTTAGCCTAAGATGGGATTATGTTCCTTTTTGTTGTAAAAAAGTACGAATTTTCAGTCCCTTGTATCGGTGAACAATAGTATTGGAGAATTTTTGAGTTATAGTGACTCTGCGTGCGTGCATTGTAATAGATTTCAATCATTTCATGAAAATCCAAACTGAATTTTCGAAATCTTTGATGACCATTCTGGTGGGATCTATTTCTCTCATCAACGCATTACAAGGCATCACCAAATAAAGTAAAAGTATGACATGCTTCAAGTCCCCAGGAAGAGGAGGAGTTATAAGGATCATCATTGCAGCTTGCTTATTCTAAAATAATAATAATGCAACCAAAAGAAAATGATTTGTCTCCACAATTTATAACCTGTACGCCTCTTGTACTTAGGTCTATTCTGCCATGATGGCCTCTCATCCTTTGCCTTTGAATTGTCATCAATATTTTCTATTTATAATGGAATTCCACTTGGCGAATGTGTTGGGGTCAAAGTGTATCTTTATTAGAATTAAGAGGGCGCTTAAGTTGTTGAGATTATCTATTTTATAAGTGTGATCATGAATTCAAATCCCATGAAAGCAGATTGTATTTGGGGTGGGGTAAAAAGAAAAAGTATACCCTTACACCACAATATTTGACATCCCACTAGATCAAATTGATTCTAAAGACAACGTTAGTAGGTAAATCACTAGGTGTGAGATATCTCCTTGCAACATTATATAAAAGATTTGATGATGATAATCTATCTAAATTATATATTATAAAGAAAATTAAATAAATAGTTATACATATTTCGGTTTTAGTTACATTTAGAAACATAATAAAGCTAATTAGTTAAGTTCGATCCAAAAGTAAGGGTTTTTAGTATAACTAAAAATTGATCTTTCATTTCGAAAGATAACTAATGTAACTAATATAGATGTTCACAAAATAAAATTCAAATGTTATTACGCATTGAAGGTAACAAATGTATTTTTTTAAAATTTATATTAGTTACTTTTCAAGTGTAACAAATCTTTTGCTATGTTTAAAAAGTTAAATATAAAAATCTCAATATTATTGTTACAGTTGCAAACGTGACAAATATTTGTTATACTTAAAATTGCAACTTGAATAAAAATTATCATTTTACTCTTCTACGTGTACTCTAAACGTAACAAAAAATATATATACCTATTGGCATAAAATCTTATAATAATTTTATTGTCGTAATTATATCATCAGTTCATAATTATTTGTTCCTAGTGACATTATGACATCATTCAAATCTCATTTTATGACTCTTCTACATGGATATATATATATATATATATATATATATATATATATATATATATATATATAAAACACTATGGAAAATGCAGAATGCAGTTTGATGTGATGGGTTGAATTAATATTATGTGCAATTACTCTTGCAAATCTGGGCGGTAACTACTCCCTGGCAAAGGATAATATAGCATCAATATGACATCACTTAGAACTCAAAACTTCTTCAATTTTCACCCAATCCCTGCTGAAAATTTTGCTACCCTATGATCGCATTTGTATTGGTCTTTTCCAAAGCACTTTTACAAATATGTGTTTTTAAAAATAAAAATAAAAATTTTGACGTCTGACAAAAGTTAAAATTGAGTTTTGTTTTTAAAATCGAGTTTCAAATTTTTTTTTCCAAATCTGATCTAAATTCTTATTATTTAAGAGATGTACTTTTCTTTTTTGAAGAAAAAAAAAATTTCCTAAAAAGATTAATCTAAACTGGCCCTACATTTTGACCCAAAAAAATAAAAAAGTACGCAAGGGTGATATTGCTACATAAAAAGTCCAACATAAAAGCGAAATGCAGACCATAGAGGTGACATCCCATGTGTGTGTTTGATTTCGTGCATGTTGAAGGCAACACATTGAAATAAAACTTTCTCGTTCTCTGTAATAATTAATATCCAACCACTTTCTAGATGAGTAAAAGTACAATAAAAATGTCAAATTAATTAAATATATAATCTTTAATAAATTAAATTTTAAAATAAAATAAATATTCATTATAGCATCAAACCTTATCGCAGAAAATGTATAGTATTAGAGTCTCAATATTATTATCTCACTTATGAGGTAAATTTCTCAAAATACAAAGCATGATATATTTCCCTATAAATTTTGGTTTTTCCTTCACGTAATATTAAAAGAGAAAAAAAAAAGAACTTTGTTGACTGATAAATTTTTTCATGGCTCTGAATTTATGTACGTTTGTTGATGAAAACAAGAATTTTGTACTCCCCTTCCATTTTCATCATAGAAGGGGAAAGGTATGGGGAAGCAGAGTGGCACACAAGAGAGGAAAAAAAAAAACAAAAAAAAAAAAGGATAAAAGGACGAAATAATTTTGAGAACTGAGTTGGAAAGGAGGAGACAGTTGAGCGTGAGCAAGAATGCATGGCACAATCTTTAATTAAATGGCAACAAATATCTCTCCTCAGCATATTTGCCAATAGACAATACTTAATTTTCTTTTTCATTTTTCCTTTTAGTTACGTTGAAGACAAATTCGTTCTAATAAAATTATAGTACTAGATTTATTTGAAAAATATAAAGGGTTTCGTGTAAAATCTCTTATATTTTAAAATACGCTAATACCTCATATAAGATGTTGAAATGCATTCTTCTCATATAAAAAAAATCATAAAATTTAAAATCACTTTATAAGGTCTTGAGCCACTCTCTATATTAAGCAACTGCATAGTTTTTACAATAAAAACTCAATAATTTTTAACATATTATATAAAGAATGTTGTAAAATAAAAATAAAAAACTCTCAATTTTTGAGTTGATTGTGCAATATTTTTTATAATATAGGAGGATATCAGGAATATTTTTTAAAACATAAAAAAATTAGTAAATTTTGAAACTACAAAATTTTTTATATGATTTTAACAAAATATAAAAAATAAAATATATTTTACTTAAATTTAAATTCTGTGATATAGGAGAGCATATCTAATTACTTCATGGTCTCTTATGCTTGTTGAGAGAAGACGCCGAATTTCCAAAGTCGGCCATTAATTTCAATTGGGTCCACATGCCCACCAACCCATCCTACAACACACCTCGTCTTACTCCAATATACTTTCAAAATTTTGGACATAAAAATTTTGTTTAATTAACTCATCACCTTTTTCTTCTTATCCCAATAAGCACATCCCTAAAATCCCCATTTTAAGTCACCCCACAAGCTTTTCCACTGCACAATTAGATCCATATTTTACTTTCAAGCACGGTTGTATATCATTCCGTTACTCTTTGTAAATATGAAATGATTTATGGATTAATTATGAGTCTGTTTAAATTAATCTTTTTATTAAAAAAACTTTCTTTCTTTTTTTTGAAAAGAGGGCATCTTTTTTTTACATCAAGTAATTGGATTAATTTCAAAAAAAAATTAAAAATCTGAAAAATTCAAATTTAATTTTTTGCATAAACTAGAAATTTCACCTTCTTATAAAAATACTTTTTCAAAAATTATAACAATCGATTTTAGACAAATACAATCTAAATAAACCCTATAATATACTAATACTTATTCGTTTTCATTGTGGGGCTATGTTCATTTATGACTATGCAAAACATATACAATAGTTTGGTGTTCATAAATACATGACCCTGCATTTAATGCCCCCATGTTTTCTGCTCCTTCTTGGTTTTGGGTCTCCTACATTTGCAATACTTCAGACACAAGTCATCCCCAACACCCACCATATGCATTTGTAGATTTTAACTCAATCAAAACCAACTAACAAACCTTCCATCAACTAACAAAACAAACATTTATTTGGATTTTCCATCAACCTCCTTTCTAATTTCTCCCTGCTTCTTGTCTTGCAAAAACTTCTATTTTCTTCGATTTCGCCATCGTCGCAAGATGAGCAAAAGAAGTCTAGTGATGTTATGGTTGGTGGTGTTTTTGTTCATGGTTATGGTTATGGTTGATCATCATCATGCTCATGGTGCAAGATTTACACAATTTTTCAAGGTTAAGGCTATGCCTCATAGCTCTTTGAATACCCTCTTTGCATCCTTGCCTAAAGGAATGCCTACACCACCTTCGGGTCCATCAAGAAGGCACAACAGCATTGGCTTGAAAAGCTCACAACAATCTCCATGAAGATATATATACACAAGTCTAGTGCCCAGATCATAGTATATAGCGTTCTTCTCTCTTCAAGTTTTATAGAGCAATAGGGGACTAGTGAGTCTCTCAAACGGTTGAGAATACACTCCAGACGTAACGACTTGGGTTCAAGTCTTATCGAGAGCGAGTTGGTGGTGGTGGAAGGAAGTTAAAAGAGAATAAGCCTTGGAGAATAGTTTTATGTGGGGTAAATATTAGGTTTCTTACCAAGGTATATGCCTAAAACTTAAGAGTCTCAAGATAATAGTTGGCATTAACTTATATAAGCTCAACGAGGCATTTTAGCTGCTTTTGTATAAATGGTTGGGGCAAGTGTCATGAGATCTTGTAGAATTTTACCGTCACTTATTTATGTTGAATTTAGGCTTTTTTGGAGAACTCTCTTATTAGTCAAATTATTATCTTGATGAAAAAAGTTACTCAAAAGTGTTTTTTTAATATATATATTTTATGTTCTCGCATCTTTTGTTGGGGAATTTTGCTTTTTATTTGTTACGAAGCATAATATATGTATTTTAATCCTGTGGACAATTTCTTGAAATAGAGTAACTAAATTGCACGATGAGAACTTTCCAGTGAGAAGTCTTTTCTTTGAGAGTTCTTATTTGAAAAGAGATTGATCAAATTCCACTTCATAATAGTAGCTCATGTTTGATTTAGTTCAAAGTTATTCGAATTAAAATCAGTTGCTATAACAGGTGAAACTAAAATTCAACAAAAGAAGTACTAGATATTGTCTCATTTTTGTCGCCCTACGTACTGTACTATACGACGTATAAGAAGAGAGATAAATGGAAAAAAAAATTATTGTTTTAGCATGTTAATTAGACATACAAATAAGAAACTATAAATGAGCAAAAGAAATGGAATGATATTGCATGGGAATTCACAATTAATTGACTATGATAAGAAATGTGATGCTGTCTGGCAGTTTGATTTCAAAGGATGCAATAATTGAAGCTCATACGACCTTTATATGTAGAACGAGCCTATCCTTCAGCATGTGAGGAAGCGCTTTCAAATCCTTTTCCTTTTTTGCTAGATCAAATCTTTTCCTTGTCTGATGTTTTTTTTGTGTGTGTGTGTGTGTGTTTTTTTTTTTTTTTTTGGTTTTTACTTTTCCCTGCATATAAATTGGAAATTAGATGCAACTTACGAAGACAAGAAGCTTGAATACACAAACTTCACACGTTTCGGTCTTTTATTCCATTGTTCTTATCCTTTTTAGGGGTAACTGCAAGAAATAGGGTAAATGATACATGTGATCTCTTCTTTTTATTTATTTTGATATTTAAATCCCGCATATTTAAAATTGGACATAGCAGTATCTCGTTTTTGTTCTTTGTAAGATTTGTTTAGTCCTTCATATAACTGCAATGCAACTTCAAAGGGGTTTGCAACATGCACGATACTTTTGACCTTGAAATCACATCCATACATAGGTACATACGCGCGCGCACACACACACACACACACACACACATATATATATATATATAGCAAATGAAGCACTTACCAATTATCGGAGTATTCGATTGTTCCACATGCCTAAATCAAGACTTCCAAGATCCGGGTATAAGATTTTAGAGAACCCCACTTAATACCTATTACTTTTAGAATAACACCTCATATTATTTCACACCAACTCGATCTATTAGACAACAATCTTAAGTGGATCATAAATTTAAAATAAGTATATAAGTTTCCCATTTCGAAACTGTTCATATAAAGTCAATTAGTATTAAGGTATAACTAATTTTAAGATAAAATGTTATGATATCTTCTTTATGGTATCAAAGCTGAACTTTGGTCCCCTCTTATCCATTCGCGTTCAACAATTCTCGATCCAGACATTAATAACTCGAGTATGCAGGACATCAAGGCATTAATGATCTTCGTTCTACAAAGTTATTGTAACTTCAAATTGTATGTTGGAGAATATTCTAATTAATTGTCTCGCATGATAAATCATAAATTTTAATATGTGTGTACTAGGTTTATTACGTCATCACATTGTGAGCTGCATGTAAGATTAAGTTCGTGCATACAGCATACACCTTTATATGGACAATGTCAAGAAGTCGTTAAAACATTGAAATTCGATTTTCCGAGGGTGAAAATTCAAGATGGTTTGGTGGAGAAGTAAGAATATGAATGTTTCCTGCAAAAAGCTTCCACCTTAAAGGGAGAATATTGTCCTGGAACTTCGTCACTTTATTTCAGGTCAATCCACCGAATTTCGTCAAGTTATTGTTTGACTTTGATGAAATAATCTCACCAATGAATGTCGTGCTACTACGTGTTATTAATTTATTATCTTATAATGTTACTAGTATCATATTATGATCAATGTGATTGGCCAATGGTCATCCAATAGATGAGATTTAACGGGCTAAATTTGACGAATCATAATGCATATCATTTCAGAAATGATCGAGCAAAGAACTGAGAGGACCTCAATTCGAGAAAAGATATTTTGAAGCCTTACAAACCACCTGGTTGTTTCAATTGAAATGACCAATTCATGCGATGTGAGAGAAAGAGATGCGAAGGAAAATGTCGTAAGGTCAGGTGAGAAAAAAGAAAAAGTAAAAGTTGATATGAAATAAGGAGAGAGAGCGAGAGGAAAAAAAAAGAGAGAGAGAGAGAGAGAGGGAGAGAGAGAATGACTTTTTGGAAACTCTCGCCAAGTAAAATTCATTCTAAAACCCGATAGTCAGTGCAGACGTAGGGCTTATTTGAATTGGTTTTTTTTTTTAACAATTATATTAAATTTATAATAATTATTTTTTAAATTTTTAAAAAAATTAAAATTTTAAAAAAGACTCAAATATAATTTTTTTAAAAAATCAAAATTTTTTACTTTTAAAAAATTTATTTTTTAAAAATTGTTAAAAAAAATACTTTACAAAAAAAATAATCCAAACAGGCCCTTGGTCACACAGAGACTTTCTTCTTTAAAACCCGAGTAAATGCAGAAGCAGTCAGTCACACACGTAATAATCTCATTACAGGAATAATCAATATCACCCCTGCATTTCTTTTTGTCATCTCTATTCCTGGTTTGGGTTGCCAAATTGGTTCAACTATTCTGTTCAAATTTATTCACCCTCCCTCTTGTGCCAGTGCGCCCATTTCCCATCCGCGCCTCAGGAATGTGGTGCTATAAAAAAGCGCACAAATCAGCTATATATTTGACACGAGTTCGCCGTAATGCTGAAATGATATTATGTACGGAACCCGTTTTCAAGTATCAGGAATTGATCGATAGGTTTCTCGAAACAAACAGGATAGTGTCAGAAATCGTATCAAGTTTTGAGTTAAAAGAATAGTAAAGGGAATATGAAGTGTTCTGATAACTATAAACACAACTGTGAAAGACACTGGAAAATAACGACACTTCTCTTATAATTATAAAATTAATGATGATTTTATATACACAACAATACAACAGATAAGTGAAAGGGAAACTACACAAGAAAAATGCAAACTGAACAATAAAATAAAATTGTAGGGAAGGTAAAGGATGTTGGGGCAGAAGATCAAAAAAAGAAAGGGGGTTGCTTCTGTAGTCTTGCTCACCCTCTTACTACTACTAATGGCTAAAGCCATTAACCTCAGATTAAGGATCTCCTTACTTGCCATCAAATTTGAGAAGATGGTGAGAGGGCTCCTTCTGACCTACGCGCAGCCTGTCCAGAAACTGATGACTTGTCCGACCCACGAACATTGTATCTTTCGTAAACCTTTTCACGGTTCTCTGACCACCAAGTCTCTGCTTGGTGCTCACCAAATCTTCTCCGACTGCAGATGCAATAAAGAATCAGATAAACACATGAAAAGGAACATTTGTAATATTCATTGTGCTCTTAAAAACCTCTCCAGGTTGGATGTACGGGTAAATCCAGAAAGAGAAGTGCGAGACAAACAAAGTGCAATAAGTACAAGCGTGAGGGAGATCTCGAATATGTTTAGGAAATATTCTGAGAAGTAAACATTCACTCCATAAGCATCCTAGCTTCGCACATAGAACTTCAAATTATCCCTCGATGAAATCTATTCCTCCAGAAGTAATAAAATATAAAAACAACCAAAGGTCAACAGATATAGCATTATTGTGAAATTTATACATACAAGACTAAGATATGATCAAGTACAGTACCTGAAGCGCACACGTTTGAGATCTCTTGTTCCATCTCTAAGGGCTACCAGTGTAATATATACACCAGGCTCATATTGTTCGATCCACTCGGCCTCGATTTGATTAGCATTAATGGGGGCTCCCGAATTTTTAGGCTTTAAGCCATTTTCACCATCTTGGAGATGCCCACCATCTTTGTTTTCAACAGCTTCAGATGCATTGCTGCTATATGCTTGAACCCCTTGGTTGATTTCATTGCTTCTTGCAGGATCACCCTGCATACCATTTGTGGTGGCGGAATCGGCTCCAGCGAAAGAGGCCAAGTAAGAACTGTTGTTTGAGTCCGATCTTGGGCCATTTTCTCCATTTGCATCACTGTTGTGAATGCCATTTGGCTCCAAGCCATTGGGTAGGTTAGCCAGTTTGATGCTCTCAGTATTGTATGCCCCAGGAGGTAACCTCTCAGCCATATCTTTAAGCTGAAACCACAGAGATATGAACACGTATAAACGTATCGGCAGACAACAGGTAACACAACTCTTTTCCCAACACCCCCTCCAGAACAAGAATAAAAGGAAAGGCAGAAGCCAGCTCAGAAGTTCTAAATTAAGCAAATAAATTAATCAAGCAACAGGACAAGTAAGTTCAAAGATGATAAATTTTCACTCACAAGCTCATAGTATTCGAATTTGCTCAAAACTTGTGTTGCGTATCAAAGAAAGACAGATCCAGAATAACAAAGGAAAATTGCGAATTATCAACTTTAAACTCCCCCTAGAGCATTGATACACTCTAGAACAAGTAAACAAAGAGGAAGGTCTATCCAACCCACCAATATGGAACACATGCATGCGGACACACATAAACACCCAAAAGAACAAAAGAATCTACCTGTGCTGTAAGAGACTTGATCACTTCTTTCGCAGTTTTACATTTTGCAGACTCTTCTGCAGCCAGTGCCATCGCTTCCTGAGCTTTCTTTGCCGATTTCTGGAGCTCAGATTCTTGAAGTTCACATCTGTGCTTCAGGCTCTCGACCTTAAAATATATTCACAAACAAGAAAGAATGGAAAAGGGAAGTTTCTGTAAGCAAGCATAATCAAGTAAGAGTGGAAAAGGGAAGTTGCTATAAGCAAGCATAATCAAGTCCTAATCAGGGAAAAGAACACTAATATAGAAATTATGGATATACCTGTGCACGTAACTTCTGAACTTCTTGACTTAAAAGTTCATTTGTTTTCTTCAAACTATCACTAATACTTTTGGAAAAAGAAAGCCCCGATGTTGTTGGAACTGGTGTTGCAGAACGCGGAGGGCTAGGCTTCCTTGAGAAAGGGGATACAGACCTTGAGCTGAAGCCAGATGGTGTAAGAACTGCTCTTGGAGCTGGTCGGCGAACATCAACAGCTGTAGATAGAACAACATCTTTCAGCTGTAACAGAGAAGCCGCTTGTGAGGACCGACCCACCAATAATGGTTCTGGTTTCTTTCCTTGTTTAGCTGCTTTACTATCCAACTGCTTTATCAAGTCAAGATTAGATGGAACTGCTGATTTGGCCAATCGTATCTCAGCCTTGTCCAACCTATCCTTGTTTTCACCTGAAACACGAGGTCCAGCATTTCTCTTGTTACTGTTTCCAGCTTCTGCCACCTTACTCAGTTTGGCAAAACAGGAATCACACACACGATACGGTTTGCTGGGATTGGGAGCCAATGCCGCCCTAAAAGCTTTTCGGGAACTGCATGCGTGGCAGTGCACAAGTCCACAATTATAGCAATTATGCCTCTTCCTAGTGAAGCCAAAAGCCTGTCTACAAGATGAGCATTGAGACTGCTCAGCACCAGAAACCCATTTGTGAAGACATATAGCTGCTGTGTAATTTGAACCACAAGCAATGTATTTAACATGTCTGTCTTTTAGAGCTTCAACAAAAGTTGGTGTTTTCCGGTCTTCCACATCTCCATGGCCCAGCCTCCCATTAGCTCCCTTACCCCATGTGTAGACCTCATTCCTGGAAGTTAGCACAGCAACATGATATGCACCACAGGCAATCTCATCAACAGTTTCCCTAGCAAGTTTGTCTTCTACCAAGCAAGGTAGCTTCCCATCAGACTCAGGATTTCCAAGCTGACCATACACTGTGCTTCCCATTGTGAAAACACGTCCAGATGTAGTCAAGCCTACAGTTAAGCTGTGCCCACAAGCAATTTTATGAAAATTGTAATCTATAATTGCAGGCACACAAGTAGGCTTTAGACGGGGTTCTTTATCACCATGTCCAAGACGATATTTGTCCCCATCCCCCCAAGTGAACAACTTCCCAGATGAAACACTAGCACTAGACTGAGTCACTATGACCTCCACCACAGCAGCAGTATGCCACACTCCACATGCAACGGCAATCGTCCTCAATCCTGACAGAGATTCTACCTCTCTTGGATATAAAACATTCTCCCTATCTCCATGGCCCAAAACACCAAAAGTTCCATCACCAAATGTAAAGAGCTGCCCAGTTGATGTCACCAAAGCCGTATGCCATGGACCACAAGTTACCATTGCAACTTGAAGTCCCTCAAGGGGACCAGAGATTCTCTTGGGTATCCAGTGACTGATGTCAGTTCCATGACCCAGAAGCCCAGCATTATGTGTCCCATCTCCCCATGTATAAAGTTCACCAGCCATAGTAACTGCACAAGTATGAAACTCTCCACATGCAACAAAATCAACACTGCAGAAAGACAAGGATTCTACAAAACGAGGTTGGTTAACATCTTTCCCAACACCATGCCCAAGCCGTCCGCCAGATTCCTCTCCCCATGTGAAGACTTCACCTTGCCTAGTGACTAAGGCAGCATGCCTGACACCACATGCTATATGATGCACATCCAAAACAACATTGGACTCTAGGGGCCGGGGAAGAAGCAAATCAGTTCTTGTGCTCATAGAACTAACATTTTTTTCAGGCCCAACTCTGACAACATTATCACATATTACCTCACCCCATATATATACATCCCCTAAGGCATCACAATCATCTGGAGCAGAACCGTGACTTGAAGTGCTTGGGGCACTCGAAACACTAACCCGAAAAACATCTGAATTAGATCCTTTAACTTGCATATTTGTTTGATCCAGAGCTACATGTGACCTCTCAGACTGCACAGAATTATCCAGTCGATGGCTCTTGGGAGAAGTGTTTGCGTTTGGGCTGAATGAAACTTCTGATGGAGTAATATCTTGTGAAGCACTGATGGAACTGTCACTTGGACTATTTGATATTAAGTCTCGATCTTCCTAAAACCAATTGATATGGAACTCATAAATCAAAGAAAAGAAACAGAATTTATGATGAAAGTAGAGCATGTCAAATAACCCATCTACAGGATTTTCATTTTCCTAATTCTTTGGACTTAATATATACAAGGACACATCTATAGCAAAAATTGCAAATATAATATCAAGTTTGAACCTAAGTAATCGACTAAGAGAGCTACAAGTTGTACCATAAAGTTTATTGCATTATCATGCCATCATTCCTCAGACATATAATTCCTTTCATGGCAAAGTATTATTCTTTCTAGAGGAAATTGAGCTATAATATCTTTTCATGATTGAATGTATTTCCAGATAAATCCAAAAATATTATAGTGAACGAAAGGTATTCTCATAGCACAGCTTAATCATTGCAGGAAAAAGATGAAAATCTATACGTGGAATAGAAACCATATGATGTCATCACATGCTTTTCCAATTGGTTTGAAGAGTTAGTGTAGCTGAGCATCAAAAACATAGGACATACCATATTTGACTCTGAACATAAAGGTAAATAAGATATAACCAATTACCGAGTAGTCAAGACTTGAACATCCCCTAAACCCAGCCCCCCCCCCCCCCCTTTTTCCCTCAAGTAGGATACAAGCTAAGAAAATAAGTGAGATTTCTATGATAAATAACAGAGACAGCAGCTAGGTTGGTAGAGATACGTCAAAGTAGAAGCCACCATCACTCCATCCGTCTATCTTTGAGCGGCCACCTTGTCCTGATGATATCAATGCTCCCAGACCAGCTATCCACACCTCTGCCTCAACTTTCTCTTTGCAGATCTACAATAAATAATTAGTCACAGAATAGAAGAAACTGCCACCGCCAATGCAAAATAAAATTAAACACAAACACTAACCAAGTCCAAGGATCGTCTTCCGTTGTCGTAAATGAGAGAAAAGGATAAATAATCCTTTTCAGGACGCAAGTATCGTTGGAAAACAGCCTGTATATCGGCAATAGACAAGTAAATGACAAGTGCCCAAACATCAAGATAGAAGAAAGATAATGGTGGGAACCAAGACTTTGTAAATCTCACAGTTCTTTGTCCAGGAATAATTCTTGAAACAGAAGATAGCTTCAAACTTCTTTCTCCCTTACCAGAAATCCAGATTAAAGTTGTTTCATCCTGTAATATATGGATCACCACCTTGATTAGAAATACTGCTCATAGGAACCTAAATGAGGATATCTGGATACAATTTTTTTTTTTTCTTTTGGATCAGTGGACACTAGAATTGAAATTCATTATTTTATAATTATTAATAAACATATTCGAATGACTCCAAAATGAACCTAATTTACGCAAAACAAGAATGAGTCATACTTGCCAACAGATTAAGTACATTTAGTGCATAATCATCCACAGGTGGGAGCATAAAGATATTTGCCATTGTTGTACCAAAGAAAAGCAGCTGATGCTCAAAAGTTTACAAAGTGATAATACATTAAGGTTGTTAGCTACATTTGACAAAGCTCGTATATCTTCAGAATTAACTATATACAATCCTAAATTAGACATTAATAGCACCAAATAAAGATAGAAATGCCTCTCTTCCATAAAAAGTGAAGGCAAAGTAGTTAGTTTTCTATGACTAAAGACGGACAAAATCCAAAAATATGGGCCAGGACAGACATTGATTAGCACTTATCTATTTATTGCTGATTTGCTTGCTCTGCTAAAAGTCATGGTCAGATACAACAGCATTAACTGAAATACAACTGAAAGCACCTGCATTGATGACATATGTAGCTTGACTATGCATGCCAATAGAGTACTATTTTGAGAAAGTCAATTATGGAGTATTTACTTTCTAATGCACTATCATACCTGGCCTCAACTCTTTCCACTCCTAATCACTACTAATAGCAACATGTCCCTATGATAGTGCATAAATTTACTGATTCTAACTGGCATGCATATGCAAAAAGTGCCAATATTCTTCAAGTATAGCTGACAAGGTGAGAAATTATTCCTCAAATGTGAGGCCCCAAGAATTTAAGTGCTCGTTAATTTTCTTCTTTTCCTCAATGGATACTTAGTTTGAATATTTTTTTCCTCTTTGCATAGCCACTAATGGAATTTGAGTAGTCTTAATACTTTACTATTTGCACAACCACAGGTGGAAGTTCAGCACACATTTGAACCACTTCCCTTGTGAGTCAAGGTAACACAAATTGAAAGTTAGTTCCAGATTCAAAGTCATAAAATGAAATGCAGAAAGTAATTACTAACTTACATTAGAGAGTCTAAATGGACAAAACTTAGGTTTTCCTTTACGACCATATTTAAGTAATTGAGCACCCTTTTTCAGAGCAATCAATGCCTGCAGAAACAGTAAAGGATCAATTTAAAGCAAGGATCTTAGCAACAAAGTAATATATATAAGTATCACAAATATGTGAATTTAGATATTCAAGATGTTAGATTCTTAGAAAAACTGAGAATTGGAAAAAAAAAGGGAAAAAATGTAAAATTTAACAAACTCTTGTCTTGTCGCCAAACACATCATACTTCAGAACATTTTTAAAATAATGGATAATACTGATAACAACCCAAGCAATATGACAAATATCAATTATTCAATAGATATTGCCATTGACAATAGAGGGCTAGTAAGCTGTTTTACTTGGACTTTGGACATGAGCGTCGGACACTGGATCCGTGCAGCGAAACACAGATTGTCAAAATTTACCTAATGACTCGATCGAATGTTGAATTTGTATATGCAGAAACGATATCAGAACTACGAAAATCACCTATAGACGCTTCAAATTGAGAACTGAGATCTGAAACCTCAAAATTGTCCAACAAACAAGAGGACCGTTTGATAGAGTTCAAGAAACATAACTCATGATTTAACAATTTTTCAATCTAACAACTTTTCAATTTAAAGTGCCGGGAGATCATGTCTTTCTTGGAGTGTCCAACACCTACCTCACAATTGGGAAGTGTGAGAAACATAGCTAGTAAGTAAAACAATGGCTTAAGACTTTTATTATGATCTCACTGCATTTAAAACTTTTACCCAAACTTGACTGCATTAAGACTTTTCCAACAACCTCACTACATATTCCTTCATTATGATAATTCACTATATCTTAATCAAGCCCCAAACAACCCTAAAATCACGGAATTAAGTTGTCATTTCTGGACAATAATTCATAGCATTTAATAAGTCCTCCTGCCACTGATCAAAGTACTCTATTTTCCTCATCGGATACCTCCAGATATCTGCTTCAGATGGGCATCTATAAACTTTTCCAAGATTTTGCCAAAAATTTCATGCTCTCTTTCCCAGATTATGTCCAATGCACAAAGCACGTCCAAACTCTCCTTACAAGCTTTCTCAGGAAAACTTCCCCAAATACCATACATCTTGGATATGGACTCAGATACACAAGCATACAGAAAACAAAAAAGTGCAAGACAATAACCTTAGTCCAAACCCAAATTTCAGTCCCTAATACAATGGCTCGAATTTAACCTTTTTATGACATTTCATATCTCTACCGACGAAAAATAGTTATCACCATATAGGCGTAAATGAATCAGATTTTAACAAAAAGTTCAATTTTCTATTTTACCAAATTAATCATGTAAAATGCTCACATTTACCCTCTTCCTCCCCAAAAACAAAAATAGAAAATTACCATCAAAACTGAAAAATTCTTACCACTTTGCACTTTCCAAACAGTGCCTACAAATCCCAAAAAAATAGAATAATAAAATAAAATAAAATAAAATTGAAGACCACCTAAAATTTTGATCAAAATGGAAACAAAACCAACCATTCAACAAAAGATCCCATTTTTCCCCTAAACTTTTCATCTTCACACACACACACATATCCACACATACCCCTGACCATATATATACACATAGATACATAATTGTACACACATACAAATACGTATATTTATACACGCATAGACACATAGTACATATATGTATATATGTGTGTAGATACATAAATATATTATAGAATTTACAGTACCTGCTCAATGTCACGTTCGGCATTACCGTAGCTAACAAGATCTGCCATTCCATGTGATAGAGCCACCGGCGCACCACCTCCTCCTCCACCTTCCGCTGCCGGAAAATCCGCTCATCATCCACCACCACCGCTACAACTCACTACCATCAAAAACCTAAAACCCCTCACCTAACACCTCTCCCCCACCTCTCTCTGAAAATTTCTCAACAAAAAAAACAAGAAAAAGAATTCCCACAAAAAATCACCACTTCTTTTCACACCCCCCAGATCTACCAAAGATTTTGTTAAGCAAAAACTAAAACTAATCTTTGTTCCAATGCTCAGTCAAACTTCAAGTCAAACCAAGCCGCTGTCGTATGTGTGTGTGGACTGAAGGAGAAGTGTTTGGTTGAAGAAGCAAGTCGTCGGCCGACGGCCGGGCCGGGGAGGTGGTCCGGCGGCGGGAAACGGAAGAGAGATAAATGGGTTTGTAGAGAGAGAAAAAAGTACAAGCAAAAAATAAAAATAAAAATAAAAAAATGGAAAAATGAAAAATTAAATTGTAGAGAGAAGGTGATGGCTTACAAGTAGGCAATGAAATGGTGGAGTCAAAGACGACCAACAAAAGCTTATTGTGTGAGTGTAGACATTTCCAAAGCTCTTCCTTCTTCTTACCTTTTCTTTGCTTTTTCTTTTCTTTCTTTTCTTTTTTTTTTTTCTTTTTCTTTTCTTTTTTCTTTTTTTCACCTACAACCCTTTTCCCCAGCTTTGGTTAAAAAAAAAAAACCCTTTCCTAAGAAAATAAGTAAACTAATTTAAGTGATTATTTATATCTGATGTCCTTGAAGAAAACCTTAATTAGATTTTTGGCCCTTGAAAGAAAAATTAATTAATTATTTACATCTTATGTACTTGAAGAAAACCTTAATCAGATTTTTGGCCCCTAAAAGAAAAATTAATTAACTTCAGGATAAAATTAGCGGTGGACATGCGCGGTGCACGGTATGTAATATCTTAAGCTATTTAAGTTAATGTTAAAGTTTATTTAGATTAACATATTTCATATTTTATTACGTTCAACATTTTATATTTATTTTAATGTAATTAAATGACATAATAATCTAACTATTAAAAATTAAAAAAATGCATGTAATTAATACGCTAACATGCCATGATAACATTTTACATTTCAACCTAAAATAATCGAATAAGTTACTAGATATCGTTTGTAATGCTTATACTTACAATTTTTAGCTATTGGATAAAGCATAACAAGTTACCACCATTTATGTTGATTTTACATTTTGCACGTGGCATTCAACAAATAGTCCAACTTGGTGGCAAGATATGTTGTTCCAAAAAAAAAAGATATATATATATATATATGTATGTATGTATTACATGCTAACACATAGTGAGCTAATAAATCATTAACAAACGGCTAATTGGGTTTTGAAGGAAATAAATCGTGCCAAATTTTCTTGTATTAGTTTATATATCTATTTATATTTTAGTTTACATTACTTCAGCCCTTGCTCGGCCACATTGTGTCAACTAACTTTTTGTTTTAACCAAGTTAAAACACCGCTTCTTACAATTATTGTTATTCGGTAAAATAGTATTTTAGATAGTACTTGCATTTAAAATAATGTTAAAAATAGTATTTTTGAAATGTTAATATTATTAACAATTCAGGTTAATTAAGATTTAGTGTTTTATTTCTTTTCGGCAATTCTATCATTTTTTTAATATATTTTGACAATTTTACCATTTGCCCAATCTCCCTCTATATTTTTACATTTTCTTGGACAAATATAAATACTAAATAACACAAAAATTAATTTCAAATTCTACCCACATTAAAATATACTAAAAAAATATAAATCTTATTCGTCCATTTATTATTTTTCTTTGACAAAATAAATTATCAATCAATTAAAAATATTCTATTTTTTTTGTAATATTAATGAAACTAATTTATCAAAAGAATAATTTTATTGTATATAGTTTAATAATAAAATAATATTATAAGAAATATATATCTAATTATAAAATAAATTATCTTGTTTCAATGATAGTAGTAATTATAATTATAGTTATCATAACAATAATAACATGATTCTAATGTTTTTTACTCATTTTACATTCATTAGCTAATTCAAAAACTAATTTTATCATTTTATTTAATCAATTAATTGAGCAGCTATCCGCTAATAATTAAAATATAACAATTATCAATTATCTAAATAATTATCAACTACTATAACAGTTAATTTTGTCAAACACAAACACTTTAATTTTTAGTACTCTTCATTTTAGTTTGCGATGCGATGTTGTAGGATTGAGGAAGAGGTCTTGGTATTGTACATTGCTTTAATAGTAAAGTTTAGGATGTTAAATTAATATACAGGAGAAGAAAGGAAAAAGAAAAACACAATAGTAATAGTTGTTGATGCATTTATTTGTGTAACAAAAGGAAATCCAATTAAAAGAAAGAGAACAATACTCATTAAATGCAAAATGGTGCATTTATTGTTGAAACTTTCATCATAAATGCAAAGGTTACCGTATAGGTGACAATTCCATGGTGATATAATTATTAATTTTTGAAGGAAATTTTTTTCAAATTTTTTTTATTACTTATAAAAAGTATTATTTTAATCTTTATTATTCAAAAAATGATAACTTAACTCTCAATATTTTTAAAAAGTATCAATTTAGTCCTTATTATTTAAAAATAATACATTTAATCCTCAATACTTACAAAAAGTGTTAACTCCGACCATATTTTGGCCCTCAAAAGTGATCATGTGACTAACACAAGACTTTTTTTTTTTTTGATAAAAAACATTAATAATTAGTGAAGATGAAATTAGAAAGTCTTGCAAATAACAAGGATTCTTTTAAAATAATAGAGACTAAATGATAATTTTTACAAACATTGAAGTTAAATAAGTCACTTTTGAAACAATAAACACTAAAATGATAGCTTTTGTAAATAATAGGGACCATGTGTAAAGTTTTCTCTCACTCTTTCTTTTTCTTTTTTTAAAAAAAACTTTGATTAAGCAAATGATGTGTTTTCACATTTCAATTAACTTGATAAATAGAAGTTTAGATAATAAAGCACTAACAAAGTCACTCGAGATTCTCAGTGGTTTTAATCGTGGCATAAATTTTTTTTTTTTGTGGATAACCAAAAATAAAAATACCATCGATCTAAATTTGACAAATTGATTGTAGCACCTTTTACGGTATTATACCAGGGGTGCTTTCTCACCAGTGAGAAGCTTCTAAAGGAAGATTCATTATTAGAAATTTGTTTTTGCTTCAAAGCTCGTATAGCTTTGTGGTTGCACTATCTTTATTATTGATTAATATTTAATTATTTAGCAGTTGATTAACTTTTGTTAAGAATTATGACATTTTATAAGCATGGTCCTCCTTCGCTGGAGCAACGTTTTCCTAGTCTGGAGCTAAGGCCCAATATTCAACGGGCTATTTATATGTAGATTAAAAAAATAATTATAAAAATTGCATAATAACTAATATAGTATTGATATTTTGATACATACAAATAAATAAATAAGCATGTAACTATAAGTATTGTAAATAGAAAAACATTATATACATAATGGCCTTCCAACAGGATTTCATATTTTGAAATTGTAAATTCTTTGATTTGCATTCGACGTTATTAAATATTATTTATGTAAATAACCAAGCAATCATTTATTTACTAAAACTATGATCTTTTGTTTTTCTCTCCTTTCTCTGTTATTTTCCTCTTTATTTTTACGGCTTTTTTTACTTTCTCACTTTTCACGACATAACAAATTACATATTTTTTTGTCCTGAATTTATTTATTTTTTCTATTTCTTGGTTAAATAACTAAAAAACACGAAAATACTATCCTCGTCGCCATCACCATAGGTGCACCCTCATTATGCAACGTCTACGTCACGTAATTGATCTCTTATTAAAACAAAGTAATAAAAAAGCAAAACTTGTGGAAATTAAAATGTGAAAAATCTAGAAGTTTATTTAGCTTTATTTAAATGGGTAGAAATTAGTGTACATACTTGTATAAAGTACCGTTGCCAACATCCTTAGGCTAGTAAGTTGACGCGGCCAACATTTGTGGACGACATCGTACATCTGCGAAGCGAGCACGCCAAGTGACGTTTGCTTTTGACCGTGGATGGTGTGATGGATAGGCTGGAATACATATACAAAGACCCGGTTATTTAATCGATCATTTTGAGTGATTGGATTATTTTTTGAGAATAGAGGTGTAGATTTCACGTACATATAATAGACTTTTTAATGGTCCGGAAGATTTCTATAGTCCTCATTTTATGTTACACGTCTATCATTTTTTAACCGGTTTAATGGATTCTTCTTTTATCGTTTATATTTTATCAGACTATCGATGGCTTTTTAAATGATGTTGAATGTTTTACTAATAATATACAGGCATTATCATCACTATATTAGCAAGTTCACTTCCAATTAGCTAGTCACTGTTGGACTAACAGACTTTTTTGAACAAATGAATTTCACAGAATTTTGTGAAATTCATTTGCAAATCTAATTTTTTATGTTTGGTAATACTTTATTAAAATATGAAATTTAGAATTCTAAAATTTGTAAATCCTAGATTTGCTATAATTATACTTAAATCCTAACTCAAGATATGAAATTTATAAGTTCACAAAAAGCAAGTCCAAAAAAAATCTTATGACGACAAAAATATATTTATAATTATTAACATAATACAATACTACCTTTTTTATATAATTCTATTTTTTAGCCCTAATAACTATGAAAGAAGAACAATGCCTACGTACTTTGCTGAGAAGGTACACTATTTTTCTTTTGGGTCAAGAGAGAAGGTAACTAATTTACTATTAAAATTACTGCTAAAATTAATTTATAACTGCATGTCCACTAAAAAATTGTCGGTTGTTTGAAGGAAATGGATAAATGATTAGCTTGTAAAATGAGTGATTAGTCGCTTGGAAAAAGAGTGATTAGTTGCTTGGAAAAGGGATAAGTCATAAAATAATAAAGTGTATTAAAGTAATATATATATATATATATATATTAATTCTAATTCCACTTGTCTTCAAAACAAAATTTGAATTTACAAATAATATAATTAACTTAAAATTGTTTTACATATTTAAACAAGAAAATTTATTTATAAATACAATTCTTTATAGAATTCATTAAAAATAAACTAAATTTCATATTACAAGAGCTTCCAAACACTACGTAAAATTACTTTTTCGATAATTGTCGTATTTGTTCAAAACCCATCAATGGGTTTCACTTGATCCTTGGAAGTGCTGAATTGATTCACTTTTCTTTTCTTTTCTGGGTAATTAATTTTTTCATTTCACTTCCAAAATGTAATTATAAATATAGAATAAAAACTTTACAAATGTCCCAACCTGTACACAAAAAGCTATTTTCAAACTACTCCTATATTAACATGTCATATAAATAATACTTCTAGAATCATCCCTAATCTTCCCGAAAATTTCCTCCTCCATGGAAGGTTGGCCATTGTGGACTCTATGATTTTAGTTATTTCCCATTATGTTCTAAATTGGAAAAATGAAGCATTATGGAACTTGAATTACCAATTCATAAAAGCATAAACTGCATTTTACCCCTTTATATTTTATTGAGTCATATAATATCTCATGTAACTTTAATATTCATTAGTAGGGGTGTTCATTGGGGAATTCTCGCCCCAATCAACAAAAATTCTTTTTCCCGAAATAATTTTTGGGAAGAAAGTTTGTTCGATTCCCAACCCCAATTCACTAATGGGGAGCATAATTTGGGAAAATAGGGAATGGGAAAAAACCACTGGCGAATGGGAATCCCCAATTTTTTTAATAAAGTTGAAAATTAATTTTAGACACAACTTATATCGAATAATTCTAAATCTAAAATGTAAACAAAAATATATAATCTATATTTCAAAATATAAATAAAAATATATAACCAAACATAAAGCATGCGAAGAAAATAGAAAGAGAGGTGAAGAAAATAAAAAGAGGCTAAGTAGCTAAAAAGATATTGAAACAATGAAGTGAAGAGAAAAATAAGGATTAAAAAAAATTTAAGGTATGTTATATTAATATATTATAACATATATTGTATAACTGAATAATATATATAGATATATTATATAATAAAATATTTTCAGATTTTGGGTTTTTTCCAAAAAATAAAATTTATTCCGATCCACAACCTGTTTTCCTAAAATTTTTCTCCATCCCCGATATTTTTTCTCCAGTTCCTTGATTCCTCAAACTTGATTTTCTCATACCCAAAAAATCGGTTGATAATCGAGTTTCTCCGATTAATTAACACCCCTATTCATTAGTACTTTCTTATGTTATAATAAAATAATAAATAGTCCCTCCACCAGTAGTGTTTCCACTAAAGTTAACTGAATGTGTAGCCAATACACGTATGTATATGTATATGTATAACTGTCCAACTTGGAATCAGATCTATTTTTTTATGCTGGGTGGTGGAACTATTGATTCAATCGGAAGGTTAAGAATTATCTAGTTTAGGGTTGTCAAAAGAGGAAAAAAGAAAACTCATTAAATTGTTTAAAGTGCCCTCTAGCCTGATTATTCTACACATGATTAGAGGATGTTTGGTTTTATTTTATTTTTTTGAAACTGTTTATAAGTAATTGATACACACAAAAAAATGTTAATATCAATTAGAGAAATATACACTTATCTAATTCTAAAAAGATGCATGTAAACCCTTTTCATGTCATAAAAATGTCATTTTGAAGCCCTCAGCAAATAGACAGCAAATAAATGATAAATTAAACAAATACGATGATTCCTAAAGTCAAACGAGAAGAGGCATCTCAATTTTTTGTGACAAAATAAAAATCCATATAAAGTTTTTGTTAGGCAAGTAAAGTTCTTTCATTCCATAAAACAGACTACAAGTCAAACAAGCAGCTATATAAAAACTATATTTCACAATCTACACAAAAAATAAGCAGCTATACAAGAGTTATATTCCACAATCTACACAAGTAGCTACACAAATCCATATAAAGTTATACAAGCTATATTGACGGGTCTGCGGCGCAAACATAAAAGTTGATGAATAACACATTAAAGACAAAATACTAACAAAATTAGGATATATTACAAAATTTTAACTTATATGGAAGACACGTACCTTTCAATTTAACTTTTCTGCCCAATAATTGAAAGAATCAGCACAATAACAGCTTCAATCAACAAAAAATCTTGTTTTCTATCTTGATTCACACGAGAAACCAATCTTTAATGGTTTAGTTTTGCACTTTTTGACCCTAGATTAACTTTCTCTTGATGTGTGATACTACATCTTTTGAGAAAATAATTTGATAAAGTGCGTTGCATGCTGGTTATTTAAGGGAGTAATTTAGTCGTTAGAAAATTAACTCAATTTTAAATCGAATATGCAACTTTCTATATAACATGGCTTAGGTTTGAATCACATAAGAGATGTGAGATTTGGTTTGGTAATAAGGGTTAAAAAGATGAACATAATTAGTAATTTTGAAATCACAAAAGTATTATGTGGTTTTTATAGAATATGAGGGGACAAAATATAATTTATTATTTATAAAATTAATCGTGATTTTCATACCAAACAGAACACGGATGTGCTTTTGAGATGACATGGGAAAATGCCCCATTATCTAACATTTTCTTCATGTTGGGAAGGCCGTCTGCCGAAAGATTTGTGGGTTGATCTTGCGGGTTTTTTTTTTTTGGTCAAGAAACTATCTATAACTTGCATTATCGATCTTAATGTAATTGAGTAATGGAACTGCAAAACTTATTTCTCCTCATAGTAGATGCGATTTTCTTTCCAAATTCAATTATTAATTGGTCTTTGACTTATTTGGAGCATAAGTTGAAAACGTTGTTACACTACTAAATTTGTAACTTTTGAATAATAAGTCTAATATAACATTAATTAAGAATTAAATTTATTTTCATAAAAAATAAAATATGGTTGATAAATCATCAAGTATAGTTTACACTAGATTATCACATCATCTGAGTCTGTTGTTGACTAAGATGGGACCTTATGTCAAGAATATTCTTTAACATGAACGCATTGTTTGTGGTTCATAAGATGCTTTACAGTAGATAAAAGGTAACGAATAAGTTATATATCTATGCATTAATACAATAAATTAATACTTTAATAATTTTTTTACAAGTTTAAATTTGAATGAAGTGATAATTTTAACATAGTATTAAAGTCTTAATATTAAGGGCCTGACACAATTAACAGAGCAGGGGACGAATAGTTGTTTGAGTAATCGATTGTCGCAAATAATACCTTGCCCCCGACCATTGTACACCTTAGGAGAATGGTGCATTGATACACGTGTCCAATTTTTTTCTAAAAAAGAAACGCTGCCTTCAAACGCTATATCATCTTCGGTTGCAATGTGATGGTCGTATGCCATTCTCAGAGCGTCTAGGGTTTGCTTCGCATCAACTACTCTCTCTTCTTCTTCATTTTCTAGGAGCTTAGGTGCTGCTTCAAGAAGCTCCCCTGGTGCTTCGTTTTCGCAGTCGTCGCCGTCGTTTGTGAGCTACTGATCGATGAGTTTCTCCTCTGCGCTGTGGTCGCTTCGCTACTCCATCCCGAGGTGGAGTCATGATGTAACAAATCCGTGTGTGTCTCGTTTACTGTTCTTTTTCTTTCTTCTTTTTTCTTTTTTGGAGTGATTTTCTCAGATCTACGGATCTTTATGTGTGTTGTGTGAGTGTATTTATGTGAGTTAGTCTGTGTGTGGTTGATGGTGGTCATGGCTTACATTTTGAAGTTATTCAAGGAGATACAAAAGGGAGACGAAAGAGGGATGCTAATTAATAAAACTTTACATATGTATTATAATTCTATTTTTTCCATGCTTTAAAATTCAAATAAATATTGTATAATTACATTATTTGTGATTCAAAACCATATATATAAGAGAAAAACAGATAATTCTTAGGGTTGCGAGGCTTTTATGAAATTAAAAGATTCTTCTTGCTATGAAAACAACCAATTAATTATGATATCCAATTGAAAAAATAATAGAATATTTTTTTTCCCTTGTTTGCTTACCTTAACATATCTTACTATTTTCATATAACTAATTAATCAAAAGAATATGAATACTGCAACATAAAGGTTTAAAATTGAAAAACAACTAAAAAAGCACAGCTATTTTCCTAAAATATCCAATTTATTATTTTCACACGACCAATTAACTATTAATAAAAAAAAGACTATTTTTCCTTTGTTTGCAAAACTTAGCATATCATTTATTCTTGGAATGAATAAATCATATATTAACATAATATATTATTTTCAGTACATAGCATCTTTACTTTTTATTATTTTTAGTAATTAAGATATTAGCAAAAAGAATACACGTGGCAATCATACAAGCATGGTCTTGTATACACATGGCAATCAACAGAGATAAATGCGTCAACAAAAAAATGCAATATTTTGAGCGGCAAAATCAATAGCCCATGGTTGTTGCTTTATATATATAGTATATAGATATCAATATATCGTTTTTACAAATTTAAACTTTCAAATGAGTCGATAATCCTAACACTATGACAACAATATATTAATATATTTTTCTTAATTATAAATAGAAAAACATGATGACAATAAATAAATACATTATTGTCACTTCAAACGACAATATGGTAACTCTTTTTTTCCGAAGAAAGAAAATGAGAAAAACTATTTTCACGTAATTCTTGGTCCAAATCTTATACTGTCATGGTTCTGATTCACTTTATTCTTAATGGGAGAATGTCTGACCCAACGAAGACATATCGGGTCTTCATGCCCGAAATAACTGACTCGACTATATCCGGGTCCCTATATGTTGAATCGGTGAAGGATTGGAGCTGGTTCGGTTGCACGCGTGTAATGTGTATAATGTATACTTTTACACAGGTGGTTGGGAAGTGGGGTTGTTGTTTTGTATATGTTGTTGATTGGGATGGTAATGTGTGTTATGGAAAATGATTTCTATTCACTAAATATTAGTTATTAATTTTGAAGATGAAAATCTGATATGTAACTAAAAGCATCTTGTGAAGACAAGCGCTTAGATAAGTAGATAGACGCTTGGAAGATGAAAGAAGATGAACAAATGCGCGTTATTTGAAGAAGAAGAAGATGAGAAAGCATAAGGAGAAGAAGAAACGTCATAAGGAGTACCAGACATTTTTGCTCTTTTGTGAAATGCCTAAGTATCGTAAATGATTGGCTCAAACTTTCATTTCATAGCTCAAACATTTTAAATCTCATGCATATTTGATTTCATAAAAGTATAAATGAATTTGAATACACACGTAGAATAAATATGTGTTTTTGAAGTGCTTCAAATCATAAAAAATATTTACAAAATGTTTTAAGATGATTTGGAGTTATGAAAATTGTATTCAAAAGTTTTTCAGGTAAAGTTTGGCTTTTCTTTACTCTTTGGTGGTCGGACCTCTCAGCAGGTTGATCGGTTCACAGGGGAGGGTTGCTCAGCCAAAACAGAAAGTGAAAGACAAAGCCAGACCTCCTAACCGGTCGACCAGCTAAAGCGTCCGACCTAATCAGTGAGGGCCAAGAGGAGGCCGGACGACCTAGCCGATTGACTGGTTGAGCGAGTTACTGTAATAAATACACTAGCCGTTTATTACCGTTCTGACCAAATTTTTTCTCTTTTCCTCACCTACCAAATCCCTAACTCTCAAATCTCTTTAAATACACCCTCAATACACATTCAAATTATCAATTCAAGTGTGCAAAATCTCATATCACCATTCAATTAAGCTTTGAGCCATTCTTGCAATATCTTTGGGCTTTCAAGAGCTTCATTCATTGCAATATCCTCTTTTGAGAAGAAAATTTCAGATTCTCTATCATTTCTTATTCCTTTGATTATATACACACTTTGAGAGCTAAAAATCTTGAAAGATACATTCATTAAAGCTTGCAAAAATGTGGGGAAATCCTAAAGAGTGGAACTTTTGGGTTCTTTGAAGTTAGACTTCAAAGAGGTATAAAAATTGGTCTTTGCTTCACCAAGATTTGAAGAAGCAATTTAGTAAAGGTTGTTGAAGTCCTAAAGGGAGCATCCTTGGATGGTAGATGTAAGCTTGGGCAAACCACCTTAAATCATTTGTCTTCCTTATCTCTACTCTTTATTTACTCTTATTTACTTGTATTGTTTACATTGTGTTTGATAAATTGCTTGAAGAAATAGTTAAATTTCAGAAAATTTTTAAAAATGAAAATTAGTAAACATATGTTAATTCACCCCCCTCTTAAGATATTTGCACCCACAATTTCTTCTTTTGAAAAATGAAAATCATTTTTGTGGAGAATGGGGTTGGTTTTTTTTTTTGTTGAGTATGAAAGTACTTTCATTGACTTTTTCTTTTAAGTAACATAGCAACCAAATCCAGGTAAGACAATTTGACAGTCCACTTCGAACCCTCAATCTGCCCATGCCTTGAAAAGGGCATGTCTCTTATTATCCAGTTTCTGGGTTGGTTTGAAATGGTTTCGAACGTAGTAACGAGTCCCTTTTTCTCACTGGCCAGAATATACTTAGTTAGAACTACAAGCGTCTTGAGCACGTAGAATCAAATTGAAATTCCCTTAACCTAGCTATAGGATAACCCGTGTAACACATGGGAGAAATGCATGTCTTTAATATATTTATTTATTATTTATGACAAATTTTTATATGTTAAATAGGATGAAATATAAATAAATCTTCTAAAACTTTATTCTTTGTTGGTTTTTAATACTAATTATGTTTTGAAGGATATAATTTTATATAGGGATTACAAAACAAAAAATAGAGATAGGATCAATCTAAATGTTTGTGAAATTATTTATTACTTTAAAGATTATATTCAAAATGTAATATATATATATATATATATATATATTGAAATGTCCTATAAACAAATATATATAGAAAGTCATGTATTCTATTTTTAAAAATAAATTTATTTTAACCTTTCGATATACATTTGTATTAGAAATACAAAATTATCACTTCAGTTATTTATGAAAGAAAATAAAAAAAATCAATATCTAATTTTGAATGTAGGCTATATTCTCTTGATAACAAAAATAAATAGAAGAGTTCGAATAAAAATTATCTAATAATTGATGAATTTTTTGCAATTCAAATATTTGTTTGTATTAGAAATACTATATAACACTTATGCAATACACAGAACAAATTTGTCTTTTTATGTCTTTATTTATTATTGATAGTTAATGTTTATATTTTTAATATATATATTTATTTATAAATCAATGAATAGAAGGAGATAGACTAAAATCTTTTTGAAGAAAAATAAAAATATATGACATGATGACACATGACATAAACTAAAAAGGAAAAAAATATTATTTCATAATATACATAGATACTGTTGGGCTTATTCCTAATTTTCTATATTTTGATGGTATAAGAATTGTATTTGGTATTTACATTTGACTGATAGTTGCCTTGGAAGAATCTAGTACATATCTTGTTTAAGGTGATTGTTTGAAGCATTGGAGATTGGAGCTAAATTGAAGAAATCTTTAAGCATGGAATACTTGAAGTCTTGGAGCATGAAGTTTATTTGAAGATTCTTATAGACTTTGGTAGTATTTCCATTGTTAAGATTGCTCTTTGAAGGCAAACTCCATTATGAGCTTAAATTCCCACATTGCATTACATTCACATACTTTACATGTATACTTGTTTGCTTTTAGTATGTTTAATTTGTTTCACCTTGTTTTTCAAACTATATCATTTTAACTAAACAAGGTCTTTGACTTAACCCAACTTGTATCTTATAAACCCTAATTGAAAGGTAACTCGGATGAATATATGCAAGTATATATGTGTATATCTTGATTTCTTGCAGTAAATGTAAGCTATTTTGGTCTAAGTTATGATATATAGTGTACTGAGTGTGTTGGACAAATTCTTAATGCCTTAGGAAGTGTTGTGTACATATATATTACATGTATCTGTTAACCAAAATTTGATAGAATCTTGAGTTAAGAAGAAGTTTTTGCTTTGCATTTATTGCTTACTTATGTTGGTTTGCATTGCATTAATGAGAGTTGATGTTTGGATATTAGTTGTTGCCTTGAGCAACTCAATTTCTACAGAAAAGTGGTTTTTTTACTATGTAATAGTTGAGCTTGTGACATTGTATTTATTGCTTCTAGCTTTTCGTGCTTTTTGCCCAGTATCGATTAAGTGAACCGGTTAACGTGTATGGTCAACCAGTATGTAGCAGCCATTAGGGTGCTCTACCAGTAGTGCTTAGCCAGTATGGGCAGCGGGCTCTTATACACTATCGGCTGAGTTTAGCGATTGACCGATATTAGTAGTGAAGCTCTTGTTGTTACCAGTTGAGGCATTGGTCAACCAGTTGTAGACTACTGTTTTAAAAATAGCCGTTAGGGATTTACTATTTACATCAATATACATCTTATCTATTCCCTAATATTTATACAACTTGATCTGAGCCTTTAATACAGTCTAAGAGCATTCAAAGCCATCTTTGAAAAACATTCTCTATCATTCACTACTGTCTGTGCATTCATTGATCAAGTTACCTTGAGCCTATAAATCGCTTACCTTTTTGAGCAATATACGAAGGTATTTATACCTCTTGTATTCTAGCTCTGGAGAGTTTGTAAACCAAACACTTTACTGTTTTATTGGTTGTGAGCTTTACTCTTAGAAAGACTAGATTGAAAGATCATTGTTGTCGAGAGTGAAGGAATTGAAACCCTTAAGTATTGGAAGAACACTTGTGATCCTTCTTGTGAACAAGGTCTTGTGATCGTTATTTGACGCTTTTTATAATATACTAAGCAAGAAGCTGATTCACTAGTGAAATTAGTGAAACTCTAAGGGAGATCTTAGGTAGTGAATTAGGCTTTCGGGAGTTCAAACCGCTCTAATTGCTGCGTATAATTTTCTTGACCTTTAAACTCTTTACATTCAAGTATTTTCTTTCATATTATTTGTTGCATTACATACTTGAATCATTGATTATTTGAGTTATTTGAAAAAGAGTTTTAATTGCTTATTTGTGCCATTAATCTAATTCACCTTCCTTCTTTGAATCATTATCTGGGCAACGGATACTAATTTAGTTGACCAAAAATATAATATTGAATTATGTACAAATAATTAAATTATGAAATAATATATTATTGAAAAGATAATGTTCATTTTAAATTAGAAAATAAAATCATTACACTAATATAACTTTAATTAATATAAATTACTTGACTTTAGAAATATTAATCAATTAATGTCTAATATAAATTAATGAAAATAAATCATAAAGAGAGAAAAAGATACATGAAAAGAGGACTCATTTTCTGAACCAGAGGCAAAATTCCAATTAGGATTTTGATATGCTAATTCCTTATCGTTAGCGGCAGTTATTTAGTAACCAACCGATGGCCAAGAAAAGTTTTGAATGCGACTCCGACATTGCTAATAGAAGTGTCTATATAAGAGCCTAAGCTCAGAACTTCCAGGTATTGGAATATTCGCATCATACACTTTTGAATAATTTTTTAACAATTTTAAGTTTATTCTTCCAACTCTAGCTAACTTAAATATAAGAGGTTTCTTGAAAAGCATAGTACCGATGTCCTTAATTAGTAATCCAACCTTCTTATTTTCCCTTCTCGCACGTCCACCCTGCTCAGGCTCTTAGGAAGATTGGTCTAGGTCATTATCTATAAGTATAGTAGTATCAATTCTAAGTGTGTGAATATTTTTTATCACATCGATTTTGTCTATGTTGAAATTAAAAAATGAATTTGAATTAAAAGAAAAGAGAAGAAAAGAAAAGAAAAATAAGTAGATCGAGGCTTAAGATGGTGACGTGTGATGTGCCCGCAATGCTTTACCAGGATGGGGCAAGAACTTGTCCTTATTTAGATTTGTTTTTAACAGTTTTAATTAGACTAACTCTAACAAATTCACTAAACATTCAAATTACCTATATTTGAGGGAATTATTGCAATATTAATGCACTCCAATAACTCCACTACCTCATCCCCAATATTTTAGGGGTTCTTTCAATCAAAATTCAAAACACTCATATATAAGGGTTTTGTTTGATCCACCAAGGCCATCACCTAAATTTCATCTCCCATTCCTATAGCTCTAAGGCTACAACATTGTAAAATAGGATAGATGTTAAAGTAAAATCAAAATTGGGATTTCTTAAACTACGAGTTTGGTGAAAAATAGAGGAGTTGTTGGAATAGAATTAAAAATAGGAGATTCTAAAATATAAAAAATGACTCAAATCACTTAAATTTAAAAAAAAAAATAGGAGAACTATTAGAGATAGCCTTATAGATTAACCAGGTTTTATACATTAATTGATCACAAGAACACATATTTTTTATCGCATGAAATCAACTATAAACTACAAAAAAGAAAAAGAAAAATTGAGCAATATTCGAAATCACTTGGAAATGACATCCCAAAAAAAGAAACAAAAAAGAAAAAAGAAGAAAAAAGGGAATGTCTCCTTTTTATTCCCTTCCCCCCCCCCCCCCCCTAAAGATGGGGCAAACTTTGGCCCATAAGATTAAAGAATATCCCGAAAATTATTGGCCAATTGGCCTCCATCTTGCAGTGGATGTTGTATATATATTGCATTGATAAAAATATACATAACTTATTTAGAACATCCAATGAACTTAGTTGGGAAAAGTACTCTTCAAAATGCTTTGCTTTGGTCGGTTGACGCGATGAGACATGATATGTTTGGTGCATTAGTTCTGCCGTCTACCCACTTATAGAATCCATGCACCAATTATATATCTTATGGGGTTCAGACTACGGACAAATCATTTTTTTAACCCCACCCTTGAGAGATTTGATGTCAGGATTTCTCTTTGAAAAAAGATAGTATCAACCACTTGATTCCAAACAAATTGTTTATTAGCCTTACCTTTTATAGTTGGATAATGTATTAGATTTCATTTTTCTAGATTCGTTTAGGTGGCTTAAATTAATTGTAAATATGTGACACTCCATATTTTCCTTTAAAAGACCATCAAGTTACACAGGATTTTTAAGGGAGCATCGAAACCGCAAGGCTTCAAATGCTCAAATAACAACCCCGGAGGATGGCAAATCGGAAAAGCTTACAATCTTGAATTCTTGCCTAATGTTATAATATTATATAAAAAGGAAATTTGATCGTAATTGATTAATTGTATTACTATATATGTAAAATAGTTAAAATAAGTTACTAATATAAATTTAACTTATCATGGAAATAAGCAACTTCTATTAAAAGATTTGTAGAAAATTACAATCAACCTATCCTAGTACGTTGTGGCAAAAACAACATATGAAATGTTGAAAAGTTGGACACGTGGATCCTCGATCTAATTTGGCGGAGGATGATCCTATCTGACATTCTTAACAAGCTAATTGGCCACCTTATTTGTTTGTCGACCAATGTGAGAAACGCGAGTATCTTCAGACCCATTTAATAATAACTTCACATCTTTCTGAGGATGATCAATTGCCCAACCACGTGCATACCCAGGAATAAACCCACTTACAACTTCCTGGCAATCTGATTCAATGGTGACTTTTTCCACATGCTTCTCCAACATAGTAAACGATTTTTTTTTTTGGGTTAAATTTTCATATCAAAGAAAGTATTAATTTAATATTAATTTATGTCATTTGTTCTTGGACATGTCATTTTTCTCCTAAGTGCGTGTGATTTATTAGTGTGTGAGAATGTATATTTTTGTTGTGTGTTACACACACACATATATTAATTATATTGCCTTTTAATATCATTTTTATGTAAAACACAAGCATAGATTCAGGCTCGAATAGACAAACTTTCGAGGTGCTATTGGATATGGAAGAAATTTCAAGATAAAATGAGTATAATAAGAAAGAATGAGAGAAAAGAATGGCCGGAAAACAATTCTTCGTCTGAGTTTTGGTAAGGAAAGATAATCTCTAATGTCAAAGATGAGGAAAAGAAAATGATAGCTTAGCTCCCATCAAACGAATTTAAGCATATATCCATGTTTGGAGCTATGAAGGAAGTGTTTTATGCTCAGCATGGGGCAATATGTGTTTTTTGCTCATCAAGAATGTGTGATCTCTTGAAATGAATAAGGATATATTTAGCATACTATATTTATGTTTCTATTTCCCACTAATTTTCAAACAATTTGGGAAATACAACAAAAAGGAGGGGAAATTTCTTCTCCTTCGGACAAGTCTTTAAAAAATATTACGATCGACCCTCAAGGCCAAACTATTACGCTATGTTTCGTTTTACAATTCCTTTTTTGAAGATTAAAAAAAAACCGCAAAATAAGTAAGGGAAAAGAGTGGTTTAAGAATCCGAATTTTGCAAATATGGAATTAAGGAATTTAACTTCAAAACTTTTAATATAAGGATTTGAATTTATGAGAAGTGATGTCTTTGTTAAGTAACAATATTAATTCTTTACTCATGTAATATTTTTCCCTTTCAAATCTTGGTTGGCATTTTATTTTATTTTATTACCTTCGGTGAATTTTGTTGCATGACATTTTGAATCTGCTTGGCATTTACACCCACAAACTTAATGTATATATGCATCACATATGAGTTTTAGGTAGGCTGTGGAACTATAAATTAATTTATATTTTTTTCTTTTGCTACATATAAAAAGTATATCTATAAACTTATAAAAATATATATGGACTTTTTTATATTTAGAGGGTGTTTGGTTTGGCTTTTTTTTTTGTCAAACATGCTTAAAGCCTAATTTAAGTTAATGGAAGTGTTTGTTTTAATTAAAAATATACTTTTTAAAAGTGGCTTTAAGTAAAAAATAAAAAGCTCCCCAACCCCAGCTTTTGCTTTTTATGGCTTTAAGCATGTTGAAAAAAAACAAGTTTGACCAAATCATTTAGAAGGTGTTTGGATTGGCTTATAAAAAAGTTACTTAAAGCACTTCTGGCTTTAAATGACTTTTTTTATTGTCAACTTTAAGTAGTTACGTGTTTGAATAAAAGTTATAGTTATAAAAATAAGTATTTACATGTTTGATTAAAGGGGGTTGAAAAGTAAGTTATATAGTTAAAATAACTATTAAGGACATTAAAATAGAATTTAAAAAGGTCGGTATAAGATAAAAGAGTGAAGATATTTTAGTAATAAAAATAAAAAGGTAAGGATAAGATAGTAAATGATTTGGTCAAACTTACTTTTTTTTCAACATGCTTAAAGCCATAAAAAGCAAAAGTTGGGGTTGGGGAGCTTTTTATTTTTTTACTTAAAGCCACTTTAAAAAAGTATATTTTTAATTAAAACAAACACTTCCATTAGCTTAAATTAAGCTTTAAGCAGGTTTGACAAAAAAAAAAAGCCAAACCAAACACCCTCTTACTATCTTATCCTTACCTTTTTATTTTTATTACTAAAATATCTTTACTCTTTTATCTTATACCTACCTTTTTAAATTCTATTTTAATGTCCTTAATAGTTATGTTAACTATATAACTTACTTTTCAACCCCCTTTAATCAAACATGTAAATACTTATTTTTATAACTACAACTTTTATTCAAACACGTAACTACTTAAAGTTGACAATAAAAAAAAGTCACTTAAAGCCAGAAGTGCTTTAAGTAACTTTTTTATAAGCCAATCCAAACACCCTCTTAGCAAAAGAAAAAATGTAAATGAATTTATATTTTCATAACCTGCACGAAATGTCCAAAATTATATATATATATATATATATATATATATATATATATTTGCACATATATGTGATAATTACAAATTTATAAGTGTGTGTGTAAATACCACATAGATTTGGACTATGCAATAAAATCCATCTAAACTATGAAAAGAAATACAATGTCACCCAAGATCTTAAAAAAGAAATGTCACAGAAGCAAATAATTAAAACTTCTTAACGGTATTTATAAGTTCAAGGTCTTGTATTAAAGGTTTTTGAAGTTCAAAATCTTAATTCTATATTTTGCAAAGTTCAAGTTCTAAAACTATCATTCTCTCAAATAAAAAAGTTATTGTGTGCATGGTAGTTTTGCAAATAACAATCCTCTATACAAACATAATTTTCAATCGGGCAACGCTTATGGAACAACATTGGGTTGTCTTTTGTTGCATGACCTGTTTACGCATTCATGCATGTTAGTGTTTGTGTCATGAACCAGAATAGGCACATAATAGTATTTAGAAGTCATCAGGAAATTGTTGCAAATTTCAGAACTCTTCAGTTTCATTTCTCTCTTGTAATTTCTCCTCAACAATCAATATTATCAAAGCTCTGCTTCCCTTATCTTTTTCTCTTCTCTGTTAAGTATAACCATTTCACTTTACTTGGGTTTAGAAGGCATGCTTGAGTCTAGAAGGCGAAGTAAGCGCCACTAGAAGCCATGTACAGCCAAAAGAGGGAATTGGGGGGGGGGGGTTGGTTTAGGAGGGTTTTGGGGAAAGGACGAGGTAGGGTTTATATAAATGTGCGTCTAGGCCTTATTTACCTTAAAAAAAAGAAAAGAGTTGGATTGAAAATAGGAATACGTGAAGATATTCGTGGGGTGTTTGATATGGGGTATTTGTGTCATGTACAATTTATATGGCATTGCCATTAACTATTAGAAATTGTGTAAATGGGTTACGAATGATACCTGTCACTAAATTTATCTTGTCACTAAATGTTATTAGGTTCACATTGTAAGACTTGTTTGAGAGCTGCTATTTATGTCCAAATTATGTGAGGTGATATATATTTATCGATTTACTTTGAGTACACAAGATTGTGCCTAGCTAGGTGGTTTACAAATAATAAGAGAATATTAATTAGGCGATATGTGTAGGCCTACTATCCTTCTACCATTTAATCTTTTTTTTTGTAATAGCAATTTCTTGTCTAGTGAATAAGGAAGACATTTATTTTCATTACAAGCATTTTACTTTCCCTCATTATTATTTACATGTATGTTATATATTTGTCTAAAGTCAATTTTTAATGCATGTATACATGTAATATGTATATGTCTGTAAATATAAATGTGTGCACAGTGTGTGTATATATGTACATATATATGTATGTGTATATATATATATATATACACACACACACACATATATGTAATCGTACCTCACAAAAATTTTGGAGAACTTTGGATGTGCCATGTGGCAAATTTGACTTGCATTTTGGCTAATTAATTTTATGGCTTATAATAAAATAGCTCACAAAGTATAAGTCTCTATTTGTTAATTACAATGTATTGTCATGGAGAATGGTAAAAAGAAGATATTATTAAAAAATGTCACTTACTAAAGTAATCAAAGAAGTATGTAAATAACACATTTTCATATTGGTTTTTTCAGTGTTATTTAGTTAAAAAAATACGTATTCAATGTAAAATTTGATTTTGTTAATAATGTAAGTGTAATTAAACAGATACAGTAGATGAATGTATTATAAATGGATAGAAAAGCATGAGTAGATCTCAGCACGGTAGTGGAGATGTAAAATGTGTGTATGGAAAATGTGTGTGTCGGCTAGGGACGGAATTATATATACTTTAGGGGGCCCTGGCCCCTTCCCCCCCACTATTTTTTTTTAATTATGAGATAAATTTGTATATAAATTTTGGAGAAAGCACAAAACCAACTTCGGAGAAAGCACATAACATGCACAACAAATTAGTTTATAAATTGGTAATGATGTTTTATTTTCAGAAGTTAGAAAATGAAGCACACAAAATTTGAGCAATAAATAAGCATGTAATTGATTTAATAATTATTTATTTAGAATGAAAAATTAATTTAAAAAATGGTAACTTAATTTATTTTTGTAAATTGATCTCTTTACCATTAACCTTTCATATTTATCTTCTTTATTTTTGGTTTTTGCAATTTTAGTTTTTTTTTTAATTTTCGTGGAAGGGGAGGTGTTTCTCTGTGAGATTGTATTGATTGAAAGCAAATTCACGAAAGGAGGAGGGGGAGGGCATTGATTGTATCCTCTATCTATTCTAAGATAACGTTTTTGCAATTTTAGTTGAACAATCATTAGAAAGTAAAACTTTACTTTCTCTTTTTAGATAACACGTAAAATCTCTTTTTGGATAACACGTAAAATCTCTTTTTGGATAACACGTAAAATCTCTTCTCCTTCTCTCTCTACATAATTTTATTTTTCATTATTTTTTGAATTGGAACAAAAAGTAAGAACTTTTTTTTTTTTCTATAATCTTGATGGTGGATTAGGATACTCCCTTTAATCTTATCGGAATAATAGTTTAGTTGCTGCTCCTAACACTTTTTGGTCTATCTTCTATATTTTATTAAAATCTCTTATTTGACCCCCTCTAATATCTCATCCTGAGTATGTCCCTATTTTCGGCTCAAACATGCATAAAATGCATATCCACATGACATGCATTTTAAGCAATTTTCATTTGCTCGTTTTATAGGGTTAATATATATAGTGTTCCATTGACTTGTGAAAGGAAGAAATTATTGAGCCGTAGATGGGAAAGAAGCATTTTGCTCCGGCTGCACAAGAAGGAAAAGAAGTGAGCACTAAATTACATCTTTTATTTTTATTGCTCAGGATTATATTTTTTTGTGCTATCTCAAATAATAGCTATTTAAAAGATTACCAAGCTTTGCTTCATGTTGTCTTCTGTTGATTTATTGTCTTACCAATAATTTTTGTAAATGCTAAGGTATGTGTTAAAGAAGATCCGCCTTGCTTGTCAAATAGATAGAACCCGTTGATCTAGACACCAGAGGTTTGTGTTTTTACTCTCAAACTTCAATTAGATTCCGGAATCTTTCTTAAAATATAAAGACCAGCTTCTTTCTTTTCTTTTCTTTTTTTTTGGATCAAGAAGGTAAATAAAATATTTATTATTCAAGATACATACGCTTTATAGAAGCCTTTAAGGCCACTATTCTTGACCTTAAGGAGTAGAAAAAGGCCTTTCTTGATTCTATATCCCTACAAAACTTTTTTCTTTTCTTCTGTTATTGATTATCTATTTATTATCTTATCTTTAGTATTGGTCTAAAATTCTTTTTTTTTTCAAATACAAGGATTTATGTAGCACCCCATGGAACACCTATTTGATCGATCTAACTTGCCTTAAAGGGCTCAGTGATTTTGTTGAGCTCTTTTTTTTGAGTGAGCAATCATTTTCGTAATAGATACATACTATTCAGACGATTCAGTATCTATTATTCAAGATAGTTCTATTAATGCCTTCTTTCTAATCTTTCCCTTTCATCTTCTGTATGATTTTGTTTTGAGAATATACAGTGCGGAATGTAAAAGGCTCATGCAATGATGTGGATTAGAACATGGAGCTACAATGATTTTATGACTTCCCTTAGCATATTACAATAAAAATGACCCTAGGCGTTAGTTGACATTTTTCACTTGCTTCTAGGGTTGCAATGTGTGCATATTCATAGGTTACTGTGAAGGTGGAGACATGCAAGTTCAGGGACAGAGTCAATAATTTAATATGAGAGGTTCAGAAGATTAATGATATTAAATATTTTAAATATAGACAAGTCACTACAAGAAAACTACAATATTGGTGACGTTTAATGTCTAACGATTTCATAATCGTCAGTAAAAATAAATTGAATGCTTTTTTTTCCCTAACGATTCAAGAAAGCGTCTCTTTTATACCGTCAGTATTGGGTACAATTTGATTAGTGCGAAATGGGGTTCTTTATTACTGATGTTTGCATAGGAATCCTCATCGTTGTAAGGTCTTTAGATTAGTTGAAAATAATGATATTAACATCATGAGCTTATTTCTAATTCATTTTCTTTTATTTTGGCTCAAATGTTTTAATTAATTAGGTAGAGAGTCGTGGGATAGCTATTTGTGTTGGAGGTGATAATTATACATTAGAAATTTATTTTAAAATCGCATTTCTATTGTATACAAGGGGTAATTTGTTGCCACCAAAAAAAACAATGACATGGTACGACATGTAGGCATATTTAGCTGAGATGGCGCAACAAATGTCAAAGAGATGCCAAGTTATGGTCAAGACCAAACAAATATACACGTAAGAAGAGAAAATTAAATTATGAAGAGAAAATGATATCTAACATTATGCTTTCTTGCACGGCCTAAGTCAAGATCAAATAATTTAACTCCCTTAATTAGCTCGGTAAGTAAATTCATGCGATGCCAAGTTACATGGGTCAGAGATTTTTTTTTTCTTTTTCTTTTTGAAGAGAGGCTAAGACTGATAAATAATATTTAAAATTTGTAAGAATTAATTTTAAAACTTTTCGTACTTAAAGCGAGTTACAAACAACTCAGATTACTAGATCACTTGTGTGGGTCAGAGTTTGGTGGCAATTTTACAAGCTCACGGAAGTTAGTGACTGATGATAATTATAATACAATCATTATTAGACAGAATAGTCATAATAATAACAATAATACAAAGAACATATAATCTCCTAGTTGAAAGCCGCCTTGTGCGGGCAAGTGAGTTGTTATGATTGTGAGGGGGAAAAAAGCTATTCACAATGGGAGACATTCGATTCATGTGGGAAAGAGAAAGCAGACAAAATGTGATAGAAAAAAGAGAAAGGCAAAAGGGGGCCATAGGGCCTAGCTTTGCGGAGAAGAAGCCAAATTTTAGTGTCTTGTGGAGGGCCTATATATACACACACATGTATATACACACATACATTTCGTTAGCACTTAGCAGTTTGGTCCGCTTGTGGTTTGCATCATGACACCCCCCATTATGCACATTTCGAGCTTGAAAATGTTGAGAGACTTTTCTTGCGCAACCTTCTCTCTCTCTCTCTCTCTTTTCCATATTAATAACAACAGCTGCATATATATTCTTTTGGGGGGACCATTAACTTTGCCTATTCATACGCCGGTAGAAATGCTTCAATAGATCTTTTCTCCTCACGAGAACTCCCACTTCCAACTCTACTCTCATCTCCCACGAAATGCAAATCTAAATCGTCATTTTTTCGAAGAGGTAGTTTCAACTGCTACCTGATTATAGGGTAGATAACATTCCTTGTGATTTGGCACAAGTATAGTGTTATTTTTTCTTTATAGTTTTAAAATAGACCCGAACTCCTTTATTATCTTTAAATATTTAGTACACATATACCCAAATAAATGAAGGTCTATGTCTATTTCCGAACAGGTAAATTATATTTTATCTTCTAGTAATTTGTCTAATTAGCTTATAACCCTATATAGTTTAAAATTTACCATATTATCCTTTATACTTTTCAGAATTTGGTACATTATCTCATATATTAGCATTTTTCGTTCAAATTGACTTATTGTGTGTTATATGCCCGTTTTTGCATATACAAGTATTAAAATTTGTAATGTACTACATATTTTACGACGTATGTTCAAATAATAATGTGAAGAAAGCAATTGTGCTACCTTTTGAAAGTATAGGGATAATGTGGTAAGTTTTAAACAGTGGGAATAATCAACTAAATAGATAAACCACATGAGAGCAATTAGTTAATTAAGCAAACTATATAGAGTAACATGCCACTATTTGAAAAGCACAACGGAATAATGTAATAAATTTTAAAATATAATAGAGTAATCAATTAATTTAATAAACTACGTGAAGTGACATGCAGTTTATCCTTTTTAAAATCACTAAAGGGTAATGTGCATTTAACATAAACCACAGAGTGTGGCTCATTATTTATCCTATCTTTTCTTTTTTTTTTTAAAAAAAAAGAGTTATCAGCCTACATGATATTTAATTTCTTCTAGCAAAACATAAATTATTGAACCATTCTCCAGGTCTGGGTTGGACTTGTCTTCCTCTTGGTAATTGATAATTAATGTTTAGTTTTAAGTTCAAACCCTAATTACAAGTGGATCTTTAATTTAAATCAGAGTAATTTAGGGTTGCTAGTCTTTAAATAAGACTTCTTATTCTATAACTACTTGCCATATAGAGTAACCTCCCATGGGGTGAGTCTGGGTTTAAATTGAGTGCGTCAGAAAATTTCTCATTGTATTTGTCCGTGAAAATTTCTATAAACCGAATAAAAAAAAGTTTATTTATTTATTTTTTTATTATTTTTTTTTGGGGTTAAAGCATCTCGAAATGTATTTTCGGTGCCCCTTCTTTAAAACAAAAACAAAATTAAGATACACATTTATAGGAAGGCATTAAAATTTTGAATTGTATAAACCCTCGCCTGAAAGAGAGCAAGCACTTGGCGTTTAATTACAAAAAACTAGAACCATTTTCTAGAAAGTTTTTCTTTGAAAACCAGAAAATAGAATATCATATTTATAAAGATTTTTTTAAAAAAATAAAAATTAAAAAATAGTTTTCTACATTTTTTTCAATTAAAAAAGGAGTAGCGGAAAACAACTATGGGTTTTTTGTTTTTTTTCTTTTTCTTTTCAATAAAGGCCCGAAGGCCAAAATCAATTAGATAAAAAACAAATCGAGAGTTAATTACAAGAATGATAAACATGCCTGACAGTACAAAAAGTAAACTTAAACACTATGAAACTTAATAGAAAAAAAAAAAAAGAGACCAATGCAGCAAAAGAATTTGGTAATGAGCTTTGACACTTGGCTAACTTCCAAGACGCTCTGCTGCAGCCACAATAGAAAAGTGCTGAAGCTACCGGTTGCCTTAGGACACGTTTGAATTGATTTTTTTTTAAAAGTATATATTTTTAATAATTTTTAAAAATTATTTTTTTAAAAAAGTTAAAAATTTTAAATTTTAAATTTTAATTTTTTTGAGTATCAAATCAAATAGTTATTATAAATTTAATGTAACTTTTTAAAAAAAAAATTTTTTTTTTTTTAAAAAACCAATCTAGTCCCAGTGAAAGAAACACGATTGCACCATTGTATAAGAGAATTTTGCAATCCTGCCTCATCCAAACACATAGCGTCGTCCCCAGCTTAGCCAATCTGGACGAAGGTGAGAAGAAAAGAGATTTTGCAAAGCTTAAGGAGCACAAGGCAAAAGGCAACAACAAAGTTCAACACTCAAGCCATAAGAAAGTCAACGCCAAAATTCTTAAACCCCTTACCAAAGCCATCAGTTCAGCTTGCACGACTGACACATCCCCAAAATTTTCTATAAAACGAAAACAAAAATTCCCCCTGCCAATTCCTAACCAAATCACCACCTCCTGCTTGGCCATCAACAATGTTTTTACTACCATCTATATTAAGCTTGTATCTACCATAGGCTGCTTTTCCCACGCCACTTTAATAGGCCCGTTTGCGTTTGGAGATAGGATAAAAGCACCCAATCTTCCAGCCAAACACAAGAAAACAACTATGGGTTGTTTCCAAAGCTTTTTGTTTTAATAAAGTTGGAGTATTTTTTTTAACAATTCTTTGTTTCGAAAACACGCCTAATTAAAATCTTGGAATTTGAAGTTGATTCTTAGTTTGATTTTTCTTATTGTTTTATTATTTGTTTGTTTATTATTTTTTTCCTTTAACTTCATCTAATTTTTAATTTTAATTCTCATCCATGTCAACACATAATGAAAAAAATGATGATAAATTTAATAATAACAACTGTTGAATATATTGATTTACTAATGTTAATTATATTTTGATGATGTTATAATTGTGCTTTATTATCTAATTGCTTTTACTTTTTAGTATATAATATTTTATACAGTAACATTCTTAAGCAAAGAAAGGAGATGGAACATGATTCTGGATCATGGCTCATGAAGATTGGAGTACCTTGAAGTTGTCTTGTAGTTGCAGCTCCTTTCTTCTTTCTTAGTTTTATGTTAAGCTGGTCTTGGTACATAAGTAAAATACTATGGAGCTCAAAGACTTATTGCATTGCATGCATTTTTATGCATATTACTTAAAATTCTTGTTTTCTATGATTTATTATCTTTTCTCCTTAATTCATGCTTATATAACTTCTCTATTAGCATTATGGGTGTGCAAATGCTTTCATTTGCATTCAAAACAACTTTTCCTTAAAAAAATATATATACATAGTTTTGATGTGCATATCTTTGCATTTTGAAATTGCATGTATTGTATCATACACTATTCCATTGATACTTGAGACTTTGACAATTATATTTGCTTATATGTATGTATATATGAGTATATTAGCATGTTTCCTATAGTAAAAGTACATATATGGGCTTTACACTATAGATATTTGAACAATCTTGTATAATATATGTGTATCTATAGGTAAACAACTTACATATACCATTTCCCCATGCAAAAATTTGAAAAAATCTTGATTTCGTGTAAGTTTTAGCTTTACATTTAATGTTTTTTGCAAGTTGGTTGATGTTACATTAATGAGATTAGATGTATGTTATATTTTGTATTATCTTGAGCTATTAAATCTACAGAAAAACTAGCTGTTATTGACCTTTCTTAGTATAGCTGCATTTTTTGTAGTAAGCAGTAGCTTTTCTAATAATTTTTGCAAGTACAAGACTACACAGGTGATCGACTGGCTCTGTGCTCCAGTAAAACTAGTGAGCATTGCTGTTCTATCAGAAGAGCCTACCAGTTAACTAGTAGAGTGTTCTGATATGGCTCTTTTGCCAACTAAAACTACCGACACACCCAGGGGGTCGCCCTTTTGCATACTCTAGTAGTCCCTCTGAGTTGTTTTTAAAATATACCCGTTTGGAGGCTTACTTTTTGGGCTTCTAAATATATGTTTCACCTCCCAACTTAGATACAGCTTGATCAAAACATATCCACAAGCTCTCTAGCATTCAATACACTCTCTTTTCTGCAATCTTGTTTCATTTATTACTATCTTCATTGATTGCATATTATTGACATTCATTGATCAAGTTCTTGAACTCATAAATTGCTTATCTACTTAGAGCAACATAGGAAGGTTTAAAATACCTTTGTATACTTACTCACAAGAAGTTATTGTATTCCAAACTTTCTATTATTACATGGGATGTGAGTTTCTTTACTCTTGGGTAGTATAGTTGTGAGGAACTTCTTTCAAGAGTGAAATGTTGAAATCCTCAAGTATTAGGCTAATACTTGTGGTCCTTGTATGAAGCACGGGCTGTGATAATTATTTTACACTTCTACAACGTACTACGTAGGAAGTCAGTTCACTAGTAAAGTTTTGAAACCTTAAAGGAAGACTTTAGGTAGTGGATTAGGCCCTTCAGAGTTTGAATCACTCTAAATAGCTGTGTTTGATCTACTAAGCCCTATACTTTTTATATTTCAATTATTTACTTTGAATATTGTATGTACTTTTGCTTGAAATACTTGTTAAGAGTTTTTAAGTACTTATTTGTACCAATAATCCAACTTAGCCCCCTTCTTGGATTCATTCTCTGGGGAACAACAATAAATAATATGGTATTTATAAACGAACAACCACGTACAACACACTTATGCATACTCTTTCAAACTTGAGAAAACGGTTCCAAATTTTTTCAATGTATTTTCTAGTTTTATAAAAGAGAAAATACTTCAAAGCTATTAACAAATCAATGCATTTTTTTTAGTTTTATAGTAAAAGAAACTATTTTTAATTTTCAATTGGTAAACACATTTTCAACTACTCTTTTAGTTTTCTAAAGAAAATAAGAACTTTAATTTTCTTAAAAAACTGGAGTTCGAAAACAGAAAATAGTGTTTCTACAAGTAAACAAGGCCTAGAGTTTTCTAGAAAATAAGAACTTTAATTTTCTTAAAAAGCTGGAGTTGGAAAGCAGAAAACAATGTTTCTACAAGTAAACAAGGCCTATAGTTTTTCTAAAAATACTAGTATGTTGACATATAGCATAGTTGACTTGTGCAATACTGGATATTATCTTGAGCTATTAAATCTGCAGAAAAACTAGCTGTTATTGACCTTTCTTAGTATAGCTGCATTTTTTGTAGTAGGTAGTAGCTTTTCTAATAATTTTTGCAAGTATAGGACTACACAGGTGGTTGACCGACTCTGTGCTCTGGTAAAACTAGTAAGCATTGCTATTCTATCAGAAGAGCCTACTAGTCAACTGGTAGAGTGTTCTGATATGGCTCTTTTGCCTACCGGAACTACTGACACACCCAGGGGGTCGATCGATGGCATACTCCAGTAGTCCCTTTGAGTTGTTTTTAAAATATACCCATTTGGACACTTACTTTTTAGGCTTATAAATATATGTTTCACCTCCCAGCTTAGATACAACTTGATCAAAACATATCCACAAGCTCTCTAGTATTTAATACACTCTCTTTTCTGCAATCTTGTTTCATTTATTATTATCTTCATTGATTGCATATTATTGACATTCATTGATCAAGTTCTTGACCTCGTTAATTGCTTATCTACTTAGAGCAACATAGGAAGGTTCAAAATACCTCTGTACACTTGCTCACAAGAAGTTCTTATATTCCAAACTTTCCATTATTACATGGGGTGTGAGTTTCTTTATTCTTAGATAGCATAGTTGTGAGGAACTTCTTTCAAGAGTGAAATGTTGAAATCCTCAAGTATTGGGCTAATACTCGTGGTCCTTGTGTGAAACAGGGGTTGTAATTATTGTTTTACGCTTTTACAACGTACTAAGCAAGAAGTCGATTCACTAGTGAAGTTTTGAAACCTTAAGGGAAGACTTTAGGTAGTGAATTAGGCCCTCGAGAGTTTGAACCACTCTAAATAGCTGTGTTTGATCTGCTTAACCCTATACTCTTTATATTTCAATTATTTACTTTGAATATTGTATGTACTTTTGCTTGAAATACTTGTTAAGAGTTTTTAAGTGCTTATTTGTGCTAATAATCCAATTCGGCGCCTTTCCTAGATTCATTCTCTGGGGAACAACAATAAATAATATGGTATATATACACAAACATGCACGTACAACACACCTATGCACACTCTTTCAAACTTGAGAAAACGGTCCAAATTTTTTCAATGTATTTTCAAGTTTTATAAAAGAGAAAATACTTCAAAGCTATTAACAAATCAATGCATTTCTTCTAGTTTTATAGTAAAAGAAACTATTTTTAATTTTCAATTGGTAAACACATTTTCAACTACTCTTTTAGTTTTCTAAAGAAAATAAGAACTTTAATTTTCTTAAAAAATTGGAGTTAGAAAACAGAAAACAGTGTTTCTACAAGTAAACAAGGCTTATAGTTTTCTAAAAATGCTAGTATGTTGACATATAGCATAGTTGACTTGTGCAATGCTGGATATGATCCTCTCATATCAAATGTTCTCTCATGTTGATAATAAAGAAAATCTTAACTATTCATGTGTGGATTATATCATCTTGGCTATTCATGAATTTAAATTCTAAAAAAAAATGTCTTTTTAAAATACTTTTTCTCCTTCACAATGCCTACTTTTTATGAAATTTGAATTTAATGCAGGCTGAGATGATATAATCCACACATGAATGGTTAAGATTTTTCTCTCATATCTTTTTTTTGGTTAAAAATTTTTCTCACATATCAATATGAGAGGACTAATGATATAAGAGGATTCTAATTCTTCTGATGCTATAGATGTTTTATGTTTTTATCTTTTATATTTTGGAATTCAGATGATTGTATGATTAAATATGAATAAGTTTTATAAATTAAAAAATTTAATTTACATTGAACTTAATTTTTTTATTTAATTAAATATTTTGAGAATTAGAATAAAAGGTTAAATATAAAGAAACTAATTTATTTTTGAAATTTTTTTATCAACTTTAGATAACTAATCAATCAACTTTTTTTGATATTATCAAAAATTGAATGACTATTAAAAAATAAATGAAATAAAAAAAAATGAATAAGCAACAAATGAGTGCCACGCGATATCTCACCCAATCATTAAAGTTAAAAAAAGAAATTTTCACTGTATCAATAAAAGAGGAAAAAAAAAGAGAGAAAGGAAAAACAGCATACTAATTTTTTTTAAAAAAAATTAAAATGGTTGAGGACCTGACATATGACACCTTACTCAACCATTTTAATACATATAAAAATTTTGTGCTTGTATGGTGCCTATGTGTCTTCGGATTTAGAATCATCTCCTGATCAGTATTTTATGTGACATACTATATCTAATTAATCATTTATTTGATCTAAAATATCTAATTAATCATTGTCTTCGAGCTCACCCTTCCATATTTATCATAACCATTGACAGGAAGCAACAAATCCCACCAACAAAAAATTGTTAACCAAAAACCATATACGTAGGTACACATTCTGCTCGCAACTTTTTTGTTATTTGGTTTTTACAGCAAATGCAAAAAAGACTTAACAAGCACAACGTTGACAACGGTTCCCTCGATGATGGTCATAATAAAACAGCAATGGCATGAAAAGAAAATCATGTGACTGTGTCCTTATGAGGACCACTGTGTGTCAAGTAGAATGCTTTTATTGCAAAATTTGGCAAGAATATCATTGGAATAATGAAAACATCCGATCATGGCAGAAAGAAGATGACAAAAGACGTTGTATGTCTGCGTTAATATTCATCGTGGACCATGCTCTGTCCTATGTTTGCTTTATTCATTGCATAGACAACTTTATGTAGCGACTCTTGACTGATTGTGATTTTTTTGCACTTGAAGAGGAACAGTTTATATAAGCCAAGGGTATCGATAATTGAGTAAATAGCTAGCACCCCATCATTTTTTTCTTTGGGGTGGGGGTGGTGCAAATTACGTCATGTTCATGTAGGAGTACAAAATATAATGTACCACACTTCAAAAAAAAAAAACAAATCAAATTGTGAATCTCTCTCTTTTCTTCTCTCTGTGTCTCTCTCTCTTCTCCTCTCCCTTCTCTCTTCTTTCTATGATCATCACACCACGCCACCACGCCGTGAGCTTCAAGCTCTCTTCGATACTGTTTCTCATTGTAGTTTCGTGATTCTCATGGTGCTTTTAATTCAAGATTTAATTGCTTGAATCTGTATTCACTATTAATGGATGTTCAAGCAATTTCAAGCTTTTTAGTTCGTGATTCATGACAGCACCACTACCAAATAAGTCTTAACGCCATCGCCTTACTCATTATGTGTGCATGTTCTGTAAGAGTGTGTGTAGATGTGTTTGTATTTTGTGTCTGTGTGTGTGAGAGCATTAAACAAATAGTTGTGAGATAATAAACAAATATTTAATGTATATATAATAGTCAGCGAATAAATAGTTATGGGGTAATGAACAAATATTTGATGTATATATAAAAGTTAGTGAATAAATAGTTGTAGGGTAATGAACAAATATTCAGTGAACAAATAGTTGTGGGGTAGTAAACAAATAGTTGTGGCGTAATGAACAAATATTTGATGTATATATGAAAGTTAGTGAACAAATAGTTGTAGAGTAATGAATAAATAATCAGTAAACAAATAGTTGTGGAATAGTGAACAAACAGTTATAGGATTGTGAATAAACATTTAATCGTGTTCTGCTGCTGATGATCTGTTTACTTTTTATTTTTCCTTTTTTTCTAATATATGAGGACGCATGATGCTTAATGAAAGAACACTTTATGAGGGATCATGATATAAAGGGAGTAAGAAGGGGGGTGGGGGTAGGGGGGGTTTATAATCATATGTTTTTTCCCTATAATTTTGAAATAGGTATAAAACTTTCTTATGGTCTTTAAATATATAGTACATATGTTTCTGAAGTAGGGATGGAATTCTTTGATGTTTCTCAAATATGTACTACACATGCTTCCTAGAATCAAGGGTGGCTCAAAAGCATTAGAGGCCTAAAGCAAAAAATATGATATAAGACTTTATAAATTTTACTTAATATTTATCTTTTTAACTTTTTGTTTCATAAAGTTATTAAATTAAATTCTTATGATCAATTTTTTTCTAACACAAAACATTGTTGATTTTAGGTAAGATTTTATTAATTTTAGTTTTGGAAAACATCTTTTTTGGCTTAAGAAACTATTATTGGAATCATTAACATTACTCTATAGCTAATATATACATTTGGAAAAGAATCAACTTTTTTTTTATATGATTAAGTATATTAATTGGAGTATATTATCTTCTATCTATATAGTTTCTCTTAACTTTCAATTTTGAGAATATGTTTAAACCATCAATATTTGAGTAACTATAAAACAATAGAACTTGATATTGGAAGTTTATAATAGAAAAAAGATCACTTCTTTAGAATCTTTTAATGGAATCATAGTGTTCAACAAGAAAAAAAATTGATAGAGATAAATCAAGAAGAGGTTGTGGGAAAAAATTGCATTCTAAAACTTAAAACACACTTATTTTAATTCATAAAAGTAACCATTAATGACAATTTGATGGATAGAGAAAAAAAATAGAAATCATGAAAAATTAACAATAGGGCTGTTGTTGACTAATTAAGAGAGTGAATGAGACTATTAGGGATTGTGGGGCTTTTCAATGATTTTTTTAATTAAAAACAAAAAACCAAATATCATAACTTTTTTTTTATAATTTTATAAACTACAATTATAAAATTTTAAAATATAGGGCCTCAAAATTTTGGGGGCCATCCCTATCTATTTTAAAATTACATAACTAGAATAATGTGTATTTATAATAAATTATAGAGTGGGGCACTATTTATCCTTTGTAATTAATCGTCTTCCACCTAATTATTAATCTTGGTCGTTGTCATTATCATCATCAATCATTGTTCGCCTTGTGAACAGATAATGATGGGTTTGATATGATTGATATAGAAGCTTGCAGGTTAAGTACAAGAATATAATTGCACTCAAGCAAAAGCTCACGTTGCTAATTAACTTTTGTTTTGCTCAACTTCTTGGTTTCTAGCTAGTTGGATCAATTATTTTTTATCTTTACCGATTTAAACTTGAAATTTTTAACTGTTATAAATTATTACTATTGATTATTTTATCCAATTTTCTCAAATTTCTTTTCCTATTACTTTACTTAACTCTTTCCTAAATATAATTGCTCTTTAAAAAAGAATTAAAATCCTCTCATATAAAAAAAATACGAGTTTTCGAAGCAAAGTCAGGGTCCGGTTACTATTTTTACGAGTTGCCCACTTCAAACATAAGTAATTGATTACCATATTCCACTTTTCTTCTATCCTTTCCTTACATAAAAATGACAGAAGAAAACCCATTTAAATCTCTGAGTTATACCTATTATCTAAGTTTTTGAAAATGTCTTTCGGGAATTTAACATCTGTTGGTTTATTTTAACATTCAAATTCAAAAACTTTCTCATAAAAGTTATTTTTTATCGATACTAAAAATTTGGAGCAAAAACTAAAGCAATTAAAAATAAGGAATATTTATTTGTGAGTAATTCTCTTTTTCTTTTGGAGTATCTGAAAATTTAACTAATGGATTCTGATTACGAAAAAAATAGTGGAACCTAGTTAACCACTATATATAAAAGGTGAATCCACTTTCATGTTTTGGGTCAGAATCTACCTTCATTTAGACGTACAAATTTAGTCAAGAGCGGACCTCAAAACTTTTTTGGGCCTAGACCAGTATGCGTTTTAGAAAAATTGTATGACTGTATATATACATACATATATGTTGTGTGTGCAGGCGTGTATATAAGTACTACTTTCTGCTTTCTTTTTTTCCTCTTTTATTTTTATTTCATTGCACACTTCACCTGTTTAAATTTTATTTTAATAGTTTGTGATTTAATTTTAATTAGTTTGATCGTACAAACCAGCGTATTTTCTTTTTTAAGGTATTGGCTCTTTTTAGTACTGCTTCGACATTGTTTCAGTTTCATTTGCTATGGATGAAGATCAACTGCATTTGCATATTTGTTTGTATTTAGTTGCTTGAATTGTTTTGATTTTTATTTGATTTATGCAACTTTTAAGTCTTAAATCATGTTAATTATTCTCTCTAATTTTGCACTATCAAGAACACTTTTGTATGGGATAAGGTGGTCATACCAAAAGGGCGAGTTTGTTTATGGATGCCTTTCTTGGATCGATTACCCACAAACGCAAAACTTGTTGAGCGGGGAGTTATTCAAAATGCAAATTGCGAGTTTATTTGTAGTCTATAAAAGCAAGATTGGATTATTTTTTCTTTCTTGTTAGTGAAAATCTTAATCTCGACTAGAATTTGTTGTTCGAAAAACTCTATGGCCTCTTCTTAGAGATAATTCTATAAGATTAGATTTGCTGAAGGGTGTTTTTTGTTCAATAGTGTATCATGTGTGGCGTGTAAGAAACAATAGAATCAACGGTGACAATCCTACTATAGAAGAGCACATTATGGAAAAGATTAACCTGGATATTAAGCATATATTTAGCCTTTTGAGTAAATATAAGAGCACAGTTGAAAACAACTTTTTGTGTATAGCCTGGTATTTTTGTGGGAAATAGTAAATACTGGTTTATTTATGTAATATGTTTTTTGTGAAATGGAAATGACATCACTTGCCGATAGAAAAAGAAAACAAAAGTTTTGGCCAATTAAAATAAACTAGCGGATGCCAATTTTAAAGGCCCTTCAAAATCGTTTTCAAAAATACATGGACCTGGTTGAGATAATAGGTATATATAAGTCGGCAAAATGAGACACCAGTTAGAAAGTAAAATTATAAGTTTATTGATAAGGACTCATCATTCTCATCGATTAATCGCTTTCTTTACAATAAGAAAAAAAAAAAATAGTTTAGCACCCTCCAAGTGCTAATTATATATTGCACTTAAGCACATTGAGTGGACAGTTATGAACAAAAATTAGAAAGAAAACGTTAAAGTTCCATAATACTAATTATATATACTTGCGGAATCTTTCAATAAAGAAGGCGACACTGAAACGAAATGGAAATAAACTAATTACGAGATACAAAACAAGTTTAGCAGGATTCAATTAGTTTAGCTTGGGTAAATTGCTATGGACTTTTGTCGTCCTTTAAAAGCATATTGGAGATTCCCCTACAATTTCCCCCGACCGTAACTAATCGAACCCCCACCCCACCCCACAAAAAAGAGAAAATACCATGCATGGTCCAAAACCTTCTCATAATGTCCTTGTGGTTATTGTAAATAAGCAGATACCTTTCTCTGCCAAAAAAATTATCAATTTAACATATCGTTAATTAAATTAACAAATTGACCTTTGTATAATAGGAGGGTTTGATACACTTTTACAGAATTACAAGTGATTCTAATGCACTTTTAAAGAACGACCAAGAGGAGGGGGTGTCATATGTTGAAATTAATGCTCAATTTTAGAGATTATTTTAATGATGAAGATTTGGAAGTCAAAGTTTTATTACCACTTGAGGATTTTTAGCACATGTAAAATTATGTAAGAACTAGATTACTTACCTTATTAATTGGTTAAGTAATTAGCAACTTGCAGAGTCTTTATCGTTCTAGGACGATTGACTAGCTTGACCAAATCTAGATAATGTTGCTTAGTTGGATTTAATTTAAGCTTCCACCCTCTTAGATGATGCTTCTAGGATGATTAATCTGATAATTAGTGCTAGCAGACCTATACATCTATATATACATGTGTTTGATCATTTGTAATGCAGTGTATTAGAAAGTCATGTATTAAAAGCTGAATATAAGCTCCAGGAACTGTAAGCTTCTTATTATCAAGTTGGAGCTATAAGCTCCTCTTAATCAAATTAAAAGGGTCATGAGTCATCACACATAGAGTCATGACTCCAAATTAATTATGTTAAAGAGATATGGTATTTCAACAATCAATTATTATATTATACTATTTTGTAATAGAATAAATGAGAGATGTTACAAATATATTTTTCTTTCTCATTTTCTGACGTCATATGTTTATTTTCAATAACTATAAAGGAATTAGGAGGGGAGTGTTCGTACTACAAAGGAGTCCGACTTTTAAAGGATGGGCCCAAAGCTGCTTATGTAGTTTCTAATTGGTTACATTGAAATTCCCTTTTGTACACTCATGTTTTTTCTTGGTCCAAAATTGAAAACAATCTTTCATGCCTGTATGTACCTAAATGAAAACAATCTTTCATGCCTTTATGTACTTAAATGAACTTTGCTGAATCAATGAAAAGTTGTTAATTTAAAAATTAATATAAATTAAATCATCTAGTGTTCGTATACATAAATTCCACATAGTATGAAATGCTCCCACTCCGACCTCATTTTTCGCCTCTATTTTTAGTTCATTCGTATTTTTCACTACCTATGACTTTTAGAAATTCTTGAGTTACAAGATATCAATATTTTGTTATTATCTATAAAGCCATAACAGGGAAATAAAAAGAAAATTTCAAGTGGTATAGGACTAATTAAGGGTTCATTTGGTAACATTGCTATTTCTTGTTTTCTATTTTTGTTGATCAAAATTCAAAAATTGATTCGTTTGGTTCTGTTTTTGTTTTATGGAAAAACAAAAACTAACAAGCAGTTTTGCAACTTTGGAAAACAAGAAAAAGTGGTATTCTCATGTTGTGGCAGTAGATTTTCAAAACTTATATTCACATTTGGTAAAAATACTTATTAGAATTATCGTTATGAAAATTAATATGAACTCATTAATTTTTTTTAAAAAAAAAAATTAGTAAAATTAAAATTATTTTTAAAAATATTTTCTTAACAAATAAATTTATTTTAATAATAATTTTCAAAAATAAATATATTTTAAAAATATCTTAAAAGCAATTTTAACAAATTAAAATTATTTTAAAAATCAAAATATAACCAAAATAACTTTTCAAAATGACTAAAATTAAGTTTTGAAGATATAATCTTAAAGAAAATAAATTAATTTTAAAAGTAACATAATCTTCCTCAACTGGTAATGTTTATGCGTTTACTTGTCAACTCAGTATGGTTGGTGCTACTGTGCTAGTCCTGTCCTATTAAGCTTCAATAAATTCAGCAAGGAGTTGGGAGGGCACATGAGGCAAGCAAGGAGTGGATTGTTGTTGGCAAGTCTACTCTTGGTGACTGGAGAGTTGATCTTGGTTATCAAAGCGTTCAAGCTTCACAAGTTTGGTTGATAAGCATTTTTTTTTTTTTTAAATTTATTGAAGCAACCTAGAATTGTTGGCTTCGCACAAGTGTGTGTGGGAGCCTAACGGGCGTAATTATGCTGTCTTGGTATAACTAGGCACCTATCGCAATTTTACCTTTGTTGTAGATATTACATGCAAGTATACAACATACATAAATTCAGTTTAAAATTTCTCGTGAGCCTGAGGGCCAGTGCTCAGGGTGTGACAAAAATTAATTGATTTTTATTTGTCATCATGTACTTTAATCCAGTCCTGCTGGGCATTGCTTATTTTGAAGTATATTTAGGTTTTTATGTTATGGTACTAAATTAGGCAATAGTCTAGATTTAAGTAATAATCAGGTTAGTTTTTAATTATATGTTAATTTTGTTTACAAGCCTAGCTTTCTTTAGAAGCATAGATTAGTAAAAACAGTTGATCCCATTACTAACCAAGAAATTAAAGTAAAAGAGAAGTATAATTAGCAAGATAAGCTTTGCTTGCTTGCAATTTGTACTTAACCGACAAGCTTGAATAAGTCAAATCTATCTTATCCAATTAGGGCATGTATACGATGATTGACGATGATCATGAGGATGACTAAGCTTAATAAGGTGGCAATAAGCAATACCCTTATCCCAGTGCTCCTCTAACGGCAAAAGATCATAATCAGTCAAATTTTTTTTTAAGAGTCGCTATAAATTTAATGTATGTAAAGGAAAAAGCAAAAACGCAAAACGCAAAATATTAATTAATAATTCATTTGTCTTTGGTAAAGTATGAAGTGAATGAAGTTGCAACGATGGCAGAAAAGATGACGACAAAATACGTTGTCTACGTCGGATCGTTATTCATCGCGTCTTAATTTGCTTTGTTCTTCACTTGCACACCTTCGAAATGACGCTTGATTGATTGTGATTTTTTTTGGTTCTATGGGATAATAGTGGACTTAATTGATTGAAGCTTCCAAGTTGATTAAGCACAAACAATAGTAATGACGATTAGTATGATATAGAATGAATTTGACAATAGTAATGACGATTAGTCCGATCCTAACCATCGCATCCGTTGAAGTATATTTAGGTTTTTATTATAATTTCTTATACTATATACGATATTAAATTGGGCAATAGTCTAAATTTAAGTAATAATCAAGTTGTTTTTTTATTGTATTAATTTTTTTTGTTATTCTAGCTTTCTTAGTATTCTATTTTCTTTATAAGTTTCTTATTTTGCACGTCAAGTTATGAGGACTATAAATAAACTGTCTTATTACATTCACAATACATTAATAATTCTCACATAATTGGTATAGCCTTTGCTTGTTTCTCTTTTCTAGAGTCACTCTATTGTTTTCGATATAGTTTCCATTCTTATACATACTTCCTATTTCTTTTTTTTTTTCTTTTAAACTTTTCATAGCGTCATCAGAAACTCCTAATTCTGAAAGTAAGCTCTTCTATCCATCTAAACTAACATTAGTCTATAAAAGAATTTGTAGGTTTAGAATAAAAATTTGTAGAATTTGTAAGTTTAGAATAAAAATTTGTAGGTTTACAACAGAAATTTGTAAGACCTTTTAGAAAAATTTGTAATATTAGAACATAGAAAAATATTTGTAGCTCTAAAACAAAATTCATCAGTCTATAAAAAATTTTATAGGTCTAAAACAAAAATTTGTAAAAATTCTTACAAATTTTTGTTATAGTACTACAAATTTTTGTTTTAAATACAAAAATTTGAAAGAAGTCATACAAATTTTTGTTGTAGTACTACAAATTTTTGTTTTAAATCTACAAACTTTTTTTATAGATTGATATTAATTCATTGGATGCAAGAGAAATCCAATTCTAAAAGCCCTTAGAAAAGAATACCAAGAGGGAAAGAAATCCCTAAAATTAGAAGAAGTATCCGACAAGCTTCGATAAGTCAAATTAATCTATCTTATCCAATTAGGGCATATGATGATTGATGATAATAATGAGAATGACTAAGGTTAATCAGGTGGCAATAAGCAATACCTTAGTCCAGTGCTTCTCTAACGGCACAAGATCACAATCAGTCAATGCTTTATTTTTTTATTTTTTTTAAATCACTTTAAATTAGTTATGTATGTAAAGAAGAAAGCAAAAACGGAAAAGGCTCATGATTTAATGACCTCACCTGCCTTTGTCTTGTATATTTTCTACATACCTTAAAATCTTTTATAGTACAAAAGACAAACATAAATTCTATAGAAGCACAACTTTGGATTCCCTATAGTGGAATTGATCATCCAACGCTTATAGTAACAGGCACATGCTTGACTTTTCTATATTTGTTCAAGCATGTGCTTGTTACGCTAAATGGATAACAGAGAGACGTAAAACAATCATCAATGTTAAAATTTGTTCCAATCTTGAAGAATTCACCATTAAACAAAAAGAAAAAGAAAAATTATTAGTTTGAAATCTTGAAGTCAAAGGGTTTAATATATAGTTCCAATCTTGAAAAATTCAATAACTAAGGAATGTGTTTAATTACCGTTCACAGCTTTCAACCAGAGAGTATTTCGTTAATAATTTTCATGAAATATGAACAACTCGTCATTCATGAACGCAGTGCTGGAAGCAGACTAAAAGTAATATCTATTACTGTAATAGATTTATCCTTTTTATTTAATTAATTTGTCAGTTTTTCCACTTGTTTAATCTATATTATCTCTTGAATTGAATTTATGCGGTTAAAAATAGTAATCTTTCATGTGATTACTTACGATAACGGTAAATCCGACCTGCCCTATATTTTATTAAATTTTGGACATATCCTATCTAAAGAAGAATTCTATATAGACTCACCTAAATCTTAATTTTACAGGTTTTAAGAATTAATATCCTAATATATGGATAAAAATCAAAGTCTATCATTAGCGTCTTATCAAATACCTCGCATACATATCCAAAAAACTATCCCCATCATTCTATAAAAATTGCCAGGATTATATGGTGAAAGTAACTCAATATTACTAAGTTCATTGATATACATATTATGAGCAAATTTATGCTTATATTTGAATTATGCCTATATTCTACTGACTTGAGAATCGAAAGGTCTTTGGTCGGTACCACACTGGTATTTCAAGATAACTTGGTCTTTGGTCTTTGACCGGTACCACACCGGTATCCTAAGATAACTTGGCTTATATTCTACTTCCTAAGATAACTTGGCTTATATTCTATTGAATTGAGCGTCGGAGGGTCTTTGACCGGTACCACACCGGTATCCTAAGATAACTTGGCTTTGTTTTCTTTGCTTTGCAAATGTCTTTGGCCGGTACCATATCGGTATCCTAAGATAACTTGGCTTTGTTTTCTTTGTTTTGCTGGTCATGTTGCGAGGCGAATTCGGGCATAATTCTTACTGATAATTTTTGGCATTATCAATTAGTGCCATTTGTGGGAACGACTGTTAACTCCCATTGCGATCTACGACGATAACAAATTTAGATCAAGTTTAGATCGGTGATCTCGAAATGGAGATAAGTGCATATGTCAAAATTTAATACTCATTTGCCGTTAATGACTCTTAAATTCGAAATAAAATGCATGTGTCAAGATTTATATGTATAATTCTAGATTTGAATTTTTTGGAAGCACGATGACAATTTTAATAAAATGTTACGTACTAAGATCCTCGACATCGGATAAGATTCACCATGTTGGATCGGTAAGTTCGCTGTGTTATCCTACAATTCTTTTTGCTGATATGAATCTTTGAGTTTGAGATAAAAAATAGGATACAAACGTACAAAGGAGATAACTTTAGCTTTTATCTCCAGAAGCATTCTATTGCTAAAAGGAACTGAAATTTCTCGGTGACATAGTTTGTTGGGACTGTCTAACTCAGACAGAATATCCCAGACTACAGTCTAACAGAAAATAATGACCAATATTTGAAATACAAATACGAAGGAATGGGAGCTGTCGTAGAAATTTATTGCTATCAGGTGTAATGCACTCAACCAGTTCAAGAAAGATGAGTATGCACGAGTCTCAATATCATTTGCATTTGGGTTTTATATGTGTTGTATAATACATCACCAATTACATGTATAAATGCTCACATATAGATGGCATTAATCACAATATTAATTTAAATAATGATTCATCACTGCTAGTTGCTACAAGTATCTCTTGCACGTTCATAAGTGCTTATTTTGGACTGCTACAGGAATGCATTCGCATCACTGATAGGTTCGGCTATCCAGTTTATACACTATTTGGGTTCAGACCTTAACAAATTCTTTGCAAAAAAACTTCGGAGCAATATATGTTTATCCATAAATTATTCTTGTGCACCTTTTCTGTGTGATGACATGCCTAGATCTGGTGGTTTATCTCCTAAATTCGATCCCCTTTTCTTGCAGAGACAGGTCTCACCCTTATTAGACTCCTCTAAATTTGAGAGACTAATATTTTAATGAATGTGCATATGCTTTTTCTCACTGTACATTGGCAGCTTTCTCCTGCCTCAGTGACTGAGATAAGTTAGGAGAGATAACATTTTAACAAGGGAAAAAAAAAGAGAAAGTCCGAAATGCTATGAGTTTTCAGTATGAAAGAAAATGCCCATTGATGCCCAGGAGCGGCATGAGTACGGCAAATCACGAATTTTGTAAGAAAAGAAAGGAGCACCACTTTCTCATTCTTTTATGCAAAGAGAATATATATGAGAATACCAAATATTGACTATTTTGATCAAATATTGACCAAGCCCAATAGGAGTTGATTGGAGGCTAGCAAAAAGAGTCCATAGACTTCAAGTTAAGTCTCAATCTTGCAAGACTGGGGGCTATCAAGAAAGTCTATACTGAGCAATCAAGCTTGATAGATCAAGAGCGAACAAAAATTGGCGGAGATTGCTAGCACCTAACAGAGAAGCATAACACGCCCAATATCTCTGAAGATAGCAAGGGAAATTTTATTCATTCCAGGTAAACCTCAAACTAACAAAATTTTAATGATTTCCAATAAGCATGTCATAGGTTAAGATCTTAAAGTATAGTCATGGTATGCTAACCTCAAATGATCACGCAAGGGGCCGAGCTACAAACCTTGACCCCGACGAAGAGCTATGGCTCAACGGCCTCGTAAAGCTACGGCTTGATGATTTAAAGGCTACGGTTTAATGGAGCTAAGGCTTTCGCCTAAAAGATGAGCTCTGGCTCGCACCTAAAGACGAGCTCCAGCTCGTGCATAAAGACGAGGCTCCTATTTGTCATGTTTAATAGTTGAGCTCTAGCTCCTATTTATCACCACTGATAGTTGAGCTTTAATTCCTACTTATTACCTCTAATAGTTGAGCTTCGGCTCCCACATCTAATGGCCAAGCTCTGGCTCCCACATCTAATGGTTGAGTTGAGGCTCTCACATCTAACAGTTGAGTTCTGGCTCTCACTTATCATGAGTTCTGGCTCTCACTTATCATATCTAATGAGCTCTGGCTCTCACTTATCATATCTAATGAGCTCTGGCTCTTATTTCTTTATCGTACCTAGCAAGTTAGCTATGGCTCCCACTTATCAAAACCTAAAGGGCGAGCTCCGGTTCCTATTTGTTAGTCGTTCTAAAAGACAAAGCTCTGGCTTGCACTAAAAAGACAAGCTCCGGCTCCCACCTAAAAGACGAACTCCAACTCGCACCTGCAACATGAGCTCTGACTCAAAGGTTCACCCACATAAACACAGGCTAAAGACTCAAGCTCTGGTCGGCTCAGAATTTTAACTAGATAGATAGTTCCACTCAACCTACTGTGTGGCCCAACTAGAACTAAAGGGGCTATTGATAATGGCATATCCGACCGGCCCTATATTTTGTCAAATTTTGAATATGTCATATCTAAAGAACTCTTATATAGACTCAACTAAATCCTAATTTTGCGGGTCTTAAGGATTATTATCATAATATATGGATAAAAATCAAACTCTATCGTTAGAATCAAACTCTATCATTAGAGTCCTATCAAATACCTATGAGGAGTCTTATACATATCCAAAAGCCATCCCCATCATTCTATAAATACTGCCTGGATTATAGGTTGAAGGTAACTCAATATTACTGAGTTCATTTATATACATATTATGAGCAAATTTATGCTTATGTCTAAATTACGCCTATATTCTATTGACTTGAGTATCGGAGGGCTTTTGGCTGGCACCACACTGGTGTCCCAAGATAATCCGGCTCTATTTTTTTTTTCCTTTGCAGGTCAAGTCATGAGGCAAATTCGGGCATAATTCTTACTAGTAATTTTTGGCATTATCAACTTAGTTGTTTATTTATGTGGAATTAAAAATTAGAAAATTATAAGAATGAAGGATCCTATCGAAAACCCTAAACCCTAAATAAAAACAGTTGTTTGGTGACTTTATTTCAAATCTAACAATAGCTTGCAACTTATTTATGTTGAAATGTTGTATATGACATTTATGAAATTAGTTATTTTAATTACACTTCCAAATTAACTAAAAACTAGAATATAACCACTGAGATATAACTTCCTTTTTGTTTAATAAAATTTTGGGGAAAAGAACCTCCCTTTTTACCAAAAGAAAAAAAAAACCTAGGCGATGCATGCAAGGAATAAATATTTTCATATTTTTATTTATTGATGGCTAATAAATTTTCACAATCTACGTTAATTTAAATCTTGATGAGTTTTCAATACTTATTCTGCTTTTTATAATATGTAATAATTGAACAAAATAATTAAATTAGTCAAGTAAAACAAGAAAGTTATTTAACCTAAAAAAAAAAAGCAATGGAAGATCAATAATGTATCTGTTAGAGTTTAACTCATTTTTGGTGTAAAAAAGATTCACATAATTAGGACATGTAATATTAAAAGATAAACATAGACTCTATATTAGACAATTCATAGATATCAATATAGATATTGATCTATAAAGTTCTATTGAACATAAATATATTTGATACAATTACTTCTTGATAAAGTTTTCCATATTAGTTATATATATATATTTAATATGAAGTAATATAATTATTCAATAAAATATTTATATTGAGAAATTAAAATTAGAAAATGCATGAATATTGACAAGGAAAGGTATAAATTTTTTAGGAAAAACGTTTCATGTTATGAAAATGTGACATTAATAAAAAAAAAGGGCATGTATCTTTTTTTTATATAATATATAGATATAGATATAGATATTGAAGATTAAGATGTTATAAATAAAAATAGTAAAGAAGGATTACAATAACATAATCATCAATTTAAAAAGGGTAGTAGGCTAGCAGCAATGTTACCTATATTTATTATGGATATCACATATCATTAGACAACTCACATCTATATATTATATGTTTCTTGATGTCTTAGGCATCTCTCTTATAGCACTTTCTAACTAGCCTAAAATTCTGCCACGTGTCTTCCTTTATGTACTAAATATTTGACATTTGGCATGTAGGGCCTAAATATTTCATTGACACGTGTCATTAGATAGTTCCCAATGCATTTAATCGTTTTTTGCTAAATATTTGTCATTTAATGGTTGTTTCTCACCATCCAACGATGCAGGACAAATTTGCTTCTCTTAGCACGTGATTTTGACACTTATCCATGGCTGGTTTACTTTTTTATTTTTCTTTTTGTGACCGATCATTTAATTCCTCTCATTTTTGGTTTATTTCCCCAATCTTCTAACTCTAAATTCACTTTGGAATTAGAAGAACATTATTATTTTGATTTGTATGCCCAATGAGTGCTTTTATTCTTTTATATTCTCTCTTATCGAGATTCTGTAGATATGCTGTTTAGTTTTTTTAAATGTGATAGCAAGAGCCATCTTATGTCATCTCAAGGAAGCAGTAGGAAAAGCAGTTAGAGAATTGATGAGTCAGTTATAGTTAGTTAAGCTCAACCCATGTGCTGCACGTGCTTTATTGTATCAAGCTATCTCTATAAATATAGCTTGGTAACTGTAATTGATAATGTAGAGAGAATAATATTTCCAATGCTTAAACTTGATTCTTTCATGGTATCCAGAGCAACTAGGTTCTTTTTTGGCCATTAATGGCTTTTCTCTAAGCGTTTTAAGCTACTAAAACTCCACGCAACGCTTCACAATCGTCTTCTCTTCCTTCTGTCAAGTCTTCGACGAGTCTCCGGCAGCTGTTCACCGATTGATTTCTTTTCTTCAACTCAATTTTTTTTGTTCGATTGCAACTTTCTCATGGCGGCTGAACATGCTGATTTTCCTACTAGATTGAAATATTTGCTTCAAAATGTCAATGCACTTGTCAATTTCAAGCTTGATCAACATAATTATTTGCCTTGGAAATCACATATGGAAGAGGTGTTTGATGCTGCAGATCTCCTTAATCATGTTATTGATGTTGATCCTATGCCTCCGAAGTTTATTCATAGTAGTAATGGCGAGCCTACACTTAATCCTCAATTTCTTCAATGGAAGACAATTGATAAGTATTTGCCACCTTGCTTAACTGGATCTTTAACTCCTTCTGTTATGACACAAGTTATGTTTTTACACACCACGCCTAAAATCTGGAAAGCTTTAGAACAACGCTTTAATTCTCCTTCCATAACTCATGTTTATCAATTGCGACAATAGCTTAATAGTGTTTCTAAAGGCACACAATTAATGCAGCAATATGTTGATCATATTAAGAACCTTGTTGACACACTTACTGTTGTTGATAAACCAGTGCATGATGAGGATGTTGTTTTTTGTACCTTGAAAGGTTTGCCTTCACAATATAATAAATTTAAGACATCCATTTGAGTATGATCTGATCCAGTCACGACTTTGAATTGTTTAGTTTGTTAATGATTGAAGAAGTTCAGATTAAGATGGATAACTCCTTGACTCTGTCCCCATCTACTGAAGAGACTCACACTGCGCTTACTGCATAGAAGCAATTTACTACTAATCAAGGTCGAGGTCATGGCCCTGGCTTTTCAAATAGAGGAGGCAAGTCTAATGGCAGAGCTTGTATGTCTTCTGGTGGCAGAATGACTTCCCAATCTTCTATATCCAGTCCACGGGCATATTCTAATGACATAGTTTATTGTCAGATTTGTGATAAAGCTAATCATATGGCTTTAAAGTGTTGGCACAGGTTTGATACAGTGAACTATGCAAGTTCAAAGACAAGCAAACAAGTTTTTTCCTACTCAATATACTTCTACTAATAATGCTAAGAAATCTTAAATCTTGGATCCTGGATTCTGGAGCTAATGCACATGTTACAGGAGATCTCAATCACTTAACCATATATCAGCCTTATCAAGGTTCTGAGACCATTTCTGTAGGTAATGGCAACACACTCCAAATTGCTAATACTGAAGCAGGTATCCTCACCAAACCTACTTCACAGCTTGCCTTGCAAAATCTTCTTCATGTACCTCATATATCCTCCAATCTGCTTTCAGTTTTTCATTTAACTCATGATAATAATGTTACTATTGTTTTCAACTCCAAGGAGTTTCTCATTTTGGACAACATGACACATAAAGTTCAATACAAGGGCCACTGTAAAGATGGTCTGTACACTCTTCAATCCAACATTCAGTCTGTCTCTTCTTGCTTTTCTGTTCCTTTTCCTTACTGCACTACTCATCGATGTTCTAAGCATACTGGGTTTGTAGCTGTTCTATCCTCTACTAAGCTATGGCACAAAAGGCTTGGACATCCTGACCAACATATTCTTCAATCTCTGCGCACTGAGTTACATTTACCATCTTCAGCTAGTCCAATAGTTTGTGAAGCATGTTCTATTGCTAAATCTCATAGATTATCTTTTGCTTTATGCGAAATTGTTACTCAAGCACCTTTTGAACTAGTTTATAGTGATGCGTGAGGTCTATCTCCAGTGCTCTCTTGTAAAAAGTATAAATACTACATTGTGTTTGTTGATGATTTTACAAGGTTTTCTTGGTTGTATCCTTTAAAATCCAAATCTGAAGTGCTTGATGTTTATAAAGTGTTCCATGCCTATGTCCAAACACATTTTCATACCATTGTCAAGACTTTGAGAACAGATAATGGTACGGAATTTGTCAATCATAATTTTGTCACTTTTCTACAAGCAAATGGTACTGTGCATTAAAGATCTTGTCCTCATTCTCCTCAACATAATGGTCAAGTAGAAAGGAAACATAGGCATTTAATAGAAACTGTTATTGCTTTGTTATATCAGTCTCATCTTCTTCCTACTTATTGGCTTGAAGCTTTAGCAACTGCTAATTTTCTCATTAATAGATTGCCAGAACCTGTTCTTCATGGTTTATCTCCTTTTCAATGCCTCTATAACAAAAAGCCTGCTTACAACTCTCTTAAACCTTTTGGCTGCTTGTGTTTTCCTTGGCTGAGACCATATGTTGCAAATAAATTGGAACCTAGATCAGCACCTTGTTTGTTTCTTGGTTACTCTCCTCATTCCAAAGGGTATAAGTGTCTAGATCTCAAGACTAATACTGTCTACACATCTAGACATGTTAAACTCTTTGAGAATGTTTTTCCCTACAAAGATAGCCAGTCTTTTGTATCCATTGATTTGCAAGCTTTCTTGTTTCCTTTATCTCTTGTTACTGCTACCTCTTTAGGACAGGCATCTTCTCTTCATTTTTTTAGATACTTCACTCTCTTCCATTACTGCTACATCTCACAATTCTACAAATTCCACTGCAGAATTATGTTCAGGCATCATAGCTGCAGAATCATTTGATCACCGTTCATCATTTCTCTCTTCTTCTTCCTCTAGTTCTCAACTAGAGTTATCTGTACCTACTGAACCTTTGTAGAGGCTCCATCCTACGGTTACTAAGTCTCAGACTGGATCCTTAAGGCCATCTAGACATTATCTCAACAATGTCTTTATTGTTCCTCCTACAACTGAACCTCTGTCTTATAAAGAGGTTGCCAAGAACATTCATTGGCAAAGAGGTATGGAGGAAGAATTTTAGGCTCTTCACTATTAGAAAAAATGGTCATTGGTTCCCTTACCTGAACATAGACAACCCATTGGCTATAAATGGGTATACAAAATTAAAAGAAAGGCTGAAAGATCAGATGCTAAATACAAGGCTAGGCTTGTTGCTAAGGATTTCAATCAGTGTTATGGCATTGACTATAAAGAAACATTTAGTACCGTGGTTAAACCTCAAACTATTAGAATAGTTATTTCTCTTGCTTTGCATCAGAACTGGAATTTAAAGCAGCTTAATATCTCTAATGCCTTTCTTTATGGAGCTTTACATGAAGAAGTTTATATGCAGCAGTCACAAGGCTTTATAGATTCTCAATTCCCAGACTATGTTTGCAAGCTAGAAATGTCTCTCTATGGCTTAAAGCAAGCTCCCAGAGCCTGGTACCAGATGTTGAGTCAGTTCTTGATTACAAATGGTTTTAAGTGCAGTAAAGCTAATACATCATTGTTTGTTCAACAAACAAAGACTTCCTTTACTATTATACTAGCTTATATTGATGATATACTGATCACAGGATCCTCCTCTGCTCGTGTTGATTCTCTTATTCACAGCATGAGTTCTCATTTTGTTATCAAGGATCTTGGCAAACTATCTTATTTTTTAGGCATTGAAGTTCAGTATACTTCTCAAGGCCTTTTATTGCACCAAGCAAAATATGCTGCAGATATTTTAAAAAGGGTAGGTATGAAGTCTTGTAAATCTACTTCTACTCTAGCAGTCTCTTATACCCCCTCAGCTTCTGCAGCAAATTTCACTCAGCCATACTTTAATCTAACAAAGTACATAAGTTTACTTGGTGCCTTGCAATATTTGACCTTCACACGTCCTGATATCTAGTTCTCTGTAAACACATTATGCCAACATATGCATGCTCCAACACAAGGGGATTTTACTGCTCTTAAGCGACTACTACGATTTATACAAGGAACTTTATCCCGTGGCCTATTATTTCAACCTGCATCACTCAATCTCTTGGCTTTTTCAGATTCAGATTGGGCTGCAAATCAAACTGACCAAAGGTCTATCACTGGCTTTTGTATATTCCTAGGTAGCAACTTAATTTCTTGGTGCTCTAAACAGCAACCAACTGTTTCGCGTAGCTCTACAGAAGCAGAGTATTGCAGTTTGGCATTTGCTGCAGCTAAGCTTAAGTGGCTTACTTTTATTCTCAAAGATCTGTGTATCCCTGTTCAATGTTCTCATCTATGGTGCGATAATAACTCAGCTATATCTCTTACAGCTAATCCAGTCAACCACAATCGTACAAAGCATATTTTGGATTATCACTTTGTTTGAGAGCTTGTTGCCACAAAGTCACTGTCACTACATCAAATTTCTTCTGCTGAGCAGGTTGCTAACATGTTCACTAAAGCTCTAGCTCCCTCTAAATTTGAATATCTTCGTCGCAAGCTTCTACTGTGAAGATCCCAGTTCAGCTTGAGGGAGGATGATAGCAAGAGCCAACTTATGTCATCTTAAGGAAGCAGCGGGAAAAGCAATTAGAGAATTGATGAGTTAGCTATAGTTAGTTAAGCTCATCCCATGTATTGCACGTGCTTTATTGTATCAAGCTATCTCTATAAATATAGCTTGGTAACTGTAATTGATAATGTAGTGAGAATAATATTTTCAATGCTTAAACTTTATTCTTTCAAAATGTGTGTCTATCTATCTATCTATATATATATATATATGTTTGTATGTATGTACGTTTTCTGATGCTTTTTGACATTAGTTGGTGTGTATATCGTACTTGAAGGTATTATATTCTTTTTTGTAATATTTCCATAATTTGAAAAGTGTATTTGTTTTAGATCTTTGAAAATCATTGTTTGAATGTTTGTTTATTAGTCTTTGATTGGTTGAATTTAATAACTTATTTTCTTATATGTTCCACTATGGTTTCTTTGATTTTATTCTATTTCTCTATTATGTTGTGAATTTGATTTGTGTTATCTTATTAGGTTTATGCCAATCATTCTTTAATATTTTATAGTACTATAGGCGTTTAATATATATAGATAGGTTTCGTAAATATTTTGTTCCTGCAATTTTTTCTGATTCCTTTGTTTCCTTCTGGATTTATAGTGGTATCAAATTTTAAGGTAAGTTTTCATGTACTAACAATACTTAATTTTTTTTAAATATTATGTATTATCATTTAATTTTGGTGTACAAATGAACAATTATTTGTTTATCTGAATATTTTTCGAGTGAGGTTTGTTTTTTCATGCATCACAACCCAAACGCAGGCAGTTTTGCACAATTCCACATGCCAATTCTACACATTTTGTTTTTTTGTCTGGTTTTGTATTTTTTTCTCCATATTATCTTTTCACCTCTTTGTGGTTATCCCAAGTTAATCCTAAATCATATTGCTATATCCAATTTTTTTAAAAATATCCTGTGTTCCTCCTTTTCTGTCTGCTAATTTACACACTCAAGTTCCCAAAATTTGCCATTAATCGTCTGGACATTTGTTGAAGCATGTATGCTCATTTGCATCATTTCGTATTTCGGTTTGATTGTGATATTTGTCTATATATATATATGTATATATATATATACATATGTATATATATATTGATTTCTTTCTGGGTTTGTTGTGTTACACCCATTTTTCATTATATTTTCTCTTACACGGTATATGAGATCTTCGTTTGGTATGTTTTTCAGCCATTTCATTATTGTATTCCATTTATTGTGTTGTATATATGCTCATATCTCGGTCGTTTTATCCCTTTTTTTAGATTGGTTTTTGTTTTATATTTGCTCGATAAAATAACGGAACTTTTTTAGGATTTTCGTGCTTTATTGAGTGTAGACGTGTTGAGGTTTAAAGGCGTGTGATGGGAAAATAAATTAGCAGAAAAAAGGCCAGAGCTTATGGTGTGTTTGTTTTTGCTATAAATGGCAATACATGTTGAAAAAATTGTCGCTTGTGTCTAGATTTTTTGTAGCGAATTTGTGTTTATTATTGTACTTATCCAATTATTAGGGCATATAATGATTGATGATGATCATGAGGATGACCAAACTTAATAATTAGGTGGCAATGAGCAATACCCTTAGCCCAGGACTCCTATAATGGTACAAGATCACAATCAGCCAAGAGTCATTATAAATTAGTTGTTTATTTACAAGTTTGTAGAGTTGTTTATTTATAAGTTCGCATTCGGAAGGGAGTTGGAATCGATTAAATGAGCTAAAACTTTATCGTTCTTACATAAATTTTAGAGAAGAACTAGCTAATGAAAAAAGAAAGGAAGCGAACAAGGCCATTTTCCACAAAATATGGATAACATATTAAACATGAAACAGTTGCCTTAACAAAGAGAAACAAGGTTATAAGAAACCAAGAAACTTTATTCAAAGACTTTACACAACAATATAATTACATTTATCCACACTTAATTATTACAGTTACAGTTTAAATTTTTACTGTAAAGTTAATGAATAAATGAAAGAACATTGAAGTTGAACTAATTTTGCACAACTAATAAATTTATTGCCTAATTTTTCACATCTTTAACATATAGGCAATTTATTTCTTTTTGAACTTGGGGAGCAATTTAAGAGGACGGGCAACGCGGCATGTTTGGAGATGGAGGTAACATTTTCTCTTCAGGGCGTTTTCCATTTTTTACAATAAATACTGTTGACATTCCCCAACTCGCATGTCGCTCAATATGGCAATGCATGAACCATACACCTGTGGAAAAGAAAAATTAGTTTTCATTGTTCAAGATAAATTCTTTAACCTATTAAATAGGAAACCTATTAAGTAAGAAAGGCAATTAATTAATTATGTGCTAGAAAGATAACAAGCTAATAAGGTAATGTACTAATAAGAAAATTTGCTATTCTTGTTACCCAAGAATACGGGCCACATTCAACATACTATAAATTAAATCATCTAGTGTTCGTATACATAAATTCCACGTAGTATGAAATGCTCCCACTTTGACCACATTTTTTGCTTCTGTTTTTAGTTCATTTATACTTTTCACTACCTATGACTTTTAGAAATTCTTGAGTTACAATATATCAATATTTTGTTGTTATCTATAAAGCCATAACAGGGAAATAAAAAGAAAATTTCAAGTGGTATAGCACTAATTAAGGGCTCGTGGTAACATTGCTATTTTCTATTTTCTGTTTTTGTTGATCAAAGTTCAAAAATTGATTCGTTTGTTTCTGTTTTTGTTTTATGGAAAAACAAAACTAACAACCAATTTGTGCAACTATGGAAAACAAGAAAAAGTGGTATTCTCATGTTGTGACAACAGGTTTTCAAAACTTATATTCGTAAAAACACTTATTAGAATTATCTTCATGAAAATTAATATTAGTAAAAACACTTATTAGAATTATCTTAAATTAGGCAATAGTCTAGATTTAAGTAATAATCAAGTTAGATTTAAGTAATAATCAAGTGGTATAGGACTAATTAAGGGTTCATTTGGTAACATTGCTATTTCCTGTTTTCTGTTTTTATTGATCAAAATTCAAAAATTGATTTGTTTGGTTCTGTTTTTGTTTTATGGAAAAACAAAAACTAACAAGAAGTTTTGCAACTTTGGAAAACAAGAAAAAGTGGTATTCTCATGTTGTGGTAGTAGATTTTCAAAACTTATATTCATATTTGGTAAAAATACTTATTAGAATTATCGTTATGAAAATTAATATGAACTCATTAAAATTTTTTTAAAAAAATAAATTAGTAAAATTAAAATTATTTTAAAAAATATTTGCTTAACAAATAAATTTATTTTAATAATATTTTTCAAAAATAAATTTATTTTAAAAATATTTTAAAAGCTATTTTAACAAATTAAAATTATTTTTAAAAATCAAAATATAACCAAAATAATTTTTCAAAATAACTAAAATTAAGTTTTGAAGATATAATCTTAAAGAAAATAAATTAATTTTAAAAGTAACATAATCTTCCTCAACTTGTAATGTTTATGCGTTTACTTGTCAACTCAGTATGGTTGGTGCTACTGTGCTAGTCCTGTCCTACTAAGCTTCAATAAATTCAGCAAGGAGTTGGGAGGGCACATGAGTAGGGGTGGAAATTCGGATTGGGTACCCGAATCCGAATCCAAATCCGATCCTGATCGGCTGGAAAATATGCAAAATTTTCGGATTCAGATAATATCTGAATTCGATATCTGAAAAAATATCGGATATCGGTTGGTTTTTTCCTACCCGAACCCGATCCGAAAAACCCGAAAAAAATACACACACCATTCCATAGTAAATTATTCATCATAATATTCTAATATAACACATATATAAACACACATTTTATATAATGCATTAATATTAAAATGTACAATTAAAAAAAGAGAAAAAAAAGTATTCTACAAAAGTAATGAGAAGTTAAATAACATAATTAAGCTATTTGTAAATAAATTAGACAACTGAATTGAGTAATATAATTAGAATTAACAAAATGTAACATTAATTTAGCATAAATATTTGTTATGTTTAAGTTAGATAAATGTGGAAATATATTTGTATAGTTAATATTTATTAATTTTTCCTTTTTGTTTGGTTCGTAGTTATGATGGAAATATCTTTATATTTTAAAAAGAGTTGATTTGTCTATCGTCATTTTGAACAATCTCTTTTTTCTTTTATTGGAGCCGATGCTTAGTTTTGAGCATCGTGCTATTTGTGTACATGGATGTAATTAGTTTGACTATCAATGAATGTATTTGCTAACTTACCGCAAATATATATATATATATATATATATAGAGTAAACAATTTTGTATATTTTAGCTTCATAGAAATGTCGGGTATCCGAACATCCGAATCCGAAAAACCCGACATCCAAAAAATCCGATATCCGGCCGGATAGTTACTATTTAACTACCCGATCGGGTATTTTTTTTTCACCCGAAACCCGAAAAACCCGAACCTGAAAAAACCGATTATCCGAAAACCCGATCCAATTTCCACCCCTACACATGAGGCAAGCAAGGAGTGGATTGTTGTTGGCAAGTCTACTCTTGGTGACTGGAGAGTTGATCTTGGTTATCAAAGCGTTCAAGCTTCACAAATTTGGTTGATAAGCATTTTTTTTTTTTAAATTTATTGAAGCAACCTAGAATTGTTGGCTTCGCACAAGAGTGTGTGGGAGCCTAACGGGCGTAATTATGCTCTGTCTTGGTATAACTAGGCACCAATCGCAATTTTATCTTTGTTGTAGATATTACATGTAAGTATACAACAGACATAAATTTACTTTAAAATTTTTCGTGAGCCTGAGGGCTAGTGCTCAGGGTGTTACAAAAATTAATTGATTTTTATTTGTCATCATGTACTTTAATCCAGTCCTGCTGGGCATTGCATATTTTGAAGTATATTTAGGTTTTTATTATAAGTTTTTATGCTATGGTACTAAATTAGGCAATAGTCTAGATTTAAGTAATAATCAAGTTAGTTTTTTATTATATGTTAATTTTGTTTTTGTCATGTTAGTTTCTTTAGTATCCTATTTTATTTACAAGCCTAGCTTTCTTTAGAAGTATCGATTAGTAAAAACAATTGATCCCATTACTAACCAAGAAATTAAAGTAAAAGAGAAGTATAATTAGCAAGATAAGCTTTGCTTGCTTGCAATTTGTACTTAACCGACAAGCTTGAATAAGTCAAATCTATCTTATCCAATTAGGGCATGTATATGATGATTGAGGATGATCATGAGGATGACTAAGCTTAATAAGGTGGCAATCAGCAATGCCCTTATCCCAGTGCTCCTCTAACGGCAAAAGATCATAATCAGTCAAATTTTTTTTTAAGAGTCGCTATAAAATTAATGTATGTAAAGGAAAAAGCAAAAACGCAAAACGCATATGATTTAATGACTTCACCTCCATTTGTCGTTTGTATTTTCTAAGTACCTTTAAATCTTTTATAGTGTAAAAGACAAACATAAATTCTAAGTACCTTTAAATCTTTTATAGTACAAAAGACAAACATAAATTCTGTAGTAGCAAAACTGTGGATTCCCTAAAGTTGAATTGAGTATCCAACCTTCTCTGACTTGACCAAAATTACTGGAAACTATGCTAAGTCTTGACTTTTCTATGTTTGTTCAAGCATGTGTTTGTTATTCGAAATGTATAATGGAGACGTAAAACGAATATCAAAGTTAAAATTTGTCTTTTCTACATGCTGAAGGAGCCATTTCATTGTTAGGTTTAAATTGACAAAAAGAAAAAAAGAAACAATTATTGGTTTGAAAACTTGAAGTCAATGGGTTTAATATAGTTCCGTTCTTGAAAAAATCGATAACTAACAAACGCATTTAATTATTGTTGGCAGCTTTAATTTCAATCGGAGAATATTTCTTTGATAATTTTCATGAGATATGAACGACTCATCATTCATGAACACAGTGTTGGGAGCAGATAATGAAAGAAATATCTGTAACTGAAATAGATTTATCCTTTTTATTTAATTAATTTATCAGTTTTTTTGACTTGTTTAATATATAGTATCTCTTGAAATTGAAATTACAGAAAGTAATTTTTCATGTGATTAGTTGTTTCGATTTTTGTGGAATTAAAAATTAGAAAATTATAAGAATGAAGGATTCTGTCAAAGAATCTACACCTTAAATAAAATAGTTGTTTGGTGACTTTCAAAATCAAACAATGGATTGCAGCTTATTTACGTCGAAATGTTGTATATTATATTTACAAAATTAATTAATTTGATCCTGCTAAAAGCACTTGCAAATTAACTAAAAACTAGAATATAACCTATGCGATGCATCGGAGCAATAAATATTTTAATATTTTTATTTATTGATGGCCAATAAGACTTTTACAATCTATGTTTTAGTTTAAATCTTGATAAGTTTTCAATACTAATTCTACTTTTTACAATATACAATAATTGAACAAAATATTTAAACTAGGCAAGTAAAATAAGAAAATAATTTAATCTGCAAAAATGCAATAAAAATATATTTCTTAGAGTTTAACTCATTTTTGGAGTAAAAAAATTCATATAATTAGGACATGTAGCACTAGAAGGTAAACATAGACTCTAATTTATATAATACATAGATATCAATAGAGATATAGATATGTAAATTTCTATCGATTACAAATATATTTTATACAATTAATTCATGAGAAAGTTTTCAATATTATTTTTCTTAATATGAAGTAATATAATTATTAAATAGAATACTTAAATTGAGAAATTAAAATTAGAAGAGGCATGGACATTGATAAAGATAGGCATGAATTTTGAAGTGAAAACATTTAATCAAAATAACATGTGACATTAATGAAAAAGGCATGTATCCTCTTTTATATAATAGTAGGTGCAGATTAAACTTTTCTTTATGTAATCTTCTAGTTTTAATTATAAATTCAAACATCAATTGTAATATTTATCGTGTAAATCAAAAATTTTCTTACAATAATTGATTTCCAATCTCTTGGGTGAACTCTAGTTTCTAACATGAATAAAGAATTGAATTCTAAAATCAAACTGAATTATAATATTAGTATTTCAAATGATTTTCATTCTTCTAAATAGTAATACAACTTCTAAAGTTGAACAAAGTTTGCACCCATTTTCAATTTAAATAAAATATATGAAGATTCTTAAGGTATTATTGGTGTTTGGATGTGAGAATATCACATTTATAAAATGTTCAAAACAATAAGAAAACACAAAAATATTTGAAATTAGATGAGATAATTTAGTTACTTTATATTAGTCATTTATTATTAAATATTTATCGATAAGAATTAAATTGATCACTTTTTAAACATAATATGAATTGATTCATATCTTCTAAAATCATGAGGATTAACTTTAAAAAAAGGAATAAGAAAAATAAAAAAATAAGAAAATAATGGGGAGTTGTGGAATAAATTTTCTAATTTGTTAGTATTAAATAATAATTATTTCATAGATTTATTAATGAAAATGGGGCTCACAAAATTGAAATCTGTCGATTTGACACCTCAAAAAGACACTCTAAAAAGTGAGATATAGCTTTATTATGTAGATTATATAGATTAATTACATAAATACACACACGTATATATTTGTTTATAGCAAAAATTCCAAATTAAAGCTACAAATATAAAACAGTTGATCCCACCAGTAACCAAGAAATTAATGGAACACAATCATATAATGAGCAAGATGATTTGTGCTTGCTTAATGTAATTGTGTAATTGTACTTAACTGACAAGATTCAACCAATCAAATTATCTTTTCCAATTATTAGGGCATATAATGATTGATGATGATCATGAGGATGACCAAGCTTAATAATCACGTCACAATAAGCAATACCCTTGCGCCCTGTTTTGTATGATGAAATAACTTGGAAAGGATACTCCTCTAACGATGAAAGATACAATCAGCCGAGTTACTATAAATTAGTTATGTATGTAAAGAAGAAAGCAGAGACGTATCGAGGCATTTGATTTTATGATGGCACCAGAATTGTACAACCCATCATACCTCACCTCCGTTAATTTGTTGTGTATATTTTCTTTCTTTTTTTCCTCTGGGTAGGAGGCTAATAAGATTTTATGATGGTGCTAGAATTCCATGTAGTACCAAAAGCTTCCACTCCTACCTTAATTTTGGCTTCTATTTCTACTTTATTTGCATTTTTCACTTCCTACGACTTCTACAAAATCTTGAATTACCATATATCAAGATTTTGTCATTAGATAATGACCATAATAGGGAAAAATAAAATTTCAAGTGGTAATAGACTGAGATAACAATTGTAGAGTTGTTTATTTATAAGTTTGCATGCGGAAAGAAGTTTTTTTTTTTGGGTCAAACATGCGGAAAGTTGGAATCAATTAAATGAGCTAAAACTTTATCCTACTTACATAAAGTTTAGAGAAGAACTAGATAATGAGGCCATTTTCCACAAAATATGGATAACATATTAAACATGAAAACAAATGCCCTAACAAAGAGAAATTAAACAAGGCTATAGGAAACCAAGAAACTTTATTCAAAGACTTTACACAACAATATAATTACATTTATCCACACTTAATTATTACAGTTACAATTTGAATTTTCACTGTAGAGTAAATGAATAAATGAAAGAACACAGAAGTTGAACTAATTTTGCATAACTAAAAAAATTATTGCCTAATTTTTCACATCTTTAACATATAGGCAATTTATTTCTTGTTGCACTAGGTCAGATCTTTTGAGCTTGGAGAGCGATTTAAGAGGACGGGCAACGCGGCATGTTTGGAGGTGGAGGCAACATTTTCTCTTGAGGACGCTTTCCATTTTTCACAATAAATACAGTCGACATTCCCCAACTTGCGTGTCGCTCAATATGGCAATGCATGAACCATACTCCTGTGGGAAAGAAAAATTAGTTTTCATTGTTCAAGTTAAATTCTTTAACCACAAAATAAAAATTACACATAGTAACATAGTTAACAATTTATGCTTTGATATTGAAACAATAACTGAAAATAGTGATTTGAAGGACTTACCAGGATTGTTTGCCTTGAACCTGATAGCAGTCCAGCCATTCCGAGGAACTGCAATTGTATTCTGTAGAGGAGGATCAACAAGATTATAGTTCAAAGGGTCCTTCTCTTTATCGAAGTTTCCGAAGCCCCAGCCAACCACATAGAAGCTATATCCATGTAAATGCATTGGATGGTCAATCCCTGCAACCAAATTTGTGTTTTGGAAAACAAGCTCCACTGTCGAATTATATTGAAGCACGTTCACCTCCGTATCTTGATTAGGCCTAGTCATATTTTGATTAAGAAAATCCGAAGTATAATTGAAAGGCAATGGTGGAATATCAGGAAAATCATCTCCATATACACCATTGATCCGATGATAGTAAGCTTGAAGTATGTCGATTCTGGGAGGAACAAAGCTTATGTTGTTCACAGATGCTGCAAATCGGTTACCACCAGGTCCATCGCATGAGCTACCATTGGCACACGGGATTGTATTGATGGAAATCGTATAAAGAAGCTTTGTGGATATGTCCAGTGGGACATCAACAGGATGTTCAGCACTTGCAAGGCTTCTCAGCTTCCCTGTGAAAGATGCTGATGCATTTGAATCGTTAAAGCCTGGAAGGCTTGGAAGTGGCGGCGATGGAGATGGAGTGTAATTTCCGGTGTACTCAATAATAGCTGTGGTGGTGGTGTTGTCGAAAGGAGCCCTTACGCCGCCATTGTAGGCACTGGCAGCCATGTAATAGCGATCAGCTGGCTGGTTAGCTTCTAAAAGAATGTCCATGGTTTGTCCAGGCGATATGGCAACATAATCACTCTTCAATGGTTTGGTGTAGGCACCATCTGTTCCTACAACTGTGAGTGTATGATTTGCCACTGAAAAGAAAAGAATGTTGTTCATGACTGAATTAACCATCCGTAGCAAATAAGTCTTTCCATAGTCCACCCTCATCTTGAAAGTGTCTGCACAAGTAATTGGGATATGTATATATTAGTAATCTTATATGCATGAAGAGGATTCTTATTGAACAACTTTTTAAATCTTATACTTTTAACAATTGAGAATTTACAAAACAAAAGGTGGTAGTTATATTATGGATAGAAGGAAATATTAACCTGGTTGGGAACATGGATATAGATCACCAGGTTGCCCATTTATCAAGTAAGCATCAGAAATAGCTGGATCTCCACCATTCTCCAGAAATTCGTCAACGACAGTTTGTATGTCACTTTTCCACCATTCTCCTACAATTCAGTTCAAATTTACTATCAAACATCATTTCCAATTTTTGAAGGATAAATATCAATGATAAGATTATACATATGATAATGTAAGCTTGCAATTGTTTGAGAAATATGTTTCCATACCTAGTATTACAGGCACTTCTCCATGAGGCTTTGGAAAAGGATAAGTTGTTCCACGGTTTGGATAGACGATCAGTGCACCAAGCACTGTAGCTCGTGACCAATCGCTATGAGCATGCCACCATAGAGTTCCTATTTCATCAGACAACACAATTTTTTGGCTAAACTTTGTTCCTGGTCTAATTGGGCATTGAGTGATATATTCAGGACCGTCGGACCATGGATATCTAAGTTGTTTTGCTCCATGCCTACAAAAAGTTCAAGAGAATTATTCATCTTATATATTGATACCAACAGTACATCTATCTTGTTGCACATTAAGAGTGAAAGACTTTATACCAATGAATGGTAATGTTTTCCTTTGCGTGGTTTACGACATCAATGAGGAGTGTGTCGCCTCTTTCAGCGTATATTGTAGGTCCGGGAAATTTTCCATTAACTGTCAAGATGTTCTTGGTGCTGCAAAGCCTTGTGTAGGGAGTATCTTTTATCTGTGAAAGAAACGTAAATAAGAGTGAAATCGAAGCTAATTAACTTAAAGATGTGTTCCGCAAATTTGAAAATATTCATGCATGTAAAGGATACAAGCAATCTCAGTGATGCGTGAAACAAAAACAGGATGATAATGCCTTCTGTACATGACTTAGTCTTTAGCTATAAGGTGATTGCAATACAATAATGTCGGATTGTGATTGGCTTCTTTCTTTGGATTTAGATCTCTCTCGTAACGTAATAAAGTTATGCTATTGGAGGTTGTAAATGAAGCCAGGATTTTACTATAGCAGGGAGGGATGCATGTATACATTTATTGTGATAAAACTTTATATATACATACCACAAATTTAGGGCGATGGATCTTAGCTTGGCTGAGGCCACTAAGAATAAGTAAATTGATGAGAAGTGAGATAAAAATTTTCATGTTTGACAACATGTCTTCAAAATGAATGCTCTAGCTATGATTTTTGCGAATATATTTGTTTGATGTGTTTATATCTAAATTGCTGTGAGAATATTTGCATGAAAACTCATGGTATTTATAGACGTTGGGAGTTGAAGAAGTCTTTCTTGGTCTAAGGTAAACATTAATAAAACCACTAAACGTACAAATCTTCGTTAAATAATATTCAACGATGCATTATCCACTTTATCATTAGCTTTTAAGTTTTCAAAGATTTGAATATGACAAAAGTAGAAAGTGACAAGCAAGCGTGTCTGCGGTAGGTGCATACTATGGAAGTTGCTGTATCATTTTTACCAAGTTGCTGGAAAGAAGTTCCCTAATTTTCTTTTTCTTCGTTGTTTAATTTTTTTGGCTAGGTTAAAATAGTATCCAAATACGTCAATCTATCTTTGCTAATTTACTTCCTTAATTGTATTTAAATAAAATTTTATAATTGTTAGTTACTTGTCACCGCTGGACTTTTTTTTTTTTGGCCAGACGAACTAGTTTTTCAGATATTATTAACCAGTTGTAGTGATTTGCAACTTTCTTCTTTTCTCTTTTTTTTTTTTCCTTCTGGATTTTAAAGCGTGTATAAGAGTATGTATTTAAGGGAAATAAACGATAAGTAGTGGAGAACACATTAATTAGTTTTCATATACGAACTTCCCTGAATATATATGGTGCAGATTAAGTCTTTATGTTCACTATCCTTTATTTAATTTGAGAGTCCGAAAGATCAAAATCATTAATTCTATATGTAGTGTCAAACATTTCAACTAAACAGGTTTTATCAATTTGATTTAGCATTTCATCTTTTCTATATACTGTTGGGTTTGAAACTCACCAATTAGTGAAACTATTTTCTCAGTTTTTAGTTCTACAAATTAAGACAAATAAATAAAACTGAAATATTTATAATAGATTGAACAAAAGCTAATTTATATATACATATTGATTTTTGTCAGATATATGACAGAACCATTTATTTTCTAGAATAAAATATATTTTACCTTCTTATATTCTCCCAAAGTTACATAAAACCCATTGTGCAGTTTCAAAACTCACTAATATTCTATTATGTTATAAAATATTATTGATCCCACTACAAAGATATATTCCAAAAATTAGGAGAGATTTGTGCAACATTATTTATAACATCAGGGGCATTAGTCAATTTTAAAACAAGTATAACACTTTGACAAAACATAGGGGATGAAATATATATTTTTATCTATTCTATATTAGAAACCATTTTTTTGGGCCACATAAAAATCCAATTAGCTCGTAGCTGATACAATAACACATAAAAATAGTTTCTTTTCTTTTTGTGTGTATGACCGAACTGAATTCATGAAAATAAAGAAATATTCGCTGGTGTGCAGCTGCCCACAGTAAGAAACGTTACCTTTCCTAATTCTTGAACTTTTCAACTATTCAAACCAATAATTTTTTTGGTCAATTCAAACCTATGGATGAAATGGCTTGCTTCAGGTAGTATGACGACAGAAAATTTAACCTTGGTGCTTATAACTAAAAAAGTTTATTATTATAATTATTAGGTTACTAATTAATCTGTAACACATTTAGGATGACCAATCTCAAGCTTGCTTTAACGAACATAGAAAATTTAACACTTTGCATAGGTTAGGTCAATTGCAACTACAGATCAAGCCCAACATTGGCAGCCTCTTTTTTGTTTCTTAAAAACATTAAACATTAAATGTTATAAGATAAAAAGCTATTGAAAAAACTAGGCCATAGATGTCGTGTTCATCTTTTTTTAGTGAAACTCTGAAAACATAAAGAATTGAAAGTATATAGAAGGATATTAATTAACAGTCCATTCATATCTCTCATGAAGTATCAAGTGAATAAATGTTACGTTGGTGGCACAAAAGCATATGACAAAATACGTTGTCTACGTCGGCTCGTTATTCATCGTGGACCATGCCTGTATCGTGTGTTGTTTTGCTCTGTTCTTCATTCTTTACTTGCACACCTTTATAATGACGCTTGATTGATTGTGATTTTTTTGCCGTTAGAGGAACACTAGGCTTAGGGTATTAGTATATTATCAAAGATTATATGCTTTGTTTTATGCTAATTGATTAATTGAAGCTTCCAAATTAATTAAGCAAAAGGATATAACTGCATGCATGCAAAGCATTTTTTATCAGGGCAACCCAGTTTATTGTTGTTTTCGCAATCGAAGGTGTGGGAGCCTAGCGGATGTAATTACGCTCCGTCTCGGTTGGTATCATCATGTAATAGGCCAAGCATTTTGACCAAAGCAGAACCGAATTAAGAAGACAAAGCAGCAATATTATCTATATCTATCATGAATATCATATGCTAGTAGACAGCTGACATAAATTGCATTTGGTGTGGTTGGAGATCTCCCAACTAGGTGTCTCTCGTGAGCCTGAGAATCTGTGCTTGGGACAAAAATTGATTGACTTTTGCTTGTCATATACACAGTCCGATCCTAGACACCGCATTATTGGAAACTTTTAACTCTAAAGAGTCCTGTAGAAATAAAAAGATACGAAAAGGAAAAAGAAATTCGAAAAGTTAAAAGCATCGGTTGGTAACTTGTTATGACAAAATTCCAAATTAAAGCTATGAAAATAAAACATTCGATACCACTACTAACGAAGAAATTAAAGGAACAGAAACGTATAATAATGAGCAAGACATGCTGTGCTTGCTTAATGTAATTATGTTATTGTCAAGCTTCCATCAATCAGATCTATCTTATTATCCGATTAGGGCATATAATGACTGATGAGATCATGAGGATGACCAAACTTTATCAGGTGGCAATAAGCAATACCCTTAGCCTAGTGCTCCACTAAGAGCAAAAGACCACAATTTGTGAAGAGTCATTATTAATTAGTTATGTATATAAAGAAGAAAGCAAACACGTAACAGGCATATGATTTTACGATAGCAGCAGAATTGCAAAACCTCTTCTTCGTTGTGACAAAAATTTATGATCTCATATCAATACTTATATTTCACAATCATTTACATAATCTATGAAACAATCTCATACAATGTTTTTTATCACGCAAAGTGATATACACCGTAATTTTACATTATAATTATTAGTGAATACATATCACATATCATTGTGTATATCTACACGTACCTGTAAATGTTGCAAAGTACTTTGCCAAAAAAAAGAAAAAAGAAAAAAGAAAAATCTTGCATGGTAGAAAAAACAAACGTGAATTCTAGTAGTGGCAAAACTGTGGATTTCCTGCAGTGGAATTGATCATCCAACCCCTCTCTGACTTGGCCAAAATTACTGGAAAGTGCGTCGCCAACAAACAAACGTGGAGACGGCGAATGTTGGTCCTCTGTGGTTGGAGTTGACCTAACCTGTGCTAAGTTTTGACTTTTTCTATATCTGTAGAAGTTCATATTTGTTATGCTAATGGTTCGTTTGTATTGTCTTTTTTTAAAGGTATTTTTTAATAACTTTTGAAAATTTTTTTTTTTTTAAGTTGAAAATTCTGGCGTCTAAAAAATACTGTATTTGAATTTTTTTCAGAGTTTTAACTTTTTTAGAAGCTAAATCAAATAATTATTACAAATTTAATGTAACATTTTCAGGAAAAAAAATATTTTTTTCTTAAAAAAAACCAATCCAAACAGGCCCTAAATGGATACTAGAGACGTAAAAGGACATCAAAGTTAAAATTTGTTTCTTTCTACTTGCTGAAGAAGCCATTTCATTCTTAGGTTTGAATTGACCCAAAATATATATATATATATATATTTTTTTTGTTTTGAAAAACTTGGAAGTCAATGGGTTTAACATAGTTCCATTCTTGAAATTCGATAACTAACAAGCGTGTCTAATTACTGTGGACAGCTTCCAACATAGAATATTTCTTTTTAACTGAAATAGATTTATCCTTTTCATTCAATTAATTTGTCAATTTTTCTACTTGTTTAATATATAGTATCTACTTGGAATTTTTCCACTTGTTTAATTTGTCAAGTTTTCATGTGATTAGTTGTTTCTATTTCTGTGGAATTAAAAATTGAAAATTATAAGAATGAAGGATTCTGTCAAAAACCCTAAACCCTAAATAAAATAGTTGCATAGGTGACTTCAAAATCTAACAATGGATGGCAATTTATTTATGTCGAATGTTGTATATTACATTTGCAGAATTAACTACTTATTTGAATCTTGATGAAAGGACTTTCAAATTAAATAAAAACTAGAATACACCATGCGACATAGGGAGAAATAGATTTTTTTAATATTTTTATTTATTGATGGCTAATAAAATTTATACAATCTATGTTTTAAAATTAAATTTATAATTCATTGTAATTAGTATTGATTAAATTTATACGGTAAAAGATCAATAAATTTAATATGGCACGGGTGTATGTTTAAAAATTAAAATAGTACTCAATTTATTTTGCGAATTATATTTATTAATTGAGAAAAAATTTATTAAGAAAGAAAATGTTTCTAGATGGAAAAAAATTTATAATATACTAGCTTTCTATCCTGTGCCTTACACGGGGTGAGTTTACAATAATCTTAATTATTTGTTATTTATAAACAATGAACATTAATAAGAATTATAAATTGAAAAAAGAAAAATAAAGTGTAATTAGCAGTAGAACAGAGTAATTGGATAACTGGAAAAGAAAAAATATATTAGTACAAATATAAATTTTTAATATTATATCATACTATATAAATATGGAAACTCATGTGATGCACAGGAAGACACTCTAGTACCTATTGAGCTTAACTCATTTTCGGTGGTAACAAAAATTGTATAATTAGGACCTATGGCATTAAAATATAAACATAGGTTCCATGTTGTATAATATATAGATATCAATATAGATATATAGATTTTTGATAAATATAAATGTACTTTATACAATTTAATTCTTGAGTTCGGTACGAGATAGCGAATATTGCAAACTGATGCCAGTGATGTGTTCTGGGGTGCCATCCTCATTGAAGATATCAAAGGAAAACATCACTACTGTGGCCATGCCAGAGGACAGTTCAAAGAATCAGAGAAACATTACCATATTCCACCATCAAGGAGATCTTGGCAGTGAAGAATGGGATCAAAAAGTTTGAATTCCACCTTAGAGGCCACCAGTTCATTGTCCAAATGGATAACTCTTCTTTTTCAAGAATCCTTGAATTCAGAAACAAGAAAAAGGCATGGCCATTGATAAAGAAAGGCGTGGATTTTTTGGAAGGAAAATATTTCATGAAATGATGAAACATAATCAATTGAAAAAGGATAGTGAAGGAGGATAGTAGCAACATAATCAATTCAAAAAGGACACCAACAATGTTACATCTATCATGGGAATTTCATGTTAGTACACACCTCTAGAAATGACAATAGGACAGGTACCTTGTCCATGAAGGAATCTCAAATTCACTACCCCAATGGCATCCCGATTTCCATTCTCGTCGCAAACCCGAATAAAAATTGAATGCGAACCATATTTCTAGAACGTCCCAAACCCGGTTAAAAGATAAAAATTTTAACCCAAAATGTCCTGAACCCAATTTCAAGATATGTTTTCAACCCTCTAAACCCAAGACCTGAACTAAATCACTAAATTTTAAAAAAAATAGTCATTTAAATAAATTTTCTATTTTGTCCCCAAAAAATTAAATAACATCCCTAAAATAAATTAAAATAATAAATTTAATCTATAAAGAATAAATTACCATACTTGACTATAAAAAATACAAATCTAAATTTTAAAACACATATAATCCATAGCTCAAAGCATCAAACTATAATTGAACAATTAAACAAATCTAAATTAATGTAAACTTAAAACAAAACCATCTACATAACAAAGCAACCAAAATTATCACATAACAAAGCTATTCATATTGGAAAGCAATCCACAAATCCAAATAAACACAAATCTGGAAACTAGGTTTGGGAATGCAAGTATCCGAGGGGCCAATCCCAGTTCTGTACCAAACATTAACAGCCATTTGTAATCATTCCGGGTTCACTTTGGATTCTTAACAGAACAGATTTTTATCGAATTTTAACTGTATTAGTTAATGTCGAGTACCCTAAGTCACTCATCCCGTTGTCATCCCTAAACATCTCATATAAATTGCATTGTGGGTAGAGACCTCTCAATTAGACACCTCTTATGGGCCTGAGGGTTTATACTCAGGGCATGACAAAAATTGATTGATTTTTACCTGTCATGCAATTGTAAAAGGGAAAATAAATCCCAAAAGTTAAAAGTATCAGCCAATGACTTATTATGGCAAAAATTCTTAATCAAAGCTACAAAAGGTGAAGCACTTGATCCCGTTATGAACAACGAAATTCGGGGTCCATTTGGTATAATAGAATGGCTTGGAAAGAAAAGGCCATTCCAACTTCTTTTTTTCTTTCTTTTGTTTGGTAGAACAAAAAAAAAGGTGGAAAACTCATTCCACAAAAAAGCTTAATCCAGGATAAAGTTGAAAAATCTATTCCCTTCCTCAACCTAAGAAATGATCTTCCCAACATAACCTAGAAACATAAAAAAACAATTATCTCTTATCTGCCTTTTTACAAATCACGATCGTTTTCTTCAACTAAAACCCTTTGCTAAACCTTTTACCTCTTGGAAGGCTACAATCAAACACTCTTATTTATCTATATCTTTTTTTTTTCAATTTCTAGAATTCCTTAATTGATCAAATGTTTTTGTTTTATACAATAAGTAAAGCTTATTTTCCCCCAAAAAAAAGTTAAAGTTAAAAAATTCAGATTCAAATATTTTTTTAAAAAAATTTAACTTAAAAAAATATTTTTCTTTAAATTTGAAAAAACCTTTTGAAAAGATAATCCAAATGAGCACGGTACAGAAAATCCATGTTTCTCGTGCATCGAAGAAGCAAACCTATTTTTCTTCTTCATTTACTTGTAGACTTTTCATTATCTATTAACCTATACTAATTTTGAAGAGAAATTCATTTCTTTAGAATCCTACTATGGAAATATTACGAGGATTACTGACCACAACTTTTACATACTCTATAGAATATTAAATGTTTTTAATTTAATTACAAATTAATTTAATTCTTAGTGCAATAATTTAATTTTAAAATCACATAATCCCTACTAAGTAAAATATTTTTTTCTTGGCATTCAAATTGTCTTCATAACTATGTAGCTCTAACCATGAACATGGCCCTCAAAATGTTTTAGATGTCATGAATGATACCAACAAGTAGAACTGTGATATGCATTTAATACGAGGAAAGATGATATTTGAAGTTTCATAAAATGATTAATGTCAATTTTTTGAGAAGAAAAATGTTAATCGTGAATATCTCCATGGTGGTGGGGGTGGTGATGGTGGCAATGATTATACATTACAAAGATATATCAGGTTGACAAATTAAAAATAAGGGTTCTTTTGTCTATTTGCTATAATTTTCCATTCCATTCTAGTATATTAAGATTGCTTTACTAGACACATGAAAGAAAATTGTCATTTCATTCTGACTTTTCTAATGATTACAACCAAACACAAGAAAAAATTAATTATTCCTAGAGTATTCTGGGATGAAGCATATTCTGGTTGAATGGTCTTTCCTTTTAAGCCATTCTATTATACCAAATGGACCTTAAAGGAAAAGAAAAGTATAATGAGCAAGATAAGCTGTGCTTGCTTGTTTATGTTTTACTTAACCAACAAGTTTAGATCAGTCATATCTATCTTATAAAATTAGGGCATATAATAATTGATGATGATCATGAGAATGACCAATTAGTTCAAGAACAAAGATTCCCTCCTAACTCCTCTTCGATCCTAATATTCTAATTTCAAATCTCAACCATATATTTTATTATTCAAATATCAAATAGATCTTTACCGTTGATTTAAATATCTTAACTCTCATCGCTTAATTATCTCTACCAAAAATAATTTTTCCTCTCATACGAAAAATAAGTTTCCACCTTTATCAAAAATATTCTTTCCTCCTATACCAAAAATAATTTTTCCTAAATAAGTTCACTACATGCAAAATATTTTTTCTGCCATTGCGGCCAATGAAGCAAAGCCAATGGAAATTTCAAAAACAGCCGAAAATTGGCACTGCAACATGGCAGAAGTTTTAGAAGAATAACTCAATTCAAGAGCAAAAAGCTTAAGTTATCTGGTCATTGAGCAGCCTTCTTGTGTGCTGCTTATATGAATAAACTTTGAATTAATTAATCATTTGAGATTTTTTCTAGTATACTATATGAAAACTAGGAAATATCATCTTATTGAGGGGAAAAAAGGCACAAAATTAAATTAAGAAATAGAACAAAAAAGAAAAAGGAAATTGATATTTAGAAGTGAAGAAAAGAAAAACTAATTATTTACAATGGTGAAAAACAAGAGTGAGAAAATGAGAGAGAAAATCATTTTTGGTAAAAGTAAAATATTTAAATTAATGGTCAAGATTTATTTATATTTTAAAAATAAAATACATGGTTGAGATTTTAAGTTAGAATATTAATATCAAATAAGAGTTAGGAGAAAACCATTCATAGCGCAATGCTCCTTTAATGGCAAAAGATCACAATCCATCAAGTCATTATAAATTAGTTATGTGCAAAATTGAAATTAAGCAAACACGTAACATGCATGTATGATTTTATGATGGCGCCAGAATTGGATAACTCATCATACCTTGCCTCCCTTTGTTGTTCATATTTTCTACGTACCGTTATATCATGCATAGTATAAAAAAAAAACATACATAAATTCTATAGTTGCAAATCTATGGATTCCGTGCAGGTCTGAATTGACCCCCCAAAAAAATTACTTGTTTGAAAACTTGAAGTCAATGGGTACAATATAGTTCCATTTTTGAAAAGCTCAATAATTAAGAAATGTTTTTAATTATATACCTATTACACTTTTATCTTATTGCAACATATTGATTAAACTTACAATAACTAGTTAGCTTTTTGCAATAGTTTTGTTGTCATTGTCCAAAGACCAGCACTTTTTGCAATTTCTCAATAAGACCATTGCAGTAATTAACTTTTTTTGTAATAGTTCTATAGTTGTTACTTAAGAATCAATACTTTTTTCAATGCTTCTATACAGTAGTAAGCTTGTCACAATAGTTCTGTAATCATTGCCCAAAAACCAATAATTTTGGCAATGGTTTTATGGAACCATTTGATCTGTGTTTGTATGTGTTTGCACATGCTTTACAAGGTGTTTTGAGCTTAATTGAATGCATTTGATGTGTGTTTGTTCATGAATTAGAGACATTTGAGCAAAAGAAGACAAAGTGCATGAATACCTCACTTACTGCTTTATTTCAATGTTTTATGTGAAGTTTGGGAGATGTATTGAAGTTAATTGAAGATCCATAAGGCATGGGCAAGGCTTGAAGGCTTTCGGAGAAGGTTCGAGGTAAAACGAGGCGAGACAAAACCAAAACGAAGTCGAACGATGCAAGATTGATGGAGGCAACTGAGAGGCCTTCAGGGAGGCGGTCGATTACCTCTATCAACCACCAAAACCAGTGAGCAATGATCAACTGCTAGTTGACTGAAGCCCAGGAGCCGATTAACCGGCTAGTTAGTGGTGCGCGATTTTGCTTATATAAAGCCCATTTTAGGCTATTTTGAGGGGAAGAACTTTTAGAATAAGAACCCTCAAAGCCCTAACATTCTATCCACTTACCAAACATCAAAATGATCATCTCACATCAAACCAAGCTAGTATTGAAGCTTATCATAAGAGATTGAAGGCTTTTGCTTTGAATTTGAGCAAGGGTTTGAAGGGAAGTTCTTTATTCCTTTTCTCATTCTTGCAAATATGTTTTGTAATTGAGTTAGATATAGGTTGATTGATGTTGTATATTAGATTAGGACTTTGAATAAAGGATTTGTGTGTATCTTTAGCTCTTAATACATGTTCGTTTACTTAAGTATATGGGCTATGACATGATTCGATATGTCTATATATTGAAAATCAAACATGTCTTTCTACTTGTTAAAATGCCTAAGTGAACATGCATGTGTTGTTTGTGCTTTAAATGCTTTTAACTACTAATATGGATGATGATTGATTGTGCTTAATTCATGGCTTTGCTTAGTAGAGTAGGCTTTAGCTTTAAGCCTAGCCAATAAGTTGCATAATATGCTTAGTCAAGTTTAGGTGCTAGTCCTTGATTTTAAATCCAGCCAAAAGGATAAGTTAACCTAGACTAGAGTATCCATCACCCACGTTAGTGTTGGTTGTTAAGCCTTAATGTCACGTAGTGCTTAGGTGCTAGTTCTTGGCTTTAAACCCAGCCAAGAGGATAAGTTCTAAACATAGATTGCATAGGCTAAGAGGGATTGACCATTAGCTTTAAATCCAGCTAAGAGGTTGAACCACTAGTATTGGTTAAGAGACCCCTAATCAATATGACGATAATAGAAATCCCGAGCCATAGGTAGACCTAACCTATTGTCATAGCCAGAATATACTTGTAACGCAATCACCCTAGGTCCCCTTCTACTTGTTAGGTTTCCTTCATTAGCTTGGCACCTATAGTTCCTCCCTTCATATCATAAAAAAAGCACACACATGTATATAGCTATCCTTAGCACATGAGCACGCAGAGACCGAACTTAGGAGCCTCTCTGTGGAAACGATACTGGCACTTGTATCCTCTTTACCACGAACAATCTGTATGCTTGCGGATTAAAATAACATCAAGTTTTTGGCACTGTTGCTGGGGAGGCATAGTATTAGTTCTTCATGTGCTTTTGTATTTTTTTATTAGTTGCTTGTGTGTTTTTCTATCTTTACTTGCTTTTCTTTATTTGAAAACCACAAAAAAGAATTATAAAATCCTGAAAAACCCAAATAATAAAAAATTTTGAAAAATTTGAAAAAAAAAATTGAATTGAGAAGAGGGTTAGTAGTGCTAATTGAGAATGGATAGATCCAAAGCTTCTTGGCGGTCACTTGTCTCTTTTTTCCCGCCTCCCGTATATAATCCTAATGTTTGTTTCTTATATAGTAGTTGCGAGCATTGAGCTATTTGTTGTCACCTTCCATATAGAAATCCCCAATCTTGGACAAATCTACGTCATGATCCCTGTAGTCATACACCCATTCATGCATCTACATCTATTTATCATGGTTATAGAGAACTATGTCATGCATATTCGTCATGGTGTCATGATGACTCTTCATATTATCCACTTTCGAACTTCAAATGTCCACCTTCAACATTGTCTTTTCCAACCTATTCTTCCTCCAAGTTTTTTTATGGTTATGCTTATAGTGGCCCTAATCAAGCTGATTACCATTTTCACTCTGTTGAGCCTTCATCCCATAGGTCTACATCTTGGGCAGAATTAGAAAATTATTTGAGCAATCCCAATTTTGACTCTTTCTCATTGCCCAAATGATTCAATCTAATTAAGAGAGACTAGAGAGAATGATGCAACAAACTGATCATTTAGTTGAGTGCTTAAAAAGAAGAGTTAAGGATAAGTTATCTATTCAACCCATGAGTGAGAGTATTGAAATACCTTTAAACTGGGTTGAAGGAATGGGAGTGAGACTTATGGACGAGGGGATTAGTGGTGTATTTGATGATGTGTTAGAGAGAAAAATAGAGAGAGGGGTGGATGGAGAGTTCATATCTTGTAGTGAGGAAGAAGATGAAATTGATAGTGCTGTGGTTCTTGATGACAACTTTGGGTATGTTATAGAAGAAATGGTACCTTATCCTCCCGTGCCTTCACCGCCTCTCGTTAAGTCATGTGAACCTATTTTTCCTTCTCTTCACACATTGCATACATATTTGGAGGATGAATCTCATGTCATTAGCACTCAATATGATTCCGAGTCTACATTTAGGGAGTTCGATGTGCATACCGCCTTTGAGCATTCGTGTTTGCATGATGAGGAGTTTATTGAGTCCATTTCATCCCCTCCACCTGTGTCCACCCCTTTAGAGGAGTTAGAGAAATCTTTGCATGTTCATGCCCCGTCCCATAGAGAGAAAGAGCCTAGTATTTCCACATCTGTCGTTCTTGATCTTTCTATCTTTCCCTGTTTAGATATAGTCCCTATTCCCTGTTCCTATTCTGTTGAGTCTCTCTCTTTGGAGCTCACATTTGTGCTTTTTTGCATTGAACACTTTCACCTAGGACTAAGACATGTATACCCATTTTACATGCATTAGACATATCATTGACCTATTGGGAGGGGGTGTCTTAGCCATTGATTATGAGAAGAAGGCCATGAGCTGGTTGATTAGCGAGCAAGCAGGGCATGTTCCTTCTCATTATTGCATGATTCCTACCATATATGAGCTCACACTTTTCTTTGACACTTCGGGGTGGGATTTTGAAAAGATATGCTCTGTTCATTCATTGTTATATCTTCTGTTGTGTGATCCTTTTCCTTCTATGTACTATGCTTTAATGATTATCCGGCAATTTATGCCTCGAACTTTAAACACATTTTACTCTAACATTGGCGCCTGGCTAAGAGTGTTAAAACCACCACTACTAGGAGGCACCCTAGGCTTTTGTATTTCCCTTGCTCTTCTTGTATTTACTTCCTTTTAGTTTTGTATATAATGGATTAGTTTCCATTTACTTATTCTCGACTTGCATATAGTAGATCAGATTGCTTTTATTTTTCTTGTCTTTTGATATTTTAGGCTTTCTTTTATTTGCTTGTATTCTTAGTAAGTTAGATTTTTGCTCCTTTACTTGTTCTTACTCCTTTTGATCATTGGTACATTAATCCTACACTCATACATATATCCTTGTTTATCTTTTCAAATGCCAATGTGGACTTGCATTGTAGTGACTATTAATTGCTTACTTTGTTTTTTGAGTATTAGTGCTTTGCACAAAAGACAGAGACTAGTAGATGTATGGATGGTCATTAGCATTTATGGACTACACGCAAACAAGGTTGTATCTCTCCATTCTTTATTTTTCTCTTTTTATCCCTCTCCACAGTCCCTATATGTGTTTCATGTGCATGCTTATTGTGGTTGGATACTATTTGTTTGAGGACAAGCAAGGTTTAGATTTAGGGAGGTGTGGTTATTCCATTATTATTCATTCCATTTGTGGGGTAGATTTACATAGCATGCCTTGTTTTTGCTCAAAATGTGTTTAATTTTTTCGATCTTTTGCATGATGTGAGTTGATTTATCTCCATATTGGTTAGAGAGTTAGCTTTTACTATTTACTTAATTGATTGGAGAAGATGAGGGTGTATTACGAGAGTGAATAAAGTATAGGGTAAAACCTAGACTTTGAAGAGAATCCTTTTAAAAACTGTAGGGAGTAAGCACTTCTGCATCTTGTAGTTGCCCCACAACTTGATTGGAAAAAATGTTTTTAAGGTTGTTGATATGAGTGCCCTTTTCTTGATTAGTTCTTTTAGTGTGCCTTAGCTCCTTTCTTTTCTTGTTCTATGTTATGTATTGAGAAAATTTCCAAAAAACTAAAAATAAAAAAGATTGAAAAAAATGAAAAAAAATGAAAAATGTGGAAAAAACCAAAAGGCAACAAAAAGATGGAAGAATGAAGTATTGTGAATAAGTGTCAAGTGACACAATGTCAATTTGACACAACTATCTCTTGTGTTATTTCATGTCAATTATGAGCTATTTTGATTGTATCTTCTTTCTCCTTGTATCTTTGAGGACTAAGTACATGTTGGAAGGCCATGTTAATTGATAGAGCACGAAGTATTAACATCTCATGTACTGAGTTGGAACCCTAGGTTTATGATGGCTCTAAATACTTAGTAAGTTCTCAAGAGGTGTGAGACTCCTTATTATTGAGAGGAGGATCTGAAAAAGGCTAGGAGAGCTCTGATACGAAAGGGATAACCTTTTATACTCCCTTAGAGGCAAAAAGATAGCAAATTAATACAATCGATAACTCTTTGAAAAGCATGCGGGTAGACTTGATTTAGGCTTGCTTGGGGACAAGCAAAGGGAAGGTATAAGGTATTGATGTGTGTGTTGTGTATGTGTTTGTATATACTATTTGCACACACTTCACAAGGTGTTTTGAGCTTAATTGAATGCATTTGGTGTGTGCTTGTGCACAAATTAGAGACATTTGAGCATAAAAAGACAATGTGCATGAATACCTTACTTAATGCTTTATTTTAATGTTTTAGGCAAAGTTTGGAAAATGTATTGAGGTTAATTGAAGATCTATAAGGCATGGACAAGGCTTAGAGGGTTTCAAAGAAGGTTCGAGGCGAAATAAAAACAAAACGAAGTCAAATGGTGCAAGATTGATGGAGGCAGCTGAGATGCCTTGAGGGAGGTGATCGACCACTTCTATCAACCGCCAAAACTAGTGATCAATAATCAACTACTAGAGCCGCAGTAATGCATGATTTTGCGTATATAAAGCCCATTTTAGGCCATTTTGAGGGAGGAACTTTTAGAATAAAAACCCTAGAAACCCTAACCTTCTACTTACTTCACCAAACACCCAAAGCCACTATCCCACACTAAACCAAGCTAGGATTGAAACTTATAACAAGAGATTGAAGGGTTTTGCTTTGGATTTGAGCAAGGGTTTGAAAGGAAATTCCTTGTTCCTTTTCCCATTCTTGTAAATGTGCTTTGTAATTAAGTTAGATCTAGGGTTGATTGATGTTGTATATTAGAGTAAGGATTTGAATAAAGGATTTGTGTATCTTTAGCTCTTAATACATGTTTGTTTACATAAATCAATAGGCTATAGCATGATTCGATATGCCTATGTATTGAAAATCAAACATGTCTATGTGTTTGTTGAAATGCTTAAGTGAGCATGCATGTGTTATTTGTGCTTCAAATGCTTTTAACTATTTATATGGGTTGGCTTTGCTTAGTAAAGTAGGCTTTAGCTTTAAACCTTGCTAATAGGTTATATGTTATGCTTAGTCAAGTTTAGGTGATAGTCCTTGACTTTAAACCCAGCCAAGAGGATAAGTTAACTTAGACTAGAGTATCCATCACCTTCGTTAGTTTTGGTTTGTCGAGTCTTAATGTCATGTTGCGTTTAGGTGCTAATCGTTAGCTTTAAACGCAGGCAAGAGGATAAAAACTAAGCACAGATTGCTTAGGCTTGGAGGGATTGATCTTTAACTTTAAACCTAGCTAATAGGTTGAACCACTAATATTGGTTAAGAGACCCCTAATTAACACAACGATAATCCGTTATCATAATCCTAGTCTAGTTGCAATACAATCACCCTAGTCCACTTCTACTTTGTTAGATTTTCTTCCTTAGTTTGGCACCTATAGTTCTTCCTTAGTTTAGGTTTAATTTTCCGTTTCCCAAGCTCCCTTCATATCCTAAAGAAAGCCACACCCGCATGTAGCTATCTTTAGTACACGAGCACATAGGGACCGGACTTAGAAGGCTCCCTATGGAGGCGATACTCGCACTCATGTCTGCTATACCACAAGCAATCCATATGCTTGTGGGTTAAAACAATGTCACCATTATTTAAAACTAATATTTTTTGCTATGCTTTTGAAAAACCATTGCATTAGTTGGCTTTTTGCAATTGTTTTCTAGCCATTATCTAAAATTCAATACTTTTGCAATTCTTTTAGAAACGTGAAAATAGAGTATATTATTTTTTGCTATGATTGATCAAATTAATACTACTTGTAACATAATATATATGTAGCGTTGCTCATGTTATCGTGTCTATGATATATGACGCTTGATCGCGAGATTTGGTACTCAACTGAAAGAATTTTTAGTGAATTTCATTATGAAGAAAAACAATCACAATCCACGATCCGAAAAGATTATTACTTATTGCTTTTAAAAGTTTTAGTAAAAGTGTTAATTATTAATTGAATTACTATATATCTATAGTTTGTGGTTGGATGGCCATAACGGGGACTTTAACTTCCTAAGTGCTCTAAGATGAGATATTACAATCCTAAATGTATATGTGTTTCACCTAAGTGTACAATTTTAGTTGTTAATAAATAATAGAGCTCTCAAAAATAAATATTTGGTTAGAATTACGACATGTCCACTTCCTAGGAAATATAGATAATAAAAATAAAAATCATTGCTTAAGACAGATAAGAAGATTAAAATAAAATCAGAAACTTTATTCAAAGAATGAACCAAATTACATTTATCCACAAATTTGCAAGTGCAGTTCAAAATTTTGACCCGTAGAGTAATTACTAAACAAATGAAATAACACACAAGTTGAGCCAAATTCGCTAAATGAATAAAATCATTGCCTAAATTTGCACATCTTCGACATATATGGTAAGTTATCACTTGGTTCAATGAACAAGATCAACCATATTTCAATTTGCTTTAAGATGGACACTGTGGCATGTTTGGAGGCGGAGGTAACATTTTCTCTTCGGCACGTTTTCCATTTTTCACAATAAACACCGTAGACATTCCCCAGCTCACGTGTCGCTCCAAATGGCAGTGCATCAACCATACACCTGTAAATAATTAATTTTCAATGTTAAAGTTAGCGATTTAACTACAAAAAACTATGTGTCTAGATTGGCTTGTAAAGAACATTTTTTATAACTTTTTGAAATGTGTTTTTTTTTTTTCAATGAAACAAAGGTGATCCAAAAGTGTTTTCCCCGACCAAGTACTTAGCAAATAATGCTTGCAAGACAAATTGAAATGAAGATGTTGATTGAGCTACTTACCTGGATTACTTGCCTTGAACCTAATTGCTGTCCAACCATTCCTAGGAACTGCAATTGTATTTTGTAAGGGAGGATCAACAAGATTATAGTTCAAAGGGTCCTTCTCTTTATCGAAGTTTCCGAAGCCCCAACCAACCACATAGAAGCTATATCCATGTAAATGCATTGGATGGTCAATCCCTGCAACCAAATTTGTGTTTTGGAAAACAAGCTCCACTGTCGAATTATATTCAAGTACGTTCACCTCCGTCTTGTGATTAGTCCTAGTCATATTTTGATTAAGAAAATCCGAAGTATAATTGAAAGGCAATGGTGGAACATCAGGAAAATCATCTCCATATACACCACTGATGCGATGATAGTAAGCTTGAAGTATGTCGATTTTTGGCGGAACAAAGCTTATGTTGTTCACAGATGCTGCAAATCGGTTACCACCAGGTCCATCGCATGAACTACCATTGGCGCACGGGATTGTATTGATGGAAATAGTATAAAGAAGCTTTGTGGATATGTCCAGTGGGACATTAACAGGATGTTCAGCACTTGCAAGGCTTCTCAGCTTCCCTGTGAAAGATGCTGATGCATTTGGATCGTTAAAGCCTGGAAGGCTTGGAAGTGACGGCGATGGAGATGGAGTGTAATTTCCGGTGTACTCAATAATAGCTGTGGTGGTGGTGGCGTCGAAGGGAGCCCTTATGCCTCTGTTATAGGCCCTGGCAGCCATGTAATAGTGATCAGCTGGCTGGTTGGCTTCTAAAAGAATGTCCATGGTTTGTCCAGGTGATATGGCACTAAAATCACTCTTCAATGGTTTGGTGTAGACACCATCTGTTCCTACAATTATGAGTCTATGATTTGCCACTGAAAAGAAAAGAACGTTGTTCATGACCGAATTAACCATCCGGAGCAAGTAGGTCTTGCCATAGTCCACTCTCATCTTGAATGTATCTGCAAATGTTAAACTTCATATAAGGAATTTGAACTCTGAAAACATATTTCAGTGTAATTAAGGTCAATTGATTTCACACAATATTAGCCACCTCGCCTAGTAGATTAATTAGTACGTTTTATTTCACTCTATTAGTTTTTACCGATACTACTTTTGCTTGTAATATTTTAGCTATGGAGAACGATAAAAATCATGTCAACTTGGGGAAACAATATTAGATCAAATGAAGAAATGTATTGTTTTCATGATTGCAATTTTACATCTCATGTAAAGTAACTAAAAACTTTACAATTGGTTATTTTGAAATTTCAGACATTTTTAAAATACATCCACAATGGAAAATGGATGATATTATCAAGATGTCATGATATATATGAAGAGGATTCAGATTCAATAATTTTTCAATCTTACAATTTCTATATACAAAAGGGAAAAAAAATAGCAATAGCATTTCAGAAGGAGGAAAATGCTGACCTGGTTGTGAGCATGGGTATAGATCACCAGGTTGTCCATTTATCAGGAAAGCGTCTGAGATGGTAGGATCTCCACCACTCTTAAGGAATTCATCAACTATAGTTTCTATATCACTTTTCCTCCATTCTCCTATATTCATTCCAAATTTAGTATTAGTCAATCTTTTCAATTTCTTGAGGATAAAAATCATTCATAAGGATAATTTTTCCAAACCTAGTATGATAGGCACTTCTCTATGAGGCTTAGGAAAAGGATAAGTTGTTCCGCGGTTTGGATATACAATAAGTGCACCAAGAACTGTTGCTCGTGACCATTCGCTATGAGCATGCCACCATAGAGTTCCTATTTCATCAGACAATACAATCTTCTGGCTAAACTTTGTTCCTGGTCTAATTGGGCATTGTGTGATATATTCTGGACCATCAGACCATGGATACCTTAGTTGTTTTGCTCCATGCCTACAAAAAGTTCAAGTGAATTATTCATATGATATATTGGCACCAACACATCTTATCTTGTTACACATTAAGAGTGAAAGACTTTATACCAATGAATGGTGATGTTTTCTTTTGCCTGGTTGATGATGTTAATGATGAGTACTGTTCACCTCTTTCAGCATAAATTGTTGGCCCTGGAAATTTTCCATTTACCGTCAAGATGTTCTTTGTGTTGCAAAGCCTTGTGTAGAGAGCATCTTTTATCTCTGAAAAGAACCGTGAATAGAAGTGAGATTGAAGGTAACAGTAAAGATTTGCCACAAAATGTAGAAGACTTCATGCTTACAAAGAAATACAAGCGCACTGATCATATGCATGCATGAATATTGAAAACAAGAAAATCCCTGCTAGATTACGAAGTGTTTAACTAACAATATCAATTGTTAAATCAATGATGTTTACATTGTTCATTGGTTTCTTCAACAATCTCATAGTCCAATAAAAGTAAAAAGATGAATAAATTTGCTTATGTGAAAATGGTATAGGATATTTTATCGATGAGGCTATACATATGTGTGTATGACATCCGTACGATATACGGGAGCGACATATGCGATTGTATATATTAAAACTATAGAGTTTTTGCATCTTACTAAATAGTTATTAAAACAATTATATACTATAAAATTAATAAAACAATAATAATATATATAAAGAAAGGACATAATATTAATCAAATTAAAATTTTTAATACAATAATAGAACTGAATAAATGATGAAAAATAAAAAATGACCTAAGAATGAGCATATTTAATTGATAAGTAATTATAAAAATCTTGTCACATAGAGCGCCACTTGAGAGCATAAAATTACAGTTTATTTTGCTTTATTATATAGTGTGTGTGTGTGTATGTGTATATATATAAACTAGTGAATGCTACAACCTCATAATCCGGCACTTGCCGATTTTAATATAACAAATAAATAAACCAATATCCTCTCTATAAGCTTAAACTTTTAGATGAGGTGGTAACTCTAACATGGAATTAGAGCCTGAAAGCCAAACGGCACAGGTTTGATCCTTACCGCCACCCATTTAACTAAATTGTCCACGTGCAAGCTCTAAACAAATTACGCTGCACGTGAGGGGGCGTGTTAATATAACAAATAAATAAACCAATATCCTCTCTATAAGTTTAAGCTTTTAGATGAAGTGATAATTCTAACAGCCGATAGAGACATATGAGGTAAATATTCTTTAGAGCACATTAACTGGCATTGCCTCCTTTGTGGGGACAAAAAGAAAAGATTGTAGCTTTCATCTAACCATTCTATTCATTTATGAGACACATTGAACTTCATATTCAAAAGTATAGCTATATACATACAACGAACATAGGACGATGGATCTTAGCTTGGGTGAGGCCTACTTAGAACAAGTAAATTGATGAGTAGTAGTAAGATGAGAACTTTCATGATGAACAACAAGGCTTCAAACGGAAGCTCTCTAGCTATAACGCTTATGAATATAATTGTTTGATGTGTTTATCTCTAGTTGCTGTGAGATTTGCATGAAAGCTTATGGTATTTATAGATGTTAAAAGTTGAAAGAAGTCTCTCATGGTCGTCGTATTCATGCATCAATAAAACCACTAAACTATAAATCTACGTTGGATAACTAACCATTATCCACTAATTTTATTAGTAGCATAAGTTTACAAACAATTGAACATGACCATTTCTTACATCTTTAGTAGTTAGCAGGCTTTACTAGGCTTTACTTTTGGAATTTTTTTGTACAAAGTTGGTCGAAGAGTTGCAGATGACAAGCGTGTCTGCGGAAATGCTACACGTTGCCGTATTAATTAATTAACTCTGCTGTGATTCCTTTACTTCCTAGTATTAATTAATTAATTTACTAATTGAATTACAATTAATAACATGCTTATTGATTCTTGATAAAACGCCAATTAAGAAACTCGATAAAAAAAAAAAGAAAAGAAAAAAGAGGTAACAAGTACTAGTTGCCGCTAAAGTTCTGCATGAAGTGCTCTGATTGATAAAATATTTGTTAAACAATATTAGATATCACCTTATTTTTTATTATCCAAATATTATTATTATTATTATTATTTGCGTAAAGGAGGAGGCTATATTTCCGTTAATATAAATCTATGAAAGGCTACTCCTCTCAAATCTTCTCAAATATTATTTTTTACTTGTATATCTAACGCAATTTTGTTTTTCTCTCTATTCTTTTAGCATGCCAGCTTAGATTAGCTACACCCTCTAATCTTAACATAGCTTTAGCTTCATTCACTTTTTAGAAGAAATATTTTAAAAGTGTATAAGGTGGTAGAAATATTTTGCTGGGATTATATTTGTGTAAGCCAGTGTTTTCGGAGTGTTTGCATGTGGAATACTTTATTCTTAAGGGAAAAAGAAAATGAATAATGAACTAGGTCATGAACTTCTTTTCTTAACTTGCAAACTTAATTTTTAGGAAAATAATTTCTTTTAATTTTTTTTCTTTGTTATTGGCTAAGCCAACCTCACAATATCAGGATCTCCTAGAAATATTTTCTTTCCTTTTGTTAGGGTGTTGCACCATTTTTTCAATTATTCATCTAGCTAAAACCATGAGTGTTTCCCCTCTCCTCTCTTTTACTTGGCCTTTCATTTCCTAATAAATAATAAATTTGATCCATTCATCTCATATTTTATATAATATATAAGGTCTTTCTAATAAGTACAATATTGTATCAGTTAATATTAGATTAACATTTTAATTGATATGAAAATTTACCATTTTCAATCATTTAAACAATAAACTTACCATTGCCAATGATTCATTTTTTCAAGAATTAGGTTATATTTAATGTGAGAATGACTAATAATAATAATAATTTTACAGAATAAATTTCACAAATAGTTTCAATTGTTTACAAAAAATGTCAATTTGGTCCTTATTATTTCCAAAATGACTTATTTGATTCTTAATGTACTTAAAAAGTATCATTTTGGTCTCTATTATTTCAAAAGTGATTAATTTGATCCCCAATAGTTACAAAAATTGACTTAATTGATCCTCATTTTAGCCATAAAAATGGTCATGTGACCCAGTTCTAGCCTAAAAAATGGTCATATGATGGTTTCTAACCAATTAATGGTTATGAAAATTGATTTTTTTTAAAACAAAAATTGACTTTTTTGCAAATATTATGACTAAATGGGCTATCTTTGAAATAATAGGAACCAAATTGTTTTTTTGTAAATATTAAAGACAAATGGGTCACTTTTAAAATAAAGGGGACTAAAACTAATACTTTTTATAAACAATAAGGACTATTTATGAAAATTTTCTATTTTTTTATACATGATGTCATTTAATTAACTCAACGGGTGCAATTAGAAAAATAGTAATATATAAGAGGCATGGTTGAAGTCATTTTCATATCTGTCTATCACCCCGAATACTGTTTATTCGACAATAATTGGTCTAATGAGTATTACCATCTCAAATTCTCATTCATCTCGTTTCATATACAGTACGAGACAGGGTTTAAGTCATTTTCATAGGTTTACTACCTCATAGGTAAGGTAGTATATAGAATTTAAATTCAAAATTGAAAGTATCCAACCGAAGATAACAAAACTTATATGATACACTTTCAAGGTCCATTTGATTTCACTTACCAAAATTTTACAAAAAGAAGATTTGAAACTGGTAACTAAAAATAAAAACTGTAAACTTGTTAGGTTAGTGTAAAATTTATAAACAAAATTAAAAACTTATTTCTCTTATATTGTAAAATTCATTAAAATTTGTTTTTAATAAAAATAATTTTCATTTTATAAAAATTAATTTTATGAAATAAATTTTAATTTTTTAATATTTTATTTTCAAAAATAATTCTAATTTTTTTGGAAAGTTATTATTTACAAATACCTTTGATTTTGTGAGAATCATTTTTTTAAAAGATAATTTTATTTTTTTGGAAATTAATTTTTATAAGATTAATTTTAATTATTTAAAATTACTTAAAAAATAATTCTATTTTTCCTAAATATTATCTCTTCCAAAATAACTTTAGTTTTTCTGATAATTATTTTCTAAAACAAATATTATAATTTTGTAAAAGTATTTTTAAAAAAAATAAATTAACTTCTGATATTTTAAAAAATAATTTTAGTCTTAAAAATCTAATTTTTAAAAATAAATTTTATTAATTAATATTGATTCTCTAAAAGAAAAGTATTTCTAGTAAAATTATTCTAATAAGTACTTTGCCAAAACTGTGGATAAAAATTCTAAAAATCTGAGATTAGGAGATAGTTTAAGTGGTTGAAATTATTCTTCCTAGGTGTGAAGTTTTACGTTCAATCCCATAAAATGGGTGTTTAATTAAAAAAAAAAAAAGTTCTGATAACCTGTTGCCACAATAGGAGATAACTATTTTTTCTTATTTACCAAAGTTGAAGAAACAAGTTGTTGGTTTTTCTTTTTTTCAAAAACAACAACAAGAACAAGCGATTGGTTTTTGAATTTCAATAAATAAAAGCAGAAAATAAGCAAAAAAAAAAAAAATTACCAAACGGGCACTTCGATCATTTGACCAAAAAAAAAAAAACGAGCCCTTTGATCTTTGTATATGGTGCTCAGAAAAGGTAACCTGATAAAGTTATTATTAGACATTAGAAAAAAATTAAATCATAAAAACCAAAACATTCATTTTTAGGTCATTGAGATCGAGTACTTATTTACGTACAAATTAAATATTGCAATAACTTTGTAAATTTATTTAATGTTTAGCTATCATTTTATTTTGACCTTTAATTGACATATAAATTTAATTTTTTTAGTTTTTTTATATTTAACTATTTTTTTTTCTTTAAGTACTTGCGGCAGGAGCACGTCCGATTTTTCAGATACCAAATAGTTATGGTTAGTAATTTTTAATTCAAGAAAAACTCATACAGGTCCTTTATTTTTAGACATGAAACAAAATCAATCCTCTAGTTATTTTTTTCTTCATAAGTCCATTATATAGTTTATGTTGCCATAAGAAAAAATTAGCTAACTTTATAAAATATCATTTATGCCTTTAATTTGATGAGGCAACTACCATGGCAGAAGTGTAATTTTTTTTAATATATGATTCATATAGGAAACACCTTTTTTTATGCCTTACTGATTCATCTAGTACTTTGATGGGTAAAAAATATAAAGTACTAAAATCTTCTTCACTGACCATGTTTCATGACAGATTGGGAAGTTTCAAAAGTTCTCTCTCTCTCTCTCTCTCTCTCTCTCTCTCTCTCTCTCTCTCTCTCTCTCTTCTTTTTTCCCCCTGAAAGAAATGCAATCGGTATTTGTAATTGCTTTAGAAATGTTTTTATTTGCCTCAACTATAACTAAATTAATAGTATGAATTTATATAGAATGTATTATCAATTTTATTATAGCTAAAGTAAATAAAAATATTTTAAAAATAATTATAAATATGTATTAAATTATTCTTTTTCTGAAAAAAAAAAAGAACCTTTGAAACTTTTCAAGCAGCCACAGCACATGACATTTGAAGAACTTTTTAAATTTTCATTTTCTTTCAGCCCCTCAGCGGATAATGGATCATGCAAAAAATTAAAAATAGAAAATAAAAAGATTTAGGTTTCTAACATGTCAGTTGTCTCGTTAAGTAAAGAAATGAACTATTTTTATTAACTTTAGCTAATAGCTATATAATATAGGGACCTAGGAAGGAAAAATAAATAACTGGATTTATTTCGCGTAATGTCTAAAAACGAAAGACCCTAATGTTTTCTCTTGTTTAAACTTGCTTAATTTTGATGCTATCTCAGTCATAAGTTATGCTAAATAGTTACTCTTGACCTATATTTTCCCATTCCTTTTAGCTTATACATTATTAAATTCTTTATCCTTATAGGGAAAGTACCTCTTTATCAAAACGTTCGTGTATTCCGTTAAAGATTTTGGAATTTCAGGCTCTATATTTTAAATTAGACCAAATTCAAGCTCTAAAGTTATACTTTGCCCAATCTTTTAGCTTATACCATTAAATTCTTAACTCCATAGTTTCCTTCTTTTATTTAAGGGAGATCAAAGTCAATTACAAGTTGTGAGAATTGATCTCAAGACTTCTCACACTTAAAGTTAGAAAGATACTACCCGACCATTAAAGTTTAGTATAACTCTTTCCTTTTCGTCCACAAATATTGTAATCCACAACTTGTATAAAATTACCCTTTTAATCACTTGAATTTAGATCCCTTTCCCTAGCCAATTCAAGTAATCAAATCCATTTTAGTTAGTGAAATCATTTTGGATATGCATGCCAGCTACCACAGCGTTCCTGAATCCTTTATCTGTCATAAACCATTTGCTAGCAGCCCACAGTGTTTAAAAAGTTCTTGTAATTCTTGAATTTTCAAGAATGGAACTATATATTGAACCCATTGGCTTCAAATCTTCTAACCTATGATTTTATTTTTGGTCAATTCAAACCTACGAATGAAATGGGTTGCTTCGTCAAATAGAAGCAAGAAACTAAATGTCGGTGCTCGCCATCTATAGAAGTTTCTTAACAAATATAAAAAAATTCCACACTAGCAAATATGTTTGGTAAACTTCAACGACAGAAGACCAACATTCGCATTCCCACATAGTTGTTTTTATTTTTCGTTTTTAACTCTTTTTGTTGAAACAGCATTTCAAATTAATAAAGCCACATTTCAAACGTTTATCTCACACTCAGTAGTGTACAAATCATTTTAAAAAGTGTTATATAAAGGAGGAGGAATGTTTGAGAGATTCATTCAATTGATACTTAACTAACCAATCAACTGCCAGATTAGTTGTACTTGTGCAATAGTAAAATCAAACACAATTAATGTCGACTGCAATTAGTAAAATGTCACCATTGATAGGTTTGATGGACCAAGGGGAGTTCAAACTAAAAGAATTGATAGACATTAAAGATAAGAAGTGACCAATTGGTGACCAATTTCTCTTCACAAATTAGTGATTGATTTGTGATCAAAATTAGTCTACCCATGCAATTTTTATGACGAATTTGTGATTGAAAAAATATTTCATTACTAATGTCATAGATTTAGTGACTAATTTGTGACTGAATCATTACAATCGCTAATTCAGTGACTAATCGCTCAATAAATCAGTCAATGCTTTAACGTAAAATATTCTATCACTCAACAACTTAGTGACTGATTTTTGTTGGTCACTAATATTTTTAGTAACTAAAGCCCCTTTTTCTTAGTAACCTAATTGTTGGACACCTCCTATCAGGGGATTGAAACTTAATCTTGATGGGTGTTCTAAAGGAAATCCAGAGAAAGCAGTGGCAAGTGGCCTCTTTTGAAATAAACAAAGTATCTGGGTTTTGGGAATTGTTATCAACAAGGGGGTGGCCTCAAATAATATTGTTGAGGCCACGGCTTTACTAGAGGGTCTAACACTAGCAGAAGAAATGGGGCTTCACAACTTAGAGATTGAATCTAATTCGCAGCTGCTAGTTCACTAGGTGAAAGACCAAGCACCATATGGCGGATCAACAACATCACTAATTAAAGAATGTAAGAGACGCTTGGAGAGTAATCAAGTATACCGTCTTGAACATGTATATAGAGAGGCAAACCAGAGTGTAGATTAGAAGGCAAACCAGAGTACAGATTGGATAGCGAACTTTGGACTTACATTACTAGTTGGGATGCACAAAATCATTGATCCACTGGAGCAGTTTAAGTGTGTTCTTAGAGAAAAAATAAGAGGAGTATCTTCTTTTAGACTAATGGCCCCCTAAGGAAGTTGCAGCGCCCCAAAAAAAAAAAAAAAAACCCTTTTTTTCTTGTAGTGCAACCTTGTGGTTTGCCAGAGCTGGAGCTTACATTGGGTGCATGGAACCTGGATGGAGACCTTTGGAGGAGAATGGATCGAGTGTTATAAAATTATATATGTATACATTGATTAAGAGATATTTATGCACCTAATTTATAACAGATTTACTATATTCTTGTCGAAAATTTAGTGTAAATGTGACTTAAACTTAACATCTTATTAAACCAACTTTACATGTAACTGTAAGGTTTGGCCCGTATTCCAATCGACCATAGGAATATAGAGCCTTAGGGTTTACTTGACTTATTTGTTCTCTTACCATATCTCTTTTTTTACCATATTTAGAGCATTACCATATTCGTAGTGCTGCTATATTTGATGTTTTTTGTATTCTATAAATAGGGGATTTGCCTAGTGTATTAGAGCGAGACAGAGAAATAGATTAGTGAGATGGAAAGCGAGTGACCTTAAGAGTGAGAAGAGCGTAAGGGGTGAGGATCCCCGGCCCAAGCCCTTTCTCTATGTGTTGTATTCATTCTTATCATAATAAAATTCTCTTATTTACTCTTGGACGTAAGCGGAGGCTGAAGCCGAATCACATTAAAATACCGTGTCTATCATGTTTTATATCTTACTCTATCTTGTTTATCTTCGTTCCCAAATACCCTGAACTCCTAACAAACTAGTGTCAGAACCCAATTTGCAAAACTTGGCCTACATGTGTGTGTAACTAGTGTCAGAACCCAATTTGCAAAACTGGGCCTACATGTGGGTGAAAACACACAGGTATTGTTCGATGTTTTGTGATAATTTGATTCTCTACGTTCGTTTCAACTTGGTCGTAATTGGGCAAGTTAACGGAGAAAATTGGTTGCTGCAAACTGCTGATATTAGCGAGGCCTTGGAGGATAATGCGAACATGACATCATCAGAAATCAGCTCTCTTTCGAAGAAGCCATCGTCGATGGGACGCAGGATGGTGGTTCTTGTTTGGAGCAAGTAAACAATGATTTGAAAGCATTGTTGGAGTCGCTACAAGGCAAGGAATACGGCGGTGTTGCCGGCGTTGCCGGCATCAGCTATGGTGATCGGAGATGGTGGTGGTTCGAGCTTGAAAGGCGGTGCCAAGGCGAGTAATAGTAAACAGCGCTTCGATGGTCCTTGCACAGCATTTGATGGCCGAACGAAACGACGGTGACATGAGAAAGGCGGTGGCTATGGTGCTTAAAGATCGGAGCATAGTGTTGCGGTCGCCGCGATCGTGGTGGCGTCAATTGATTAAAGATCGGAAGGTGCGATCTTGCACGGATGTGTTGGGGTCAAGCTCGGGGGTCCTGGAGTTTTTGGGTCTTGTTGCAGCAGTTGGTCAATGAAAGAAGATGACCATTGACCACAGATGCTATGGTGCTTTCCAGGCCATGTTAATTTGATAGGCTTGCTCATTATGGACCATTAACCGTGATCTTGATGTGATTTAATTGTTTTGATTCCATGACTTGCGAAACTTTTGATCTGGTGCACTTGGGCAATCTAGATCGTTACATCATAAGTTGAGATTGATCAAAGGCTGGTTTTGATCCGGTGACTTGTATGCGCATGGGAGATTGTGAGCTCAGTTGACCAAAATATTATGACCACTTTGACCGGTCCTTGACTAAACTTAAACAAAGTTGACCGAGGCACACCCCCAACATTTTTTGATACATAGAATCCGATTTTGGGCTCTGTTTGGTAGAATTTGACTCTGACTATGGATGGAGATCAAATCAACTTGCAGCACACATCAATTTTCAATCTTTTGACTGAAGACAACATCAAGAAGATATCACCTTTCTCCGTAAGAGTTCACTCAACTCTTCACACAAAACGTCCTCCTTAAACGCATACTGTTATCCAATCGATAACTTGTTGGAACACTCACCGTTTTCATGAGTGCCCATTAATTACCTCCGCAAATCTACATCCAAGTGATCACTGCCTCTAGAAGGAACCCACATGACCGCTCCATTAAACTAGACCTTAATTTGCTTGCCCAAGACACACACTCACCACAAATGAGTCTCCTTGTCTTATTCGCAATGCAACACCTCCTAGTTCTCGCAGTTAGTCCTTCTCTCACACATGGCTCACACCACCACAAGAGCATAGCGTCTTCATCACTTCTCCTCGATGCACTTGCCACATATGTAATTGTACTCATCCAAGAAGACCACACAAACGTTCATCCATCAATCTCCACGTTTGCAACTCCTAAAGGTCGAAACATCTTTGTTCACCCCAAAAACACACACAACCATTTGGAACTTGGTAAAACGGACTGTAAATTCGGACTCAACACGTTGAAAGCACGCACTTTGGAGTCGATGGAAGCATTAACTGTTGAGGATGCTATAGGTGCTCAGAGGATTTCCTTAAATTGCTGCAGAACTGTTGGTTCGATCTTGAGGTGATCACGAGAGACCAAAGGAGATACCACCAGGACAAGTTCTACCGCATGACTAAGGACTTGGAGGTATGGGCAATGCATGGTAGCTGGCCTATTGTGAGGTAGATGACAACTAGAGCAAAAGGTGTTCGAGGTTGCTAATGAGGAGTTAATACAGTCCAAGCTGGAGATTTGTGAGGTTTGGCCTGTATTCCAAGTGGCCGTAGGAATATAGGGCCTGAGGGGTTGAGACCTGCCTTATTTGTTATCTTACCATATCTCTAGTCTTATCATATTTGGAGCATTACTATATTTGTAGTGCTATCATATTTGGTGTTTTTTTTTTACTCTATAAATGGGGGCTTTGCCTAATGTATTAGAGTGAGACAGAAAAACAGAGAGGTAAGATAGAAAGCGAGTAACCATCAGGGTGAGGAGAGCATAACACCCTCTGTCCATGTGTTGTATTCGTTTTTATTATAGTAAAATTCTTTTGTCTACCTGTGGACATAGGTCGAAGGCCGATCCACTTTAAAAATATTGTGTCCATCGTGTTTTATATCTCTCTATCTTGTTTATCTTCGTGCCAAACACTCCGAATTCCCAATAGTACCAAATAGAGTTGAGAGAAGAGTTGTGCTGGAGAATACCTTTCTAGTATCACAAAGTATTAATTTCATACCTTTTTTGGTATCACAAAGCATTAATTTCTTAGCATTCTATCTTAGAAAAGCTTGTATCATCCTTTGGTTTGAGAGGTTAATGAAAAATGAGAAAGAATAGGGAAATATTTGTTTCTCATTCTATCTAATTATGTTTTCTATTGCCTTCTCATTTGTGCTCTTTTTCTTTATCTGAATTTTATAATATGTAGTAGATATTGAAATTAAATTCCTTTTAACTCTTTTTCTTTTTTGATCAAATATTGCAATTCCATTTAGTTCTTTTTTCTTTTTTGGTCAAATAAAGCTTAATCACCAATAGGATAAAAGTTAAATTATAAAATATACATTAACTGGGAAGGAATGATGGGTATTCAATCGAACAATTCCTCGTGTTATAAATATCTTTAGATACAACTTGCATCAAATATAGAAAAATTCAATAGAAAAATTCTTCTCTCTCTAAAATCTGCCAATGCACTAGAAGCTCATATTTTAATTTCTAACTATTATCTTTTGAATATCTCTCATAATCAGTCTTGCACTTAATGATAGCGTGGCCAGGAGAATCAATTGCCTTAACAATTGCATCTTCATCACATTATACAATTAGTGATGCTTTCCACATTTACATGCCTTGAAGGATATTCATTGAAGTTTAAGTCTTTGATGCATGTATATATATTATGAGGTTTGGAGAATATAGATTTTTATTGACTTTTGATGTCTTTTCACTCAGACAACGTCATCTTGTCTAGGGGTGAATACATATTGGTTAAATCGACAAAACCAAATAAAACTAATCGAAAAGTTAAGGTTAGTTTAGTTATTTTACATGATAAAAAACCAACTAGTTACTTTTAAATGAAAACCAACTGATTTAGTTTGGTGTGAAGTAGATATCGAAAACAAATCAAACCAAACCGAACCGAACTGCTTATATATATATATAATCATTCCAAATTTTTATGTATTTTAAGAGTTTAACCCTTAAACATTTTATATAATTTTATTATGAAATTTGACTCTTAAATTTTTTTTGTAACAAAACCAAACCAACATATCTATGTTGGTTTGGTTTGGTTATATACATCATAAAAAAATCAATTGTTTTTTTTTTCAAATATAAACCAACTGGTTTTGATTTGGTTTAAAATATGGTCGAAACCAAACCTAACCAAACCAAACTGTGTACACGCCTAATCTTGATATTTTATATGTCTAGATCCAATATGGAGCCAAAACAACTCTAACTTATCAAACACAAAAGAGAAGGATTAAACACCCCAATTTCTTTACTAGTATTACAATTTTGAGGAATAGTGCATTGTCTAATGTTTTTAGCTAGTCAATTTGTTAGTACATTTGCTTATTAACGACAAATACAAATAGTATGGATCAGTACGGGTCGAGTTTACTTATCTTTATCTCGCACTTTGCACATCCAGCCCCTACACTTGATACTGGAATTACAAATCTCTAACACCATCTACAATCTAATTGGATAAAAAGAATCTCATTCTACATCGTTAAGAAATATTAATATACCAACATAATTAGCAACGAATAACAAATATTAAGTTTAACACAACTAACTACATTCAAACTACCGGCATATATATACCAGCTCAGAGATGGGATGGTGTTGAAGTTTAGCCACCTTGCAGGACTGACCTGCTTGAATAATGTGCTATTGTCCATTTAGCAACATCTTAACGTCATCTACAAGGTCATCAAATGTCTAACTTGTTGAAATTTAGGTTTTTGAAAATATGAGTGTTTATAAAATCCTGACTTCAAAGCGTTTAATAAAGCCATTTTTCTAAAGAATATTTTGCCTCAACGATGCAAAAGAGTTATTGCGAAATTTCTCTAGAATAAAATAAAGTTATGCTAACCTTTGTTTTGCACTTTAATAGAAATTGGCCTTAAGAGATATTTGTGTGTTTTTAGAACTATGTGTAGAAAAGAATGAAATGGTTGTTTCTTCTTCAATGAAAACCCTCTTTATATAGACTTTGAATTGCATACCGAATAGTCATGTCCTTTCTTGTGAATAGGTACCTTTTTGCTGAATACTTACCTTTTCTAGATCAATTGGTACCTTTATAGATAAATAGACACGTCTTTAGATGAAATGGTACCTTCATAGAAGAAATGATACATCTGTAGATGAAAAAGTACCTTTATAGATGAAAGGTGCAACCTTTGAGTGAATAGGTACATTTTTATGTAAATAGGTACTTAAAATGACTATTTAAAAATGCTAATTATTTAAAAAACATTCTGACATTCCCTTGCTATTTTTAAAATAAAGATTAACATGTTTGTCACATTTCTGTATGTAACATGCATAAACAGAGATATCTTACGGTTTGAACCTATGTGTACTATAAGTTCATTCCAACAAATCAAAATAGTAATAGTGGATGAAATCAGAATAGTAATAGTAGATAAACTTTGGACTGTACATTCACATTTGAAAAGTTGTATAAATAGACACACATATTACTTAAACACTTATAATCTCTTTACATATTCGACACTTGAAGGCCTTGTATCTGTATCCATCCATGAGTGTATCAAAACCAAGCCTTTAAATTCCTTGAAGCAGCGCCACTTCATACTCACATAGATAGATCTTATCAAAAGTGTCCTTGCAATTTAGCACTTCAACAATGATGTCTATAGATTTATTAAAAGCATACAACTCATCCTTCCTGTAAACTTTGGATACCAAACATTTAATAACCATGGGATGGACAAAACATCTGTTGAAGTACTTGCAACCACTCTAATAATGTACTTGAACTTATTAAACTCAAGAATTGATGTTGTACTGTTTATTCAAATGTTTCCAAATGAGTTGTCACTAAGGCAAAATTTTTAAAGGCGGCTTTTGGGATTGATGATCATATAAAAATTTGTTTAGAGGTTATAATCTATCACTTTGTATTTCATTTTGAATTGTCTCAATGCTAGTTCCTGTAAGTCTCATATTTATTGTGTCAATTGATTATGTAAATCATTGTGGAGATGATAATTCATTATGAAATTAATATGATAGAGGAAGGAAACACATACAGCTAAGTTTTGACATATTAAAATTCTGATTGATTGATCAATTAAGAGAGGAGCAACTTTGGTACATGTTTGTGTATGGGAGTAGTTGTTATTATAAGGCAACGTGTCTTAGATGGACACTAACATATTTTCTTATTTTAGATTTTAGGAAAAGATGAACTGCAAGTCACAGGAAGAGAGAGAAAATCCCAGCTCCAGAGTCAGTTTAGAGACATTGCAACCATTCTCATGCAAAAGACTATCAACTTGTAAACTCAACGTTCTTACACTATAAGCATGATATAACTCCTAATGCATGAAATACATTTTGTTGTTGATCCAAGTAGTAGCTCCAACAAGTAGGCATCTTGAATGGATTATTATTCTTTTTTTCACTCCACCATATACTTCTTGAATTCAAAATATTTGTCTCAGTTATCAGAGAAAGATATCTTCTAAGATGTAAGCCAAGTTTTCTAAGACATTATTTATCTTAAATCAATTCGAAAATTTATTAGAAGATTTTAAATTTGAATCTTGCTTCACATTAGGACTCTTGAAATCGGATATTTCCAATGTGTTCTATCAACAAATTTTATTTGTGGAACAAAAATCACATTTTCGTGACCAACTTATGCATCTATCTCTTCTTTCTTGGAAGTCTTTCACTTGTTCTTGCATATTGCTAACGAGGGAAAGCATAACATTGTAGAAGATATCACGATCACTTACTACCGTGTTTTGCAAAAGTACGATATTAATTACCGTGTTTTGCTGCCTTAGTCAAAAGATCTTTTTAGTCCACATGTTGTTTTTAGCTTTTTAGCATTTTAGCTTTTTCTAACTACTAAACCTTTGTTTGAAGGTTGTAGATATGGAAAACGTCCAGTAGAGAGTTACTGTGAAGTTAATTCCAAGGATTGACTTGTAGGCCCTGGCTCTAAAGTTGGTATGTGTTTCATATTTGTAGTCTATTTGAGAAAGCTCTTTTCTGTTACCAATGGATAAGGGTTGATGCTTGTTGATTCTCTCTCTTTCTATGGAAAGATTTATGTTGATGGACTGTGCCACAAGTTTGCAGTAGCTTTCCATTGTTTACAGAGATTAAAGAATCATGCATAGATTATGATTTTATATTTAATGTCTCTAGAATTACTATGTTAGTGTATTATAGCTAGTTGTCACGCCCTTAGCCTATCCCAAGTGCTATGCGCAGCACTTAGACACTTTTTTAGGCAAAAGTGGCTAAGTCAACCTGAAAACCACGAACAAAGGAATTTTGCAAAGAAAATAGTAAAGCAGCAGAATAAAGAGATGAGAGAATAAAGCTTTGTATTGCTCTCAAACTTTCTGTGTTCTGTACAAATAAGAAGCTAAGCTATTTATACATCTCTTCTACCAGATGAATGGCTAGGATCATCTCGATCTAACGGCTAATACTAGCTTCTAGATTATTCTACATCAATTAGAGGATTTTGCAAAGCAATCAAGGGGATTTTACAATCAATTATAATAGATTATCTCATAATCAAAGGGACTGAGATTAAGTCAAAATCCCTACTATATTTGTTCTTCTCTGGAGAATCTTCTAGATACTCCAAGAATGGAATGTGACATGTGTGCCTTCTTGTGAGCTTTGTTATCTTTGCCAAGTGATGGCCTACATGGCAGCCGCATTATTGGGGTGTGACATTCTCCCCCACCCATTCTCATGAATGTCTTCGTCACATTCCCTTCATAATACCCTTCAATCTTCTTTGGAAATTGCCACATGGAGTCTGTAGGTTCCTAACATGCCTTACTTAATGGCAAGCCCTTCCAATGTACTAAGTACTCACATCAGAGAGGTACTCCTCTCTTGCTAATCATGCGATCGACTTCTATGAAGTCAATCTCTTTGTCACAAGAGTCTACCACAATAGTTGGAGCTCTTTTGGATTCCCTTCGGCTTGAATTCTCCTTGTCTTCATGGTATGGTTTCAACATGCTTACGTGGAACACTAGATGGATCTTCAGCTTTAATGATAGGTCTAGCTTGTAAGAAACGTCACAAACTTTGTTGATTACCTCGAAAGGCCCTTCATACTTGCGGATGAGGCCTTTATGCATCTTTCTAAATGCCTTGAATTGTTGTGGTAAAAGCTTTACCATGACTTTGTCCCCAACTTGGAATGAGACATCTTTCCTTCCTTTGTCAGCCCACTTTTTCATATTTTTAGCTGCTTTGTCAAGGCAGGCCCTTGTCAAATCAGCTTGCTCCTTCTATCCCTTAGCTATTTGGTAGGTTGAGGGGCTACTTCCTCAGTAAATGGATTTCAAGATAACGATGTGTGGGGCAAAGGGTTTTTATTCGTTGCAACTTCAAATGGACTCTTACCCGTCACCTCACTCCTCTGAAGATTGTAGGAAAATTGGGCCACATCAAGTAAAGTTGCTCAATTCTTTTGGTTGGCTCCCACAAAGTGCCTCAAATATAGCTCTAGCAAGGCATTCACCTTTTTAGTTTGCCCATTGGTTTAGGGGTGAAAGCTTGTCGAGTAGTAAAGATCTGACCCCCAAGAGTTTAAAGAGTTCAGTCCATAGCTTACCAATGAACCTTAGGTCACGATAGGAAACTATGTGTCGTAAGAGTCCTCGATACTTCACACATGTTTGAATAGAAGCTTGGCTGTTTATTCCGCAGTGCAATCGGCTAAGCTTGGTATGAATATGGCGTATTTTATGGCGTATTTTGAGAACTTGTCTATCACCACAATGATACTCCTACACCTTTCAGACGTTGGCAAAGCACTAATGAAGTCCATGGTCACCATTTCCCATGGTCTTTCTAGTATAAGAAGGGATTGCAGTAGTCCTCAAAAGGCTTGATTGTCAACCTTGTCTTGTTGACAAATCAAACATGTCTTCACGCATGACTCAATGTCGTCCCTCATGTGTGGCTAGTAGTATGCAGCTTTTAACAGTGCCCTCATGCGTAACTGGCCCAGGTGATCAGCCTATTTTGAGTCATGACATTCCTTCATCAAGTCCTTCTATAGGTTCTCCTACTTTGGGACATATATGCAATGCCCTTTGGTGTAAAACACGTCGTCTTCCTCCTAAAATTGTTTTGTCTTCCCTTCCCTGGCAAAAATGAGTAGGCTAAGAATAATGGAATCTTGAGGCATACCTTCCCTGATCTTGTCAACCAGAGTTTCATCTTTCTGCATGTGATGGAATTCGATTTTGCGACTCAAGACATCAGCCACCAAGTTGGCTTTCTCTGGTTTGTATTCCAACTTGTAATTATACTCTGCAAGGAACTCTTGCCACCTTGCTTGCTTCAGAGTTAGCTTCTTTTGAGTCTCAAATTAACTCGTAGCAACGTTTTCTATCTTGACCACGAACGTGGATCCCAACAAATAATGGCGCCATACCCTTAAGCAATGGATAATGGCTGTCATCTCCTTCTCCTACACTGTGTACCTCCATTCAGTGTCGTTGAGCTTTCGACTCTCATAGGCCATAGGGTGGTGATCTTGCATAAGAACGCCTCCAATGGTAAAGTCTGAGGCATCTGTGTGGACCTCATACAACTTCTCAGGGTCGAGTAAGCTCATGACAGGCTCACTTGCAATAGCATTCTTTAGCTTTTCAAAGGCATCTTGGCAAGCCTTACTCCACTCCTAGGAAGTGCTTTTCTTAAGAAGTTCGGTGAGTGGGGCTGCCTTCTTTGAGTAGGTAAGGATAAACCACCTGTATAATTCACTAAGCCAAGGAAAGAACGTAATTCACTTACTTTGGTTGGTGCTTCCCAATCCATGATAGCCTGAATCTTCTTTGGGTCCATCTTTAGTTTTCCATCCTTGATGATATGGCCAAGGAAATGTACTCTTTGTTGAAAGAAAGAGCACTTTTCTTTCTTCACATACAGTTCATTTTCCTTTAACAATTTGAAAACGGTGTGTAAATAGTTGGCATGCTCCTCAAGAGTTTAGCTATATATCACAATATCATCCAAATAGACTACTATGAACCGATCTAAGTAAGGGTGGAAAATTTTGCTCATCAAAGTACAAAAGGTTGCTGGGGTATTAGTGAGACCAAATGGCATAACCAAATATTCAAACAACCCATACCTTGTTACACACGTGGTCTTAGGTTCATCTCCCGCAGCAATTCTGACTTGATGGTATCCTGAATGAAGGTCAAGTTTGGTGAAGAACCTTGCCTTACCTAACTGATCAAACAAATCTGCTATCAAAGGAATGGGATATTTGTTCTTTACCATTACCTTGTTGAGGGCACGATAGTCAGTACATAGGCAGAGTGAGCCATCTTGCTTCTTTCAGAACAACATGGACGCGCTATACAGAGCTTTGAAGGGTTGAATGAACCCTGCATCAAGCAACTCTTTGAGATGTTTCTTCAATTCTTCTAACTCTGGAGAGGCCGTTCTACAGGGTGCTTTAGCAGAGGGCTTGGCACCAGGAATCAATTCAATCTTGTAGTCCACCTTCTTTCTAGGCGCAGCTTTTTTAGCAACTCGAATGGCATGATGTCTTTAGACACCAGAAGGACTTTAGCGATCTCCTTAAGCATTTCTCCTCCCACTTGTTCACCCACATCCTCCTTCATAGTTACTAAGTAAATTGCCTCTTCAAGTCATAAACCTTTGTCAACTTATATGGCTGACAGAGTTTTGTTTCTGGCCTCGCTTGAACTTTGGCTGGTACCATGCACAAGGTTTTCTCCTCCATGATCACTATTTTTTCAAGGTAGGGAGTGGAGATGGCCTTGGCTCGTCTAAAGAACTCCATGCCATGGATAACCTTAAAGTCATCTATAGATACTACCGTGAAGTCCATATTTTCTTGCCATCTTCCAACTGTTAAGGAAACATTTTTAGTCATACCTGACAATGGTTGAGGGGCAGAATTGACCGTTTTGAAGGACCCTTGGGAGTTGTTGACGATAAGTCCCAACCTCTTAGCTTCATCTTCTGCCATGAAATTGTGGAAAGCTTTTGTATCCAACATGGCCATAGTGGTCTTATCATGAACCACCACTTGTACTTACATCAAGCCACCTTTGAGCACAGTCGTCATGGCTGGCTTGACATTTAGAACATTAAGCAATTGTAAAGAACTTATGTGTGCCTCGATTGCCTTCTCATGTTCCTCTAATAAGGAGTTGAGGATTTGTGTCTTGGGGCACTCCAGCCACACATGAGGTCCTTCACAAAAATAGCAACTGAAGGGCTTTTTCTTTTTCTTCCCATCTTGATTAAAGGATGACTTCTCTTGTTCTTTGGGATTTTTATCTTCCCCAACTTTGCCCTTAAAATCATTCTTGGGTTTGTTGGAGGAGTTATTCCTTTCCTTGAACTCTAGTAAGGATTCAGCGATGGCAACAGCTTCTGCAAAGGTTTTTGGCTTTCTCATCATAACTTCTTATAGTGCCTATGGCTATAAACCTTTAACAAAGTCATACATGTGGTCATAATCTAGCTTGTTACGTACCTGAAATTTGAGGGAAACATATTCTTTGACATAGTCGTGAATGGTCCTCGTATGTTTGAAGACTCTAAACTTGTCACAAGCATCCCATTCTGCTTTCTCTGGATAAAATTAAACATACACATCCTCCTTAAATGTAGCCCATGTTGGCAAGTCTTTGTTTGCCTCATTGAGCCTTTGGTGCTTCATGCGCCACCATAAAACTACATCCTCAGTGAAGTAGAGTCTTGCTGTCTTGACACAACTTGCGTCGTCCTCCAGCCCAACTACGTCAAAGTATTACTCAACCCGCCAAAAGAAGTTGTCCACTTCCTTGGATTCACGCTTCCCACTATAGGAAATAGGTCTTGGCATGCCCAACTTTGGTGCATGGCGGTAAGTTGGTGTACCATGGGCTATTGCCTCTCTGCACGTAGCCCAATCCTTCTTCATGTCCTCAAGGATCTTGTCTTGTTTAGCCATTCTACCTTGAAACCAATCGGCTAGGGTCTTCTTCTTCATCAGTGCTTGTTGCGCCATCACTTTTGCAGTTTAGACATGAGCTTGAAGCTTTTAGAGCTCTTCCCGTAGGTCCCACAGACCTAATGGCTCCTCCTCGTAAAACCCAAGCTACTGGATCTTCGCTATGAACTCAGCCAAGACCTCTTCTGCTCTTGTCAAACGTGCCTCAAAAGCGACTTTCACATATCAAGACTTCCCTTTGCTGTTGCCTTTGGTTGCTGTAAGTGGTAGGGTTTCTATTCCCCTCTCATCATGGCCAACATCAGTGTTCTTCTCAACACTTAAAGGAGATATCCTTCAAAGAAGCAAAATCACAAACAACTTGCATGTAACCTTGGCTTTGATACCACTTGTCACATCCTTGGCCTATCCCAAGCACTGCATGCAGCACTTAGACACTTTTCTAAAGCAAAAGTGGCTAAGTTAGCCTGAAAATCACGAATAAAGGAATTTTGCAAACAAAATAGTAAAGCAATGAAAAAAAAATAAGAAAATAAAGCTTTGTATTGCTCTCAAACTTTCTGTGTGTTTTGTACAAATGAAAAGTTAAGCTATTTATACATCTCTTCTACCGGATGAATGGCTAGGATCATCTCGATCTAATGGCTAATACTAGCTTCTAGATTTTTCTACATTTTTGCAAATCAATCAGAGAGATTTTACAATTAATTATAATAGATAATCTCATAATCTAAGGGATTGTAATTAAGTCAAAATCCCTATTATATTTGTTCTTCGCTAGAGAATCTTCTAGATGCTCTAAGAATGAAAGGTGACATGTGTGCCTTTTTGTGAGTCTCGTCATCTTTGTCAAAGTGGCAGCCTACATAGTAGCTGTATCATCGGGGTGTGACATAGTGCTGACTAAGTTGTGCTCATACTGATCAAGTTCTTCCTTTCCACGAAGGGAGGAAAGTTCTGAACAAGAAGGCATTTATTCCTCCTCCACGGTTCATGAAAATTGATGAAGCTGTATATTTTTTTCAATAGTTTGAAATTGCATCAAGGCGAAGTACCTGATTTTGTTATTTGAGCTTCTTCGTAAGTGCAGAGAATTGCATATACATGTGGAGCGTAGACGTTATCCAATGTGGCGATAAATCTGTCAGCACTCAGTATATAACCAACTTTTGATGAACTTGAGCAATTTCGGCAACCTGGTAAGAGTGGGAAGGGTGATATGGACAATTTATCTACTAGGTTCGCGAATAGAAAGAAAGGTCATTTTTATGAAGGGTAATCGAGTTATTGTTGTCAAGGGAGACCTTAAGAACTTGGAGGGATGGGTTGAAAAAGTTGAGGAAGATACCATCCATATCAAACCTAATGAGGAGGGCCTCCTGGCATTCGCAAACTATGCTAAATTTATTGGAAATTTTACTTAGTTTGAGGGGACTTTACGTAGATTAAAGTGAGTAAAATATTTGATTGGACTTACGTCGGCAGAGAACTCTTGATATTAGTAACAAGGAGCTCCGCAAATACTTTGAACCAGGAAATCATGTGAAGGTTTTATCTGGTGTAACAGAAGTTTCCACTGCTGTGGTTGTTTCAGTTGAGGGGCATGTGGTGAATAGAGTATCGGACACAACCAAAGAGCTTCTAAGTGAAGAAATTTCCTCTAACTTCGGAATCTAGTCTTCTTATTATCTTTAGTTGATGGGTGGGTCAGTAACTTTCGCGTCATACGTTGTGTCTCCAGCTCCGTGTGTTTGCTGACAATGTTGTGGAAAGCTGAGAGTAACATCAGGTGTTACTTGAATTGGGGACTATGAACTTCACGACCCGGTGCAGTTGGTGATAAAATTTTTCTTTATTTTTGGGCATTTTGATTTCCTTTTCTTGAGTTAGGTTCTCATATTTTTATCATTTCTCTTTGTGCAGTAGTAAGACTTTTGGTGTAATAATAGGTGTGGAGAGTGACGCCTTCCAGGTGACTGCAATAATTTTAAAAGTGCAAGTGATAGTGCATAACAATGCAATCATTTTGATGTTTCCATGACATGCTGTGTTTAATCTCTCATTTCTATATGTCCTGAAAGGGGTTCCTGACAGACCTGAGGTTGCACTTGTTAGGCTAAGAGAGATCAAGAGCAAGATTGAAAAGAGAAGTACCGCATTACATAAGTTCAACAATCCATTATCGGTGAAAGATGTTGTCAAAATTGTTGAGGGACCACGCAAAGTAATGCTCTCAGTTGCTCATTTTGAATTTCTTTTAACATTGGTGATTTGGTATTGATAAATGTTTCTCTCATCTTATAGGGGAAACAAGGTCCTATCGAAGATATCTTTGCAGCATTCTCTTTATCTATGATTGCATCACCTTGAGCACGCTGGTTTTATTTGTGTCAAGTCTCAATCTTGTGTAGTGGTTGGTAGATTATGACCGAAGGGTGATAGAAATGTACGAGTATTTTAATTCTGAATGACATTTTGTTTATGTACTTCCTGTTTTGCATTTTTGGGTGAATGACGTCCTAAGTTTTACATTTCTGCTGCCACTGCTGTAGGGTGATGCTTTATCAAGGTTAGCCCCAGAATCACTCCTCGAACTCCCATGTCTCCAATAAGACTGCCTAGAGTAGGCCCTCCTATGCATTGTATGCCAGGATTTACTAAGGCTCTTCATTGTGCTGTTACGCTTAGTGTAGTTTTGTTTCTGTGAACCCCTATTGTGTAATTTCTTAAAACTAGTATCAGCCTTTCAATATTTTTGACAACTATACTGATAAGAGTTCTGCTATTTATTGCATTGTAGCTGTAGGAAGGCATAGAGGTAGAAAAGGGCATGATATTCTAATGGGTGCTGTTATTTAGGTTCGCCGGGGTCCTTACAAGGATTACAAGGAATATGTTGTAGATGTAAAAGGTAGTATAGTTCGAGAGGAATTAGAGTCCGAGATGAAGGTTGTTAAAGGTAAATTTTGTGTTCATTGGAAAATTCTCTTAGTAGTATATTGGTTACTCCATCTATCTTCTAGTATCTTGTTAAGAAATTACTAATTTCACCAGGTGCGGTTGCAGTACACCCTTAGTCTCTTTTTTGTGGGGAAAACCTTGTTCATTAAATGTTTCCAAGTGCATTACATTCTGATATTTTAGATTGTGGTGATGTTTCACTTCTGTTTCTTATCTATATTTTTATAATCTTTTCTTGCAGCTGAGCAGATCTATATCTGATAAAGTGAATGTTTCAACTCCATTCCGGTAATTGTCCTACTTGTGGCTGTTTCCGATTGTTTGTGGTCCAATATTTTCTTACTCATTTTTCGCCACCGGGGAAACATCTAGATATGGTATGGGAAGTGAGAAACCAATGCACCCATCACGAACTCCATTGCATCCAATGATGACTCCAACGAGAGATCCTGGAGGTTTGTGATCTATGCTTGGCTTAATCCCATAGAGCCTGTGGTTACCTAAACTGGCAATATTGATTATTCTTCTTCTGTTGCTGCAGCAACTCCAATTCATGATGGCATGAATGCGCCCAGGCGTGATAGAGCATGGAATCCATACACATCAATGAGTCCACCAAGGCGTCATGCTGGCCCACCAACACAATATTATTTTGGTGAATTCAATCCTTCAAGAACGTATGATGCACCAACTCCTGGTGGCAACTATAATGAAGCTGGGACTCCGTGGGAGAAAAAGTACTGCCTCTGGTATTGGGATTGCTTTGGGGTTCAAATGCCAAAAATCAGTTTGCCTGTTGTTTCTCCGGGATTCATGTTGTATAACCTTGCAATTTGTACCTTGCAGCAAATGTTCCAAGTCCTTAACTTGCCCGTCAACTCCTGGGCGGGCAGCCAATGACTCCTGGCGATGGTGCTCTGGACATGATGTCGCCTGTAGTGGGTAATATTTTTGTTTTTATTTACCTCTGTATGTTGAAATGCCGACACATTGCTACAGTAGCAAAACCTTATAAGCCTTCTGAGTTTTTCCTTGTCCAACCGCACCTCCTCTGTTCCCCTTCTTCACTCCCACTCCCCTGCCTCCAACCCTCCATTAGCTGCCTGATAAGAAACAACGCATCTACATGTAGGTCAAAAGTAATTATATATGAAAAATTAAAACTGGAAACTGGGCAAATATCTCTGAATATTTGTGATACCTGTGTGGGTGTACTCTACAGACCGATATTCACTTAATTGGGGAAATTGGTAAATAGAAGTAGATGTGTTGCTATTGTGCGATTCATGAGAATTACAATTTTAACAAGTCCTGGCCTCACAGACGAAGTTGCTCTTGGCAACTGGATGGTTAGAAGCTAGTTTCTTATATCACGAAAAGTTATTTTATGGGAAGCCTATTTTTGCCTTTTTCCTCTCTCACTTGTAAGTTTTCTTTGAAGAGTTTTGACTAACAAGGACGATATTGGATGTTATGATTCAGGCGGGGAAAGCGAAGGACAATGGTTTGTTGACCCTTGCAGTCCAAATCTCTTCCTGTTTCAGAAATTAAAATTTCAGACTGGCATTATCTGCTGGGGGTTTAGGCTCTGATGATGAACATCAGATGCTATTGAATTAGTAAACACATAAAAATGTATTTGCTTAGACAAATAGCTTACCCCGCTATATTGTCAACCCCAGTGACAACCCTAGTGACATGCGTACAAAAATGTATTTGCTCAGATAAATAGCTTAAAAACAGTTCAAAAAGAGATTTAAATAAACACATATGTAAACTATGGGCCCGTTTGGATTGGTTTTTTTTTTTAATATTTTTTTAACAACTTTTAAAAAACAGCTTTTTTTTTAGAATTTGAAAATTTTGGTTTTTAAAAAAAGTTATATTTAAACTTTTTTCAGAGTTTCAATTTTTTTGAAAGTCAAATCAAATAGTTATTACAAATTTAATATAATTTTTTCGACGAAAAAAAAAAGTATTTTTTTTATGAAAAAAAAAAAAAATCAATCTAAACAGGCCCTGTGAGGCTCCTGCTTGCCAACTTGCGTGTGAAATGGGGAGTGCATGGTTTCTGGGGTTATTGAGTCGGATGCGTCTCAGGTAGGGCAGGCATCTAATCATTGTGACCTTTATCCTCCAATATTGGCCATTATTTTGGGCGTGTGCTTCCCTCCGCCAACCGTGTAGCTGATTGGATCGCAGGAGCGGTTAGGAAAGGGTTGCTTCCCTAGCATTGGTTCTCTTATATCCCGGATGAGCTACAACCTTTGCTACTGCTTGATTTTGAAGCCTGTGGTGTTTGCTAGTGTTTGTTTCTTTCTTGGATTTGTAAAACTTTCTGTTGTACTAACTTTTGTTGTTACTATAGCTTATCTTCCTTGACAAAGAAAGAAAAAAAGATAAGTATACCTTATCAAGTTTAATAATTAGTTAAAAGACTTTGATCGTAACCCCACAACTATAAATTCTTTTACCTATATCAGGATTATTATTTTTTTTTTTTTTTTTTGTGTATGAGTATACGTATTTTAATAATTTATTTTTAATTAATAAAAAAATCAAGTTTTTGAATTTTGGATTCTTTTGAAGGTCTATTATATTAAATTACTCTGTTGGACTACTCGTCGATAACAACTTATAAAAACCAAAATCTAGTTAATGTGTAAACACGCTCTATAATCGGGTTAAATAGGCTGCCAAGTCTATTCTAAACCCTACTCATTACCAATCCTAGACAAAATAAATACATTAAAAAAGTTACTCCTGGACAAATTAAATACATTTGAAAGAAATTACTTGTTGTAGACGAATGACTTTAAGTTGCTCGAAAATTTTACAAAACACACACTTCCTAAAGATTAGTCTATTGTAAAAGGAAACTGGAGTCTATTGTTGCAGCGTCTCTATCTTTTTCTCCGTGGTACAAAAAGATAGTGTTTTGAGTGAAAGAATGGGAAATGACATGGTGCCGCGTGTATGCAAATCAAATCGGATAACTCGATAGGGGCGACATTTAGTAATATTTTTTTGAGAAATTGGAAGTTTTGGCTCTTAAAAAAGAAAAGTATATTTAAGTTTCTTTTATAATTTAAACTTATTTAAAAGTCGAGCTAAATAATTATTGTAAAAAAATATTTTTTTTTATTTAAAAAAAATGTGTTCTTTTTACCAAGCCCACTGAGATAGTTCAATGAGCTGGACCAGGATAAAAGCTTCCCAAGTAATATTGTGAACTCAAAACATAAATAAATTTTCTGCAAATAAGAAAAAAGCTGCTCTATATACTATTTCTCTAACTGAAGCATCTCAAGTGATACATGTAACCAAGAAAAACTGGATCATTATACAAACAAGAAAAGAACAGCTATAAATTACCTACCTAACGATATCCATATAATATAGAGTTAAATTCAAATAAATCCCTACTGTTAACACTTTTTTTTATTTTAGTCCCTATTGTTACAAATAATTCATACAAGTCCTCAATGTTTACTTATTATAGTCAAATTAGTCCCTGCAGTTAGAGTTAAATTCAAATAAATCCCTAATATTTACATATTTTTTAATTTTAATCCCTATTGTTTCAAATAATTCATACAAGTCCCCAATGTTTAATTATTATGGTCAGATTAGTCCCTACAATTAGAATGGACGTAAGTTTTGACGAAAATGTCCCAAATGACCTCAAACATAAAAGCAATTGATAATCTTACCCTTTGCCCTATAAAACGAAATCGATTATCTATTTTTTTAAGCAAGAATTCCTAGCCAAAAAGAAAAAAAGCAGTAGGAATTTAACATTTTGGATAATAGTTATTGCATTATTTGCATATTTGAATTTATTGTGAACTTTTATAAGACACATTAAACATCTGATTGAAATTTTTTAATGAAAATTAGGAACTTTTATTGTCTAAAAATTATTCCATAATGAAATTCACAGTACAAAAGTTCAAGGTATTATAATCAACTTAGAATAAAATAAAATAAAATTAGTTCCAATCTTTTTTATTCATTTTTTCTTAAAACAGGAACTAACTTAAATAAGTTTGTAAAACATTGGGGACTAGTATGAATTCTTTTCAAATAATGGGGACTAGTTTGACTAATTTTGTGAAATATTGAGAATAATATAAATTTTTTTAAATAATACGGACTAATCTGACTACATTTGTGAAATATTAAGGACTAATTTGAACATTTTAAAACAATAGGGATCACTTTAAAAAAATAGAGAAACAATAAGGATTATTGTGAAATTTACCCTATAATATACATATTGACGCACACATGCAAATAGGCAAAATCCCTGGACACGGATCCCAAGTCTGTTTGACAATTTCAAGAGCAAAGAAGAGTCTCATATGGATTCATAGACCATTTTTTAACGCCAACTAAAATATCTAATAGCATATTAGGAGCTTCAACAACCTATTTACTGAGATGGAGGTGCAAAAAGAATGAAAAGAAAATTATATCAACAGCAAAAGTAAAAGCTCTTTTGTACTTGATAATATCCTAAACTCTTTTGTACTTGATTATATCCTAAAATAACTACATGAGCTCTTGTACTTGATAATATCCTAAAATAACTACATGAATTAAGATTTAAGTAGTTCCAAATTCTCCCAAAATAAAAATATTTAGTTCCCAAATGCCAAAATGAAAATATCACCATTCGTGTAAGGTCCTATTTGTCTCTTCCACTAAATGCGAAAGCTGCCATTGAATCCGAGATCTACTAGCGAGCTTTCCAATTTCCAAGTCAACTAAATCCATAGTAGTGTCAACCTTCCACCCTTTGTTCTTCTTTTTCAATTGAACTATGCTCCCAGTTCCTCATATTTCTCAATCCTAACATGCTCTAACCTAGTAATCTCACTAATTTGCTCTATAATTTTTTCCTCTCACAATGGATTTCTTAGCCCTAACTTTCCCTCAATCTTATATTTATGTCTTTAATTGCCACCTTAGTTTCTTTTGCCTCCCTCACACTGTTCATATAGTCTCTCATCATTGCGAGAGACTTCTTCTTGATGGAGTCGAAGAACCGACGGACAAAGCAGCTGTTGAAGAACCATTGGAAGGCGAAGTGCACAGAGCACCATCAGCACCAATAGAAGGAGGGCGGCTGCTAACACAACTGAGCACATCACCAGTAGTAGGGGAACCACGAGAGTCTCTAACTCCACCACCCCAATCGCAAGTTAAGCCACCACCGTAAGCATGGTCACCAATGCAAGCGGGAGCCCGAGCACAAGCACGACCGCCACCATAACCATCATCGATAGTAGGGGAACCACGGGAGTCCCTAACACCACCATTGCCACAGTAAGATAAGCCACCACCGCCGCAAGAAAAGCTACCACTGCCACCACCACGACTAGGCTAAGGACGAGGCGCCATTTTTGAGTTTCGTGACCTGACTTTTCTGCAAAGAACTTTTGGGTATGGTTTAGTTTATGCGTCTTTCTTTTTATTTAAACTAGATTATGCCTCGTGTAATATAGAGGGAAATGCATTATTTTTAATGTATTTATTTATTGTTTATGACAAATTTGTACATTGACTGTGAGGATAAAATACATATATATCTTTTAAAATTTTTTTGTTTGGTTAGTTTCTAATTGTGATGATGTTTGAAGTGTAAAATTTATATAGAGAATACAAAATTGAAAGAGGATAGAATTAATCCAAATGTACGGTAAAATTTTTTATTTCTTTTAAAGATTATACTTAAAAGTAATATGATATATAAAGAGAAAGACATGTTCTTTAATAAATATATATATATAGAAAGTCATGTATTCTATTTTTAAAAGTAAGTTTATTTTTAACCTTTAGATATAGTCATAAATTTGTATTAGAAATACAAAATTTATCACTCTAATTATTCGTAAAAAAAGTAAAATATTAATATCTAATTTTGAATTAAGACCATAGGTCATTGAAAACAAAATAAAAATAATAATTTGAATAAAATTACCTTATAACTGATAAGTTATTTGTAATTTGAATATCCATTAAAATATCATATAAAATTTAGAATTCATATAAAATCTACTTTATTAGTTAAGTGAAAAAAAAGATATGATATATAACAAAAAGTATGCTACATTATGCTTGTGAGATACACAAAACAAATTAATATCTTTTACATCTTTACTTACAATCTCGTCTGGTTCTTATTCATTCTACTCTAGTACAACTTCAGAAAAAGCATCTTCTTGTTCTGGTTTATCTTCAACTTCCACTATAGTAGTCTCCTTTCCAATGCTATCATTTTCTTAACTTTGTAGTTTCTTCTTTGCAAAGATCGTATCTCTGCTAATGATAACCTTGTGGTTAGTGGGATCCCATAGGCGATACCCCTTAACACCGTCAACATACCTCAAGAATATGCATTTCCTAGAATTCAGATCCAGCTTCGTTTTTTCTTTGGAACCATACATTACATGCGCAAGACATCCAAAAACACGTAAGGTAGAATTATCTATGGGTTTACCAATCCATATTTCTATTGGTGTCTTTAACCCAATTGCTATTGACGGTGGCCAGTTTATTAAGTAACAAACGGTTTTGACTGCTTCTGCCCATAATAACTTGGCTAGACTTGCAATTTCCAACATCACTCTCCTTCTTTTGAGTAGAGTTCTGTTCATTCGATCTATAACTGCATTTTGCTAAGGTGTATGTGGAATCGTAAACTGTCTCTGAGTACCCTCTTCCTGGCAAAATGCCAGAAAATTCCCGTCAATGTATTCTCCACCATTATCTATCCTCAAACACTTGATCCTTCTACCAAATTCAAGTTCCTCCAGCGCTTTATACTCCTTGAATATTTATAACACATCTAACTTGTTCTTTATTAGGTACACCCACAATCTCCTTAAGTAGTCATGAATAAATGATATAAGGTACTTTGCTCCTATAGGGGTAAAATCAGTGATTCCTATACGTCTGAGTGAATCAAGTCCAGAATATGTTTTCTTCTAGCAGTAGATCTTCTAAATAAATCTATGCTACTTATTGGTCATACAGTGCTCACAAAATGGTGAGTTTACTAACTTAAGCTTGGTAAGAGATTATGTATATATATACACACACACACACACACATATACACTAACTTGAGCTTGATAAGAGATTATTGTTTACGAGAATCTTCAAACTGCATTCCGACATGTGGCCAAGTCTACGATACCACATTATCGTTGATTCTTCTTGATTGCTGATGTAACAGACATATCTGCCTCTTGCAACGTATCTCCCGAAGCATGTATAGATTTACTATGATCTTTCCCACATTAATAATTACAAGCACGCCTTTGATGACCTTCATGATCCCATTCTCGATATAAGTCTTGCAGCCATCGTCATCCAGTTGTCCAAGAGACAACAAATTCTTCTTCAAACCCTTCACGTGTCGTATTCCTTAAATGGTATGAATTGTATCATCATACATCTTTATTTTGATGCTACTGGTTCTAGCAATCTCCAAGCTATGATCATTACCCATATACACAGATCCTCTAGAGCGTGGTTCATATGTGTGGAACCATTGTCGACGCAAAGTCATGTGCTACGTTACTCCTGAATCCATTATCCATACATCAGTGAGCTCCTTTCTGCCTTTAGATTTTGCTGCTGCTTTGTTGTATAAGATGTCTCAATCACTGAAAATATTCGCAACACATCTCTGAGAGTTGGTAACCATGGGAGTTGTCTTGTTGTGCCAACAATCCTTCTAGACATGCCTTTTCTTATCACAATTATAGCACTTGATATTCTTCTTGCTTCTTGATTTTGATCTACCATGTTTGCAGCTTCCACTCGAGCCATGTTCCATTGGTCTACTTCTTATCATCGTTAGTGTCTCTGCCTTTTTTGAGCTTCCTAATCTGTCCACCCTGTTTTTGCACCTGGGCTCCTCTTCCAGAGCAGCAACTGCAACGTCGTCGAAAACTAAACTGTCTGTGAGAACATTGTTGGTGTAGTTGATGACAAGTTGCTTATACGAGTGAGGTAGACTTTGAAGTAGGATCTCCGTACATTCAAGCTCCACTATTTTATAACCTAATGAAGTGAGTTGAGAAAATAGCGTATTTAATGTATCGATATGTTCCGTAACTGGTATGGTCTTCCCTATTCGAAGAGTATAAAGTCTTTTCTTCAAGAAGATCGTGTTGTGAATTGACTTGGACTCGTATAATTTAGTAAGTGTTTTCCAAATTTCTTTTGCTGACTTTTCCTCCTCGATGTTCGACAGCACCAAATCTGCCAATGCTAGATACAAATTGGCCATAGCAACATCATCCATTTCTTTCCACTTGTCATCAATTACCTATGTTGGCCTACCTTCAATTGCCGCAAGACAATTATTCTTTCTTAGAATGGCTTTCATCTTCAATTTCCACATAGAGGAATTACTCCTATTCAACTTTTCTATTTTGTATTTCACCGCCATAATGTTGATGACGATTTGCTTCTGGAATTGAACTTGCTCCCACTATTTCACTGTGAACAATACTATATACATGAGTAATACCGGTATAGTGATGGTCATAACTGTATATAGTAATATGTGAATAGTAACAATACCCTCAACTTGTGGCTCTAATACCACTATTGGGGTATGACACAGAGGAATGGTAGAGTAATCGAGGCAAGATCACGCAGCTAAAATAGGAAATGAAAAAAAATAGACAATTGAGACACCAAAATTTTATATGGAAAACTCTCAAACAAATTGACGGAAAAACCACAGGCAAGTAAGGAGGATCTCACTATGTGTAAAAGTTTTATTACCTTCTTTCTATAATAAGGAGAAAACTATTTTACTCTCTCTTATAATAGGAGAAACTTACTCTCACACTAATTTATAGAACAAGTGGAAGAAATACCAAAGACTCAAGAGAACACTCTCTATTTTTCTCTCCAACTATTTGTTATTGCTTCTTACTTGGGATGGTTTGGCTTCTCCTATTCATGGCTATTTATAGGCAAAACTTGGAGCAAAATTTCAACCAAGCTTGATAAAATTTACCACCCTATTATCGTAGGTGCAACTTATTTTTCACTTGGTGTTAAATGTTAGTGAGGACTTTGGATGCTTCTTATATTTTCTATGCACCGTCATTGCAAGATTTGGCAGAAGATCTTTGAAACTTGCTTCCATCTTTAACTATTGCATGCTATTATAAGCATCTAATTAATTTTGATGGGACGATTTACTCATATTTAATGTGTTTGCAAAATATAAAGCAATAAATATATTGCCACGTATAATAAGAGAAAATCATTTCTTTTCTAGTTTACCAAAGGTGTAGAAACTAGTTTTTCTTTCTTTAGAAAATAGCAACAAAAACAAAAGACCAGTTGGTTTATGAATTTACTTAAACAAAAATAAAAAATTAAGTAAATTTAGTATTAGACATTAGAAAAAGTTAGAACATAAAAACCAAAACCATTATTAATTATATTGATATGTCCATATATAGATACATGTGTGTGTACATATATTTGTATTAGCATAATGAACTAATATCTGGAATTACATTTCTAAGCTTCTGTTTATTAATCCATTAGTAACTTTTTTAATAGGATTACCTCAAGTAATAACTAGGACAATAAAATTTGACCTAAACTAGTGTACATGGATTTTTTTGATAGAAAATGTTAAATTAAGTTGAATTTATTTATTTTTAATAATATATGAAGAATTTAATTATGAATATTCCATGCTCTGTGCGGATTTTTTAAATAATAAATGTTAAATTTATTCAAGTTTAATCTTTAAAACTCAAAAATAAAAAAATACTTTAAGACTTTTAAACATAAGTTAATTAGTAATTAAATCTCTAAATTAACACTAATAATATACATATCCATAATAAGAAATGACTTTTATGAAATTCACAAATGAGTATTATTTTTAAAAATTAATTAATTGACAATTAAATTTCTAAATTAAAACTGAGCATAATATATAATAATTGGACCTTTTGGAATCACAAATGAATTATTTTTAAGCATTAATTGATTGGTTATTTAATTTTTCAATAGCTAATAATTTAATTACATCCATAAAGATAAAAATAATACAAATAAAATAAATAATAAACAATAAATTACTGAATAAGCTAATAATAAAATATCCATTGCCATGTAAGCACGGATATGACACTCTCATAATGCTCAAAAGAATCTTTTTTAATAGTAAATGTTAAATTTACTCAAATTTAATCATTTGAAACTCACAAATGAATATTATTTTAATAATTAATTGATTTAAAATTAATTTCCAAATGCTAATAATACATATAATAGATAAGACGTTTTGAAATTCACAAATGAATTTTATCTCAAGCATTAATTGACTGACATTTGAGATTTCAATTAAACCTAATAATATATATTTATAAAGATAAGATATAATATAAAATAAAATAATAAATAATAGAATAACCATGTCATATAAGCACTGATATGGCACTCTCACACTGCTAAAAAAAGTAGATCTTTTATATACTTCACACATATTATTTTTGATAGAAAATGTTAAATTAAGTTTAATTTATTTATTTTTAATAGCATATGAAGATTTTAGTTTTGACTATTCTATGCTTTTCATGGATATTTTTAAACAATAAATATTAAATCTACTCTAATTTAATCTTTACAATTCATAAATGAAAAATACTTTAATGCTTTTAAATATTAATTAATTAGTAATTAATTTTCTAAAATAAAGCTAATAATATATATACATACATATATATGTGTGTGTATGTATGTATGTATGTATGTATATATGTATATCCATAATAAGAAATAAACCTTTTGAAATTCACGAATGAATATTATTTTTAAAAATTAATTAATTGAAAATTAAATTTCTAAGTTAAAACTAAGAATATGTATCCATAATAGATAATAAGTGAACCTTTTGGAATTCACAAATGAATTATATTTTAAGCATTAATTGATTGATTATTTAATTTTACAATTAAAACTAATAATTTAATTATTTCCACAAAAATAAAAATAATATAAATAACATAAATAATAAGTAATAAATTATTATATAAGCTAATAATAAAATATCCACTACCATATAAGAGCTGATATGACACTCTCATAATGCTCAAAAAATATTTCTTAATAGTAAACATAAATTTACTTGGATTTAATCTTTTGAAACTCATAAATGAATATTATTCTAAGAATTAATTGATTGAAAATTAAAATTCTAATGCTAATAATATATATGTGTGTGTGTGTGTATAAAATAGATAAGAAATAAATTTTTTAGAATTCACAAATGAATTTAATCTTAAGCATTAGTTGATTAACCATTTAATATTTCAATTAAAGCTAATGATGTATATTCATAAAGATAAGAGATAATAGAAAGTAAAATAATACAAAATAAAATAACCATGTCATGTAAACACTAACATAGTACTTTCATAATGCTCAAACATAGCACTTTCACAATACTAAAAAATGTAAAACTTATATACATACATACAAACATACATACATATATATACACATATATACATATACGTATATACATATATATCCATATATATATACATACATATATACATATATATACACACACACATACATATATATATATATATGTATATGTATATGCATATAGATTTCATTTGAAGTAAATGGGCTAAGCCCGAATTTTGTTCCACCTAAATTTTATCATTTTTAGGTCATTGAGATCCTGTACTTATTTATGTACAAATATTGCAATGACTGTGTAATTATATTTAATGTTTATCTTGTTATTTGGGTAAGGGTTTCAAGTTATTTTTATTTGGCATTTAATTGACATATTAACTCTTTAGGTTTTGTTTTATATTAAACTAATTTTCTTTTTTTTTTCTTTAACTATATACTTTTGTTTTACGGGGCAAGTAAGTGTGATTGTATTACTACAAAAATGTACGAGTACAAAAATGATGTACACATGTGGAAAGCCCTATACAATGATTTCTCCTCTATGTTTCACAATTTGCAATGTTCAATGTTCAAACTAGAGGAAATAAGGGTGTGTTTGGTTTGCCTGTTTTCTTTTTTTATTTTCATGGAAAATGAAAATTAGGATAGAAAACTCATTTGGTTAACCATTTTTGTTTTCATTTTTAGAAAACAGAAAACAGTTTTATAGGAAAACAAAAAAATCAAAAAATTGTTCTCTTTGAAAACAATGTAGCAATTTTGTAAATAACTCTAAAAAATTTAGAAAACAAGGTGACAGTTTTGTAAATAATTCTAAAAATTTAGAAAATAAGGTGAGAATTTTGTAAATAACTCTAAAAGATTTAAAAAACAAGGTGGTAGTTTTGCAAATATCTCCAAAAAATTTAGAAAATAAGGTAGCAAATTTGTAAATATCTCTAAAAAAATTTAGAAAACAAGGTAGTAATTTTGTAAATAAACATCAAAAAACAAAACACTTTTAGTAAGCAAACACATTCTCTAAATTTTAGAAAACAAGAAATGAAAATTATTTTTAGAAAATGAAAATGGAAAATGAAAACAAAAAAATGAAAACAGAAAACAGGCAGACCAAACACAGCCTAAACTTTTTACAAAAAGTAACCTTAGTTCTTGCATCAGTAAAAATAGCAAGAAAGATGCATTCTTTGGTTTTAGCTTCTCTATTTGAAATGCACCTATTTCTTTAATGTCAAAGATGATAGATGGAAGTCCCAAGCAAATGCTTCAAAATAATAGCCTTCAAATTCTTCTCAAGTGCATAAGGAGTAAGATAGGAAATGATGTTAGCCCATGTAATCTAGTGACTGGGCACCTTAGTAAGCTTTAATCCTTATCTCTAAATTCTTCATTTGAAGCTACATTCAAAGAGAAAATGCTCTCTAATTTCACAACCCATATGGCAAAATGTGCATTGAGGATTCATAGGCATGCCCCAATGTAAAATTCTAAAATTTGTGTTCACCCGATTCTTGAAAGCAAGCCAACCAATGAACTTATGTCTCAGATTAGATTGTACCATAGAAATTGATCAGCATTGTACCATGGAAATTGGTCAGCTTTCTTCCAACTATGCTTCTAATTAAGTTTGAAATTGAAATCCCCATTGGAAGAAAGGTTCCAAGAGAGAGAGAGTCCTTAGCATTTTCATCAAGTCCCATGCTATGTGAATTCACATAAAGCAAATGGAAAGGCCAATTCCAAGTACCATTGTTGCAACGAAGGGATGATTTGGGAAAATGGAGCTCCAATGTTGTGCAAGAGTACCATTTGGGTGCCAATTATCATGCTAAAACAAAGTGTTCTTTCCATCACCCAATAAGTGTTTGATGTGACTGTTGGCAACTTATCGGCTGAAAAGGAGAGCTGTAGTAACCTAACTTGCATCTCTTGGCCACAACATAGTCCAAATAGATCCATTTTTCATGCAGTTCATGTGTAATCATTTGCTCCAAAGTGAGTCTCGAAGGGCATACATTCTCCAAAAGGTCTTAAATAAGAAAGTGGAGTTTATCTCATCAAGTTTCCTAACTCCAAGACCTCCCTCATTGAGAGGCAAGCAAATATCTTTCCATGCAACTATAGGTCCAGTTTCACGCCGAAGGAAAGCCTTGAATTTTGATTCAATAGTGGCCAAAATTCCTTTGTCAAAAGGATTGCACTTTCCCAAAAAGCATAAATTTGTGTAAGTGTTGCTTTGATAAGAAGGCAAAAGATAGCCAAGTGTTTGCCCATGTTTCAAGCTTGCAATTGATCTCTCTAAGAATGGTAAGCAATCCAATTTTCTAAGTTTTCTAGTGACAAGAGGAATGCCCAAATATCTAATAGCAAGCTCACCTTCATTAAGACCCACTTTCTCAATATTTGCATCTTTGGCATCATTTGGAATGCCACCAAAGAAGATATCACTCTTGAGCTTGTTAATCTTAAGCCCAAAATATGTGGAGAAAGTATCACGAGTGTCCATAATGCAACTGGTAGATTCCAAATTACCCTTGCAAAAGGATTGCTTGCCAAATATTATCCCCTTAAAAGATCATGTGCAATAAGAATACTTTCACTGATAAGCCTATTCTTGATAAAAGCCGATTGGTTCCAAGAGATAATATTTGGCAAGCAATCCTTGCCTATTGGTACGCACTTTGGAAATGCATTTATAAATAATGTTGCAACAAGAGATGGGCCTAAATTCTTTCAACTAGGCAAACTTACCATGGTGAATGGAAAGCAGAAAAAACAAGCCACAAAAAAGGTTGAAAACGCTCATGAAACAAAAGATATTGCTACAAGCTCAAATGGAAAAGAGACAAGCTCTCAACTACGTCCACCTAGAAAAGGTAAATGTTCGTCCCAACTCCTCAACACCAATTGTGCAACAAAAGAAAAAAATTTGAAGTGCTTAAGGAAAACTTAGATACGGAAAAAGGTGAATTACTTAGCAATGAAAAGGTTCAAGAGGAAGAAAAAGTGATAAATAATCAAAATGTTATAAGCAATCATTCCATAGGGCAAGATGCCTAACACCTCTCCTCTCTCCTCCCTCTCCCCCTTCCCCTTCCCCTTCCCCTCCCCCTCTTTCAATCATGATTTTTGGTTCTTGGAACATTAGAGGTCTTAACTTCCTTAACACAAAAGGAAGTTAGACTTTTGATTAATAAACACCGCTTGGATTTTTTGTGCATTCTTGAAACCAAAGTGGTAAATAATGATGGCATGATTGCTATTGGGAAATCTTTTGAGAGAATGGGCTATGATAATCATGTGGATGGAAGGTAGACTTTTGGCTCTTTTGGGAGAAAAACATCAAAGTACACTTTGTTGACTCTTTTCATCAAGGCATTCTCTTTCATTTTGAAGGCGCTTGTCACAACTTTCTTGTGGCTTTTGTCTATGGCTGAAATGATTCATCTAGGAGAAGCAATCTTTAGGAGAAAATTGAAGAGTGGTGTGATTGGTGTGATAGAGGCAATCTTTGTATTATGGGGGATTTCTATAAGATCCTCAATTTTGGAGATAGATTATCATCTTTCTCGATTCCTAGTAGTGCTTCGGATTTCATAAAGTGCATTGCAAAGACAAATCTCCATGAATGTCAAGCTATGCGCCCGCACTATACTTAGAGAAATTACATGTGGCCATTTCTTGGCTAGCAAACTTGATAAGGCTTTGGTTAACATCAATTGGTTGCAAAGCATGCAAAATAGCTTCTTGATTATTGATAACCCTGGTATCGACCATTGTCCTCTCATTATGCAAATTTGCAAGGTTTGGAATTCCTCTCCAAAGCCTTTTAAATTTTATAATATTCGGTCATCTCATGATAATTTTTTGAAGCTTGTTGAAGACCATTAGAGTGCACGAGTCTATGGCATTCTAATGTTTATCCTTTATCAAGAACAAAAAGCTCTCAAACATGCTTTCAAAGACTTTGATAAGAAGCATCTTTAAAGCATTCCAAGTACCCTTCATGATCTTCAGGTCGATCTCCATGAAGTCCAAGTGATTTTTAATGGAGATCACCAAGGTGCTCTACTTGACAAAGAACAAAACCTCTTGGTGAAAATTGAATCACTTGAAGCTTCTCACAAATCAATGCTCCTTCAAAAGTTTAGGCTCTAATGGATCAAAGAGGGTGATTTTGATTGCTATCTCACTACAAGCGTAAATATCCCACAAGTGCACGAGTCGTGTGTAGTACGGTGTATATAAGTGCAAGGTCGAATCCATAGGAAGACCTAACGTGTGAGGTATCCTAAGCTATGTGCGTCCTAAAAGGAAACGTGTTGGGTCCCTAAACTATGATATTTTTGGATTTTTGGTTTAAAAGGAGACCGGGAAAGGTAAATCTAACCTAAGGGCAAGAAAATAAAAGGGGAGTGTGTGCAAAACGGGGGAATCAAGCAATCTAAGGAAAATCTAAAACATGGAAATAGGGAATTAGGGTGATTACGTCTTGTAAATGGGTGATTACTACTTCTTGTGAGGGTTGATTGATGGGTTATATGAAGTGCTCTCATCTAGACCTTTAATTAGCCTCTTAATTAGTACCCTAAGCCGCAGTGCAGGTTCGTCCGTAGGTGATGACTCCTAGAGGTACGGCATGGTCTTTTTGACTTAGGAATTTGGGCTAGCTAATAGGGTCTAGGTGACTTCGATCAATCTAACCTTAGCACTTAGTCCATTAGTTAGTTCCCTAATCTATCCCAAGAACTTGGTGCGAGTCCGTCCCTAAGCGTCGTCTATGTGAGTTATAGTGTGGTCCTTATGAACCTAAGGCGTTAGGGTGGACTAACTAGTCTTCCTAAATGAACTAAGGTAAACTAAACCTATCTGGACACCTATTAGCTAGATTTAAATCCAAAGGGGACTCGACCTAAGCTAGTTACTAGTTGTGCTCCATCAATCGCATCACAATAACGGGAATTGACATTTAAGCATAAGGCATACACATCTAGGGCATGACGTTCGAGAATACTCCGGTATATTCTACTACTAAACACACAACATGCTTAGATTACAACAATTTAACAATAGCACCGGACATATATGCAATATAAGCTATTTAAGGTATTAAGTATGCAAACATACATATAGACATGTATATAAGCATACCTACTTCATGTAATCACCACACAAACACTTAGACATGCTAGCATAATGATTTAGAGATGCTTAATAGCATAATAGACTTCAATATACATATGCAACTTCATTAAAGTATTTCAACAAACACATAGACATGTATGTAAAATGGCCTTTGAAACCCTAAGGACAAAGCATATATATTCAAATACATCAAGTACCCATAACAATAATGTAATAATCAATCTATAATACAAGAATAAATCACCCTACATAACTCTAATCACATATAAATTAACTTGGGATAGAAGAGAGATACCATTTTATCCAAAGCCATGCTTTACAATCCAATAGCTATGCCCAAACCTTATGGTTTGATCCTTTTAGAGGCTTGATTCCTAGTGTTAAATGTCTTTAGAAGTGTGTTTGTGTGTGTGTAAGGTGGGATTAGGTGGATTTAGGGTTTAAGGAAATAGGTGTGTGAAAATAGTGGGTGTTCTCTAAAGTTCCCCCTAAGAAATGGCTAAAAACGAGCTTCAAAAGCTGTCACACAAATGCTGTGGGAAGCACTACCGGTCAACCGGCAATATGAGGGCTAGGTAACCGGCAAAAACATTTGCTCTCTGCCTCTGCTAGATCCCTACAAGTCGATCGGCAGAGGACAGAAAGGTGATCGGTAGAGCTAGCAAAACGGGTTAAGACTCGCAGGTCGAACCATTTAACCCGTCAAAATGTAACGTTAAGATTTAGCATTTTGCAACCTGCCGAGCAAACAGGTGGACCCGACCCGACCCACATAAAGGACAAGTTGTGCAGGTGACCCACGGGTCAACCCGCGAGTTTTGTTTTTTTTGTTTTTTGCTTTATATATAAAACCCTATCTAACCTAACTTTTATTAGCCTTTTAATTTCTGAACTCCATCTCCAATTCTCCACTACCTCTACGCACAGCATAGTAGTAAGCTAATGCCCAACAGCCATCAACCAACGAGTATCATCATTCGTCAATATCAACGATGACACCACCACCATCACCACTAACTGAAGAAGAAGAAGAACTTTGTCTTCAACTTGTCGTCCCCGGAGCTTATCAACAACTATTGAGCATATCTCTAATTAATTTTTTTGTCAAGATTTTGTAATTACCATCTAGTTTATTCTTGTGATCTTTTCATAAATCTAAGGACATTAGAAGTGGAGAAAATAACAAGCTTTTTTGTGCAAATTTGGCTTTTGATTTTGCTTTGAGTAGGCAAAGCATAATAATTTGCATTTAACCATAAATCTATTCTTCGAATTACTTGTTTGTACGTTAAGAATCTACGATTTTGGCAATTAGTGCTTGAATATTCTTCATTGTTAATTGAGTGTTTTTTATTTGCAAGTAAACAGATATTTACTGGTTACGTTTTTTAATATTTTATTTATTTTTAAATAAAATTAAAATGTGAAAAAAAATCAAGCGGGTAGACCCACAAACCCGCGAGGGAGCGGGTGCAGATTAGAGATGCAACAACCTGCACAAAATTAACCCGACCCAACCTGACCCGTGAAACTACACAACCCGCACTAAACGGGTCGGGCTGACCCACGTGTGTCCGTTTAACACCTCTAGTGATCGGCAGGAGGAGTATTAGGCTCAAATCTCGCCCGATTTTGCCCCAATTGCTCCCGATAGCTCCAAGCTTTGTCCACATGCCTCCAAACGTGTTTTCCTTGCTCTTTGTAGCCTCAAAACCTTTTTGCAAGCTTGGCCACTCTATCAACATCTGCAATCCATTCCAAGTGTTGCATCATTTCTCACCTAAAAATCATGAAATAAGCGCTTAGTATAATACTTTCTCGATAAGCTCATCTATGTACACTTATATCCTTGTATACTCAAATATAATATAAATAATATACTAAGGCTACCTAATAAGTACTAAAACACCTCTAAATAGATTCAGAAATACAATGTAAAACCACACATAAAACTGACACATCAGATTCAAATACAAAATTCTTTCACAATGTTATCAATGGAAGAAGAACAAAAAACACATTGAAAAGAAATAAGATCCAATTGAATGAAAGAACCCCTACCAAATTGCAATGGAATGAGAACTTTTGTTGACTTTTTGGTTAAAATCAAACTGAATTGAATTTAAGGATTTATTTTGACATGCTTCTGATTTAAGCTAGAATAGAGCGAGAATCGTACCAAATTATCCAGTACCCAACTAGACCAAAAGAAGAGATTAAACATTAATAATTTTTTTCCTATACGATTACGTTTTTTTTTTTCCTTTTCTTCAAAATATTATCCAAGAACTTGTAGATTTAGGGACTATTATATTCAAGCAACGATAGAGTGCTAATCCTGTTACCTTTGTAGTACATTTGTTTCACAGAATAATAGAAAATTTCTCTAAAAGTGAATTCAGATTTTTGCATTTCCACGTAGGGGATGGGAATCCAACTTTCTTGAGTTATGAAAATGAGTAGAGTAAATTTAAAAGACAAAAAAGTTCATATTTGAAACTCTCTAGTATACCAAAAATAATAATAATAATAATAAGAAATAATTAATTAATAAATAATAATAATCAACATATGTATTGTTAAACAAACATGGGGCTTTTTATCTTTTTAATTTTTAATTGATGTTAAGAATTTATTAATTAATTAATTATAAAATAACAAAAAATTAAGTAATTAGAAAAACTAATTACTTAAATTAAAAATGAAAATTAATTAATTATTTTAAAAATAATATTTATAAATAAATTATTTATTTAATTATTTAAAAAGTTAATTAAATTAAAATTAATACTTAAATAATTAAATAATAATTAATTAAGTAATTAATCAAACAATAACTTAATTTTTTATTAATTAATTAAAATAATAAATTAAAATTGAATAATAATAATTTAATTAATATAATATTTAATTAAAATAAAAATAATGAAATAAATAATTAATAATTAATTATTGTTGATTAGAGATTACGGAACAGTTAAAAGTGGTTGAGACTACTTATAAGACAAGAGTGATGATCTAGGTTCAAATTCCATGAGGGCTGGGGGTTTGGTTGGAGTGGGAGGTTTGTAAACAAAATTGTATTGTTAATTATGAATCCTGTATCTGTCTCCTTCACTAAATTTTTATTTTCCTATAATGTTTTTGTTCTTTTTCTTAATTAGGGACATTTTCATAAAATAGTTCAAAATTCTCAAGAATTTTAGTTTTAAGCCAAATATAACAACTTAATATTCTTGAAAATACTCCAAAATTTTCTCAAGTATACATTATGCCAAATAGTTTTTGTATCATTCTCGAAAATTACATTTCTAAGAATCACATTCCCAAAAATTTGATTCCTGAGAATGTAATTGTCAGGAATGATTTTTCATTCCCTGAATCAAACACACCCTTATGTTTTATATAATGTATGGTTAAATTTTCTAGTTTTATTCTCTTATTACACTTTATGACTATATATGATTGTTTTAATTTTTATGTTTATATTATTAATAGGTAATTAGTCATACTATTTATTTTTAGTTTAAATTAATTAAGATAGTTTAATTATTTAATACATAAACAAGAAATATATTCATAGATGCACCTAAACTCCAAAAGATTTGGGATGGTATAGGAGGAATTTTTTTAAATAATATACTTGGTATTTCTAACTGGAAGAAAAAAGTCATTCCCTAAGTTGTTTCATAAGTTCCAAATAAATCCTTCAACTTTCAGAAGTATCCATTTTCGTCCCTACCGTCAATGTCGGTTGCTTTCTTTTTGATGATAGAAGGGCAAATGTTGACACTTTTTCCACTTGAAAAAATTTAGGAAGGGAAAAAATCATTTTAGTTTCTAAATTATTACCTAAATTTCAAATAAGTCCTCCAACTTTAGAAAATACTCGCATTAGTGGACGAGAAAGAAAGGATTTCTCAGAGCAAACCCCAAGTTTTAGACCCAGGAGTCAACTTTCCCGTATGAGGATTCAGGATCTCCCCCCCTAATCTTAGAGGATGTTTGGTTTGGCTTCTTTATTGGTCAAATTTACTTAAAGCCTAATTTAAGCTAATGGAAGCGTTTGTTTAATTTAAAAAAGTGCTTTTTTTAAGTGACTTTAAGTAGAAAATAAAAAGCTTCCCACCCCAATTTCTGCTTTTTATGGCTTTAAGCACTTTAAAAAAAAAAGCAAGTTTGACCAAATCATTTACAATCTTATCCTTACCTTTTTATTTTTATTACTAAAATATCTTTACTTTTTTATCTTGTAATTTCCTTTTAAATTCTATTTTAGTATCCTTAATAGTTATTTTAACCATATAAGTTACTTTTCAATTCACTTTAATCAAACGAGTAAATATTTTTTTTTATAATTAAAACTTTGATTCAAACACATAACTACTTAAAGTCGACAATAAAGACAAGCCGCTTAAAACCCAAAATACTTTAAGTAGCTTTTTGATACGTCAATCCAAACACTCTCTTAGATAGGTTGTCTAAGGATTTGCCGTGGTTCATTGCTGTGCTTACACACTAGGCTATATATATATATATATATATATATATATATATATATATATATAAGTTCTATCCGTTTAATTGGTTGTAATAAGTCTATTTATTTGTTATATTTATATTTATACTAAGTTATATCTCATTGTCAAAAAGATGACACTTCATCAAATAAAACTCTTAAAGATACCACATGAACTAATGTCAAGAAATGCTTTTAAACAAAATAAAACTCTTATGGATGCCATGTTAGCATTTTATTTTTGTTCTCTTATATACTGATACCTCATCAAGCTTGCCACTTGTTCAAATATTTCAAAAGTGGTTCCATAACCATTTGAAAGAAGGAGAACAAATGATGCTCATGTTTGGAAGATGGTTGGAAACAAGATTGAGCAGCAAATGAAGCCAATGTTACCATGACTCAAACATTGAATCCCTCTTTGGCGGATCCTCGGCAAAAGGAGCCCTATTCATCTGAGGTTCAAGCACGCCAATCTATTTCATCTCCTTGGAAATTTTGAAGAAGAAAATGCAAATAATGCTCATGCAAATGATGGTGAAAATGTTGTTGTGAAAGAAAATGAAGCATTGGTGAATTATTGTATGAGAATCTCATATGAGAGTTACCATCTCTAAAAGTTTAAACTTGTAAAGATAATTTAATTATATTTATTTATTATATTTAACACACCCCCATGTGTAACGTGATTTCTTTGAGGCTAAACAATTTAATATTTTCGAATAGGTGGCAATTAGTTTCGAACCTAAGACCATTTGATTTTCAAACTCTAATATTAGACCATTTAATTTCCAAACTCTAATATTATATTGGATTTACCATCTCATTAGTTAGGATTTGGTTATATTTATTTATTGTACTTGACATCTCGACCCAAAACAAATGTGTTGTTGAAAATATGGTGGCTAATGTTGATCGAGATAAGCCTGCAGACTCTTCCCTTGTTTGCGAAGGAAATGAAGATCAAAGGTCAGGCAGAGGGACTTTGAAGGTTTTAGAGGATCGTTTGTTGGATCCTTCTCCGAGCTTGCACGCTTTCCCACACCCATTTAATGTTACTTTTAAAAAAATAATCTTAAATTACATAAAAATTAAAAACATCAAAATTTTTAAATATTAAAAGTTAAAATAATACAATTTAAAAATACTATAAACTCCTGCAAAACATGAGATACAAAATTACTGGTATGATATATGATTATTCACTTTAGGTTTCTTTTTTGTCAAATATTAGGAATAATTCAACGTGATAGGTTGATCGATCTTATTGAAAACAGCGTGTATTATATCATCTAATTACTTGTGTACGTTAACAGTTATAGTGTTATACGATCAAATGTGCAAATGAGCTATGTGACTGATAAAATATTAGTCAACCTCTTTACGGGAAAGAAAATGAATATGGATGAAAGTGATGGTGGTATGTTGCACCATTTTTATTCTTTTTTTTTTTTTTTTGGTCACAAACAAACTTCGTTGATAATAAAAGATAGATAGTTAGACCTGAGTAATCTGACTAGAAAGTACATAACAATTACAAAAAAAAAAAATGAAAACTAGGACAACAACAACAAAGCCATAACAGTTAAAAAAGCTCCACCTTTCATCAGCAACAAATTTCTATAAAATATATATCACTAGTCGCAACTCAAATAAGTACAAATACACCCACATAATATCCTTACAAAGCATGACACACACCCATCTCAACACCTTCAAAATATCAACACAAGTGACAAATCAAAGCCACATCAACAAAGAGTGAGAAGAGGGCTCACCAACTTGAGCATCAAGTGAAGGACATAAATATGGCCGAACCAGTCCCAAAGCGAACAACCCACTTGTTTTTGCAAGAGCAAAGCCACCATTCATGGTGGAAACAAACCAATGGTAGGAGATGAATGACCAAACCTATAGCAATAAAGGCGATGATCCAGATAAGGAGAACATAGATTAGTATTCGCAGAAAATTAAACATGTATCCAAGACTCTGAAATATGGTGCTATTATTCCAAATCTAGTAGAAAATCATCCCACAAAAGAAATTTGGGGTAAAAAATCACAATACAACCACAAAAAACAAAAGCGACCTACATGAAAAGAAAACTAAAAGAAAGGAGAAACAAGAAAAACAAAGAAAGCCACAAGCCACAGGTCGGGGGAGAAAATAATTTTGCATCTGATAGAGTTTTCTGATTGTGGATGGAGTTGTCTTGAGATAATTTTGAAGTTTTTGGTGCCATTTCTATTTCCAAAATGCAGCTTAAATGCACTTTTTTCTTGAGCTAGACGTTACCATTCAAACAGAAAAAAGATATAAATATATGTTTCATTTTGATGAGGTATCTTTTTTTTTTTTTTTCTATGCAGAGTAACTAAGAACTTTATTAAATGCAACTTGGTACAAAAACTATCCCTTAACCCCTTAAGCCGAAAGATTAATAGCCCAAAAAGCAAGGTTTGAGAGGTAAAGACAACACAAAACACGGTAAGTGGCCCAAGAAAAACAATCAAAACAAAAAAACAAAAATCAAAAGTCAAGCAAAATAACTATAATGGAGAATGCCTCAACAAAATAACTATCATATTAGACTCGTTAAAATAAAAATAAAAAAAGAACATAAGTAGATGTTTTATTTTAGTAAGGGTTCATTACATAAAACAAAATTAAACGGTAAAATGCACTAGACCTCCTTATAGTATAACATAAGTACACAATACACTCTTGTGGTACCAAAAGTCCTACAACAGACCCCTGTGGTGAATAAAAATTTTACACATACTTCTTCTATTTACATCTCTCCTAACAGTGTTAAAATTTATATATTAAAAAAGACATTAATAGCCTTGCTCTACTTGTCCAATTTTCCACCACCATCATTATCATCATCATTATTATTATTATTATTATTATTTTCAATTAAAATTTTTCGATAGACAAATATTTTTAACTTATTTTTCTGTGTTATCAGACATTAAATACTTAAAAAATATTTTTGCAATATTGAGCAAACTATAGAAATATGAAAATTACGTTCGTGTGTTGTTTTTATTTACTTGCATAGAAATCTCAATTTTGTGTTTTCGATATTCGGAACAAATGACCTTTTTTTCTATTTATTGAGCATTAGTCTTAGTTGGCTAAAAAAATTAGCATGTCATGAAATAAGTCCTAATTAATCTAAAAATATAATTAAATGCTCAATTCGATGATGGCTACATCGATAAAGCTCGAATCTAGCCAAACCAATAAGGTCAAAGCTTTGATATCTTCTACCATTAATGATCCATTTGTTTGCAAAAAAACATTTCTTAAAATATATTTAAAAATATTTTTCAAAATATTTTGTGTTTGATAACACAAAATAAATAAGTTAACAAAAAATATTTTTTTATAAAAAAAATTTAATTGAAAATAAAATTACAACAACAACAATAATAATAATAATAAAAGAAAACTGAACAAATGGGCTAAGGATATTAATATCTTTTTTATGTAAATTTTAACACTGTTATGAGAGATATAACCAGTAAGAGGCATGTGTGAAACTTTTACTTATCATAGGGGTTAGTTGTAGGACTTTTGACACTATAAGGATGTATTGTACACTTATTATAGATCACAAGGGGATCTGATACATTTTACCCAAAATTAAAATGCTTATTTTCCAACTCTTGCTCGGTTTTAAAGATTTTTAAATTGTATTCTTTTAATTTTTAAGATTCGGGTAAATTTTATTTTTTAATTTTTCCATACTTTGTGGCATTTTTGAAAGAATGAAAGTGACATAAAATATTACAATTCTTAAAAATGATGCTTGTTCAATTCAAATATTTGTACTAGTTTGTAATGATGCAACCTATTTAAAGAAAACAAAAGTTCGATTAAACCCATTCAAAAAGAAAAAAAGGCATAAATATTTGTTTTATTTTGATGAGGTGTCATTATATTGAAAAAAAAAAAAACTTTCTAATGGTGACATAGCATCAATAAGAGTTTTATTTTAGTTAGAAACATTAAATAACACTAGCTGATGTAGCATCCCTAAATTCTAGAGTAAATGGCATATTATCCCCTTATAGTCTAGTATAAATGCACAATACCCCTTGAAGTCTCAAAACTATCTGATTACCTCCTCAAACTTTTTAAACGTGTGCTCACTACCCCTCGTCTTCTGTTTTCGGTTAGTTTTGACGGAAATTGAATTCTACACACGTGCAGCGTTTTTCATTGCATAATATACATATAAAAACTAAATATTTTGGATCATTTAAACCCTTACACTTTTTATAAAAACGCTTAACTCATTCACTCTCTGAAAACTCAAGGGGGTAATTTTGAGACTTCAGGGGGGGGTATTGCACACTTATGCCAGACTACAAGGGGATAATATGCCATTTACTCTACATATTATGCAATGAAAAACGCAAACACACGCACAACACATGCTCGTAGACTCCAACTTTCGTCCAAACTAACCAAAAACAGACGGCGGGGGGGGGGGGTAATTTGCGTACGTTTAAAAAGTTTGAGGGGGTAATCAGATGCTTTTGAGACTTCAAGGGGTATTGCACATTTATGCTAGACTACAGAGGGGTAATATGTAGGGATGGCACCAGAACGAGTGACTTAGGGTACCCAGCACGGCCGACCCGCTAAAAATCCGATAAAATCCGTCCCGTTAAGAGCCCGGAACGAATAAAAATACCCGTTAGGGTTTGGGACGGAACTGGGAGTGACCTCCGGGTACCCGGAATGATACCCGGTTCTGTCCCTTATACATACATACATACATATATACATACATACATACATACATATATATTTAATTATATATGTACATATATATACACACAATATATATATATATATATATATCCATACCTTATTATATAATTTATATTAATATCTCAATATATTTTATATTTATTAATTAATTATAGGTATATTGATAACATTTTTTATATGCATACTTATTAGGACTATATAAGAAACTATAATAGTTAGAACTATAAAAGAACTAGTTATATGATTAGTTTAAATATGATTATATCAAAAATCATACAAATTCTAGTTATATGATTAACTTTAGTTAGAATTATACTAAATAACAAACTAAGTCTAATTATATAGCTACATTAACTTTAGTTACATAGGTATCTAAATATGTTTTACATTTATTAATTAATTGTAGTTATATATATGTATATGTATATTATATAATAAATAAAGAAGCAAAAATTATTACTTTTGTTGATAGTAGTAAGGTTTTAACCTTTTAGTCTTTAAAATTTAACTTATAAAAATAACCAATATCTCAAAATATTTTATATTTATTAGTTTAGTATAACTTACTAATCAAATTTTAATTTTTTTATGGAAAAAATTTAAAAAATGACTAATTATTTTTTGATCAAGAAAAGCTGACTAACTAAAACAAAAAATTTAAACACTTTTCTAAAAAGAAACTTAAAACTAAGAGATTTACTATGTACTAGAAAAATATTTAAAACAAATAAGATTGAAAAAGAAAAAAAAGATCTCAGACCATTGATCTAACTCCACTTATAACTTATATAGCTAATTTAATTTGAGAATTATAATTAAAAATACACTGAATTTTATATAACTTCCTAATCAAATCTTAAATCTTTTATATACATAGTTTTTAAAATTATATAAATGACTAATCAAATATACACTTTTTTATAGAAAAAACTTAAAAGCTGAATAATTCTTTTTTTTTTTGGGGTTGGTCAAGAAAAAGATGACTAATAAAAACTAAAAATTTAAACTATCTTACAAAAAGAAAGTTAAAAATAAAAGATTTATTAAAAAAATATTTTTTAAAAAAGAATAAAGTCTTTAGTCCACCAAGTCAACAACGTCCAACTAGGGTTAGCAATTTCATTTCGTTTTCTTCCATTTCGTTTCCCTACCTCTTGCACTTGCAAGCCTGCAACTTCACACTAAAAGAAAAAGAGAAGAAATTGGTGCAAAGCAAAGCAAAGCAAAGTTTTGTCAGCGTTGTAAGTTTCATCTTTCTTTTCTTCTTCTTCTTCATCATCTTTGTAAATTGTAATTAATATTTTTCAAAAAATTAGATGGTAATGAAACGAATCAAACGATTAGTGTTATACTCTCATATGTATCGTTTAGAACGACGCGTAACATTGTAATATATCATGACAGAACACTGAAACAAGCTTTACGGGTAGATTATCAATCTAGATGATTCATCCGACCAAAAGAGAAAAGAAATAGAAAAAGAAAAATATTTGGGGTCAGGAGTTAAATGCTTCATTCCAAAAATATTTTCAATCTAGATGAAGAATATATTTTAATATTTGGGGTCAGGAGTTAAATGCTTCATTCCAAAAATTGAGTTTGTCACAGCAACATCAACGTCTGCCAAGTAGGGTCAATCAACTGAACACTTCGTTGAATGATTAATTAATCGTTTAAGAACTAGAACCTTCAATCGTGCTTTGAACTTAATCATATATTACTACTTAAAAATATATTACTACTTAATCAAAGCGAATTACTGATTATACTAGTTTCTTGCTTTATGAATTTTATGTTTTTTATTCTGTTTTGTGTTCTGATATCAAGGTATTTTGTATTCTATTTCTTGACTTTGATTGTTGATTATTGATTGTATGCTTTAGAATTAATTGTAATATTAGTTATTATAATGTCAAATGTTAATTAGGCCATGTCATCGAATCCTACCACCAATCTTTCCGCTCAAGATGAATGTAGGACAGATCCATCAAGTGGTGAATTTGTTGCCCCTAATGCTTCAACCCCTAATGCTACAACCCAAATTAGTTCATCAATAGCCCCTACTTTAGCTTCAGCCCCTGCTTCAGGTCCAGTTCATACTTCAACTGATCAAGGTCAAAACTTACAACATGATCCAAAAGTTGTTTTAAAGCCTGGTGAGGTAGTTGTTCCAAAAAAACGAAAGTTAACAAGTGAAGTTTGGAACCATATGGTGAAAGTCAGGAAGGATGGTAAAGACTTAGCTATATGTTATTATTGTAATACACGTTTACAAGCCAGTAGTGATAAGGGCACAAAAAGTTTGCATAATCATTTGAACAATTGTCCTAAACGGAGTAACATGTCTATTGAGACAGCAATGGAGCGTCAGAAGCAAATTGGGGTGAAAAAAACAAATGATGGGAAAGTTCAGTTTAGCAACTATACATTTGATTCAGAAGTTTCTAGAAGGAGTTAGCAAATGCAATAATATTGCATGAGTATCCTTTATCTATTGTTGAGCATATAGGTTTTAGAAGATTTGTGGAAAGCCTTCAACCACTTTTCAAGATGGTATCTCGTAATACCATAAAGAGCGATATAATGAAGGTTTATGACATTGAAAAAGAGAAGTTAGGGAATTGGTTGAGTCGGACTAGTGCTAGAATGGCTATTACAACAGACATGTGGACTTCCAACCAAAAAAAGGGGTCCATGAGCAGCACTGCTCACTTTGTAGATGACGATTGGAAATTGCAAAGTCGACTATTGAGGTACATATGCATTACTGAGGCTTCTTTGTTACTTGACCATATAAACATATCTTATTCTTCTTAATTTTAATTGTCCTTTTTTGCAAGTTTGTTTACGTGCCTTCACCACACACTGCAGACATTCTAGCTGAAAGTTTACTTGATGGATTAATGTCTTGGCATTTGGAAGACAAGATCTCCACAGTAACAGTGGATAATTGTAGCTCAAATGATGGTATGATCAATATTCTTTTTGAAAAGTTGTCTAGAAACTCTATACTTGACGGAAAACTCCTTCATATGCGATGTTGTGCCCATATATTAAATTTAGTTGTGAAGGATGGGTTGTCTATCATAGAAAAGGCTATTGAGAGAATTCGTTTAAGTGTTCTTTATTGGTCAGGCTCTCAACAAAGGGTTGAAAAATTTGAGAATATGGCTCGTACATTGAAATTGAGATGTACTAAGAAATTAGCGCTTAATGTAAAAACCCGTTGGAACTCGACTTACCTAATGCTTGAAACAGCCATTGAGTATAGGACTGTATTTCAAAAGTTGAGTTTTAGAGATAAGCATTATACATCTCTACCATTTGATGAAGATTGGGAAATGGCTAAGCTCATTTGTGAGAAGCTTAGTGTTTTTCATGAACTAACCAAGCTCTTTTCAGGAACAAAGTACCCGACTTCGAATGTTTGCTTTGTTCAAATTTGTAAAGTTAGGAAACTTCTTTGTCAGTGGATAGAATCGACAATGTTATTATTAAAAGCATGGCTCAGTATGTACATTAAGTTTCAAAAGTCGGGAGGAGACTTGTGATGTTATGGCAATTACATGATTTTAGACCCTAGGTTAAGACTCAAGGCGGTTGAGTATTACTTCAAGGATCTTTATGATGAAGCGAGTGTCTATTTAGGCTTGAGAAAATTAAAGCTCTTTTCTATGATTTGATGAATGAATATGCGGGTTCTGGTCTTGAATGTAGGACCATTGGTCCTTCTCAAATAGAGGATGATGCCACTTCTTTTTCTTCCATGCCACGTGACTTTCTTAATTTTTTAGCAACCCCCAATGTTTCTGGTACACATATGAAGGAAGAATTTGATTATTATGTGAAGGAGGGGGTGATACCTTATGTAGATGATTTTGATATTTTGAGTTGGTGGAAGACTGGTGGCATAAAATACGAGACTTTACAGTTGCTTGCTCGAGATTTCTTGGCTATTCCAATATCTACTGTGGCATCGGAGTCCGCTTTTAGCACCGGTGGGAGGGTTGTTAGCATTCACCGAAGTAGGCTTCACCCAGACACATTGGAAGCTTTAATGTGCTCACGTGATTGGTTATGGTTTGAAATTGAAGGTAAATATTTTATATTATGAGTATTTGTGTTTTAAGTTTTGATTATATCATACATTAATTTTTTTTTTTATGTTTTCTATGTTTTAGGCAATTCTATTAATTCAGGACTCATGTCCGTTATTGCACCTGAGGAGGAAGGATCAAGTTGCATTGATGAGTAGCTATGAGTTTAATGAGTTTAGATGTATGGATTATGGATGGATTGATTAATTTGGATATGTGTATTGGTTTTTTTAGTGACTGACTTTGTATTTGCATATGTTGTTTGTATTATTTTGCTTGTGTAGTTGTTGTGTTGTTTGTATTGCTTTAATGTTAATTTAAATGAATAACTTTCTTTACATTTGTGTTAGTTTAGATTTGTGGATTACTTTTTAATATGAATGGTCTATTGTGCAGGAATTTTTTTGCTAAAAAGTATGTTAATTTGTTCTTATAGATTGAATTTATCATTTTAATGCATTTTTAGGGATATTAATTTTTTTGGGCAAAAATAGGAAATTGACTTAAACTGTTAGTTTCTTAAATAAATAATTTAATCGGGTTTTGGGCCTTGCGGTTTTAGGACATTTTTGGGTTACATTTTTTATTTAAATTTTAATTTTTTAATCGGGTTTGGGACGTTCTGGATATCCGGGAATATGGGACGTTCTAGGAACGGGATTTATATTAAAATTTTATCTGGGTTTGGGACGGGATTTGGGATTGGGATGCTATCCGGGTAGCGGGTTTGGGATTGCTTCGTGGGCAGGGTACCCGTCCCGTTGCCATCCCTAGTAATATGCCATTTACTCTAAATTCTATTTTGATGAAATATCATCTTTCTAACCAGGAGGCATAACTTACTTTATAGATACGCCATATAAATAAAACTAATACAATCAATAAAATAAATAGAAGTTGTTAATACAAAAAATATAAAAGAAAAAAATACCACACCAAATGTTTCATAAAGCTAAGAGATGTTAAAGGACTAATGTGGGTATTAACTTAGAGTTAGAGGACCTATTTGGGACTTAAATAATAATTTAGGGGCTAAAATGATCTTTCTTCTTTCTAAACTTTTTTTTCAAGTGGGCAAAATGTCAAATTTACCCTTCTATTGTTAAAACAAGAAAGTAATGGAGGTTGATGGTAAGGAATAACATGAATATTTTTTTAAAGTTGGAATATCTATTTAAAAATTGAAACTTGTGTAATAACTTGAGGATTAAAATAACTTTCTCCCTTTCTTAAAACACAAAATTTTAACAAGATTTTAAATACTCTTAATACTTGAAAACAATCAAATCGAATTATGTTCACCCTTAATTATAATTGTCCAACATAAAAAAAAAATTATCTAAAGATACTCTTTCAAAAGGTTATCCCGAATAAGTTATTTTTCACAAAATCACGTTTTCTCATCTCTTGGACAATACGAGTTCTCAAACTTCTTTTCTATCAGGGCTGATTTAGATTTTTTTATTTATAAAAAGAAATATTTTTTCAGGAAGTGTTTACATTAAATTTCAAAAAATGGAACTATGAAAAAACGCTCAATTCCATTTGTCCAGAAACTAGAATTTTTAAATTTCAAACTACTTCTTCTGAAAGTTTTTGAGAAAAGCACTCAAAAAGAAAACTAATCCAAAGAAGTTCATAATTATTATTTGTTATTTTATTAATAATATTCTTACTCACCCGCATTCCTCCGCCATGTACGTGGCATGTTCCCATTGGCTGTCTCTATATCCTCACCGAAACGTGGTGCGCCCTCGCTCACCAGATACACATAAATAGCAGATTTAAAAAAAAAAGCCGAAAATTACCGGCACCCACCACCACCGTGCGCGGAGGTCAGATCAGTTAACGGAGCTCTGAGGTTCGTCCCCTCACGCACTTCACACACTCTCCTTCAGCTTTTCAACATTGCCTTCTATCTCCATACACATATATAATATATTATATATGAATTTGTGTATGTTTCCATCTTTTCTTTTCTTTTCTTTTTTTTTTTCCCTTCTGGTGTTCAATTACATGTTTTAATTTTTTGGTATTAAATTTAATTTTCTAAAGGTTTGTGTGTGTGTGTGTGTGTTTTGCATAGAAGAAATGGGGGATGGCTATTGGAATCGAGAAGCAGTGGCCCATCAGTCAGTGAGCTTGCTCAAGCGACCTCGTTCAGATTATGGTAAAATGAAAAAAAAAAAATGAAGTTCATTTTTTTTTAAATATATTATTTTCAAAATTTCAAGCTTTTGTTTTTATAGTTGAAGTTGGGTTTCTTATAAATTCATTATCTTTTAGTTCATTAGCTTACTCGTAGCATTTTATTAATTCCTTTTATGATAATTGTTTCAGTTTTTATGAACTGATTTCCAGCGTTGAAATGGAGGGCGACTGAATTTTGAATTTGTTAAATTAGATTTGAGCCAAAAAGATAGAATTTTATATAAAATGTGATGTGGATGGAGTGGAGGAACATAGAGTACGGAGAGGAAATTGCGCGGAGAATAGGATTAGGGATTAACATTTCGTGTTTTATTTGGTTTGCTGGATCTTCAATTCTATTCCAAAAGTTGGATACGGGCTAACTGCATTGAGCTTCTTCTGGAGAACAAGTAGCTATATGGTTAGTCGAAGTGTAATTTAGAATCGGCTTAAATTTGAAGCATATGTTCCTTCTGAAGGTTATAGCATTGGATTTTATGGAAATTGGAATATAAAATGACCTGGGTGTGGTTAGATGCCAATAAATTTTGTCTAGGAACTTAACTTTTTTCGATGCCTTCCACGCTTCTCTATTGGTTTATATGGAGGTTTTAGGTTTGTTGAGAATTAGGCTTCGCTTTTGTTCTTCATCTTGTCTGAAAAGGCACTTGTGTTTATGGTATTACCAATTTTGTCTCATAAAGTCAATAGAATTATGACCTTCATGCGAGGATAATCTTGCAGTAATGTTCCAGACATGGGTCTGTGTATATAATCCTCTCTAAATAATAATTATTCTGCAAAGAGTATAAAACTTTTCTGTGAAATCTGGTAACAATTGTCAAAAAGTATGGAGATATTTGTTATAGGTTCACCCAACTCAACTTATCAGCTAGGTTTTTGGTTTTGGAATTTGATCATGATACAGTAAAGGATATTGAAATTAATGGTTTGTTTTACATCAGTGTTGTCATTTCCTTCATGTAGGATTTTAGTGTCTGCTTACCCGTATGTCCTCCATTGTTTCTTTTAGCTTTTCTGCATCTTAAGGCTTGGTTATGAACAAACAGATGAAGACTGATGTATCGAACAATTCTCTCTAAACTTTGTTTGTGGTATTAATGTTTATGATATCCATGGTGATCACATATGTCTGTGGAACTGATGCTGTTCTCTAGTATACAAATAAGAAATTGTTGGAAACAAACTATTCTTGTTACCTTGCATGTTATGGTAATCACATTTTCTATAGACTTGAGATATATTCTTATCTTTACTATTTAGTAGCTAGATCTGCCTTTCTGCAGGCATATTTTGCCGTCTCTAATTAGTGTAGGTTATTTAAAGTTCTTTTACTGGGAAAGAAGCTGAATGTGGTTCGCAGTGGTTAGGTTTTTACCTGCAGCGAGAATAGTGTTAAGTTTAATTATGGAGGCTAATATGGACCATAACTAGTTGTTAAATGTGGCTGCACATGCTTTTTGCCAGATCTCGTTTTCTTGGCTTATTTGGGGTAGGTTGGAATTCTTCCACTATTGGCTTACATGTCGAGTACCCAACCTGAAATGAGCTCTTTGAACTAAAAGGGCCTTAGTAAGGCCTGATTCTTTGTCATGTGTCTTTGAATTGCAAAGTGGGGAAAAAAAATGATTTTGCCCCTTTATTTTGTTTGTGGTATGTATTTGATGGTGGACATCTCTCCTATAAGCCCATTTTGGAAAATATAGTTGTCTTTAGATGAAACGAATTTGAAGCTCAAGGACAAAGGTAAACTAATATTTAAGGGTTAAAGATATTTGGTTGTTTGGTGAAGCAGTAACTTTTGCCCTTTCATTTTTCTAACAATTTATTTATAGAAGTTCTATATTAGAAGGGATTAGGAAATAGCTCAAGTGTTTGAGAGCTTGAGGCTGTTTTTCCCAAGGGTGACGACCTGGGTTCGAATCCAATGAGGAGCGGGAGTTGGGTTGGGATGGGGGTGAGGGTGGGGGTTTTATTTAAAGGAAAAGAGAAACAGGGTGAACAGAAGTTCTGTAGTAGAATAGCTGCTGCACTTATTATCAATTAAAACCTACTACAATTTACTTTTAGTTAGTATTTGATCTGAAAATAGTAATATGATGTCAATTTATGCCCTCCATCCCACTCATATTATCATCACTAACTTTCCAGGTCTCCTGAGCTCAGTGACCTTTCCAAATCTAACAAGTAACAACACTTCTTCTTCTTCCTATCCAACAATATCCTTGTGCCAAACATGCCACCACATATTTGCAGTTGAAAAATATGTAAAGCACAATTTTGTCATCTAAACCAAAAAGCTATCTTTGCCTTAATCTACGTGCCAATAACTGAATGACATAATTAGTGGGATGGAAAGAGTAATAGTTTTTATTTAGACCATATCTTTCAACACTACAACTGATTAAGTAGATAAATTAGTATTAAAACAGACTATCACTATCTTAATATTCTCTTTTCTTTTCCCTCTCTTTTTGTTTCTCTTTTTATCTCTTCTTTTCTTCTTTTTTTCTTTTTTCATTTTTGGGCCAAGTTATGTTTTGCGTGGAAGATTATGAAAAATTTCTCTTGTACAGTATGTGCATGTATCCTTCTGTCTAATTTGCATTTGCAGTTCAAAATTGAAATTGCTTACTGACGCAGCTGAGCAGTTCTTTGAGTAACATGAGGATGACTGCATCTGCATGATTAACTTGGTTTCTACTTTATATGCAGATCTTTCACCAAGTAGTGTGCCTCCAGTGCATGATATGCATAATTATCTAGCAGGGCAAGATGACCATGGCGGGCCTCAAATTATTAAGGACACAAAAACAATTGGATCAGCATATGATCGTTATCTCCAGAGCTCGGTAGTCTTAAATACTTAAAAGTTATACTTGCTATGTTCTGCTACAATTATGCTAAAATGCTGAAAATGGTGCCTTGTAGCAACTTTATCCTTTACCCCCCAGAGAAGCTAGTGATTATAGTGGACTTGGATTAGGGAGAGCTGCTGGTGGTGGCAGTATCTCTGGTCTTCCGACACATGATCCTATTGTAACAGGTCAGTGTGGGGCTGTTGGTCCAGAACTAGCAACAAATGGCAGCGGAATGGGATATGGCCACCAACTTCCAGTGGACACCATGGCGAGGCCTCTTGAAACTGTACGCCTCCCACCAGATGCTTCTAGTACACTTTATGTTGAGGGACTTCCTCCTGACAGCACAAGAAGAGAAGTAGCTCGTATCCTTGAAGATGCTATAACAATAAAATAATGTCTTTTATTCATTCTCCTATAAGGACAAAACACTCTCCATATCCTTCAAGTTTCCCCCAGGAGTAATACTCCCTCTTTTAAGTGATGAGTCTTGTTTTTGAAACACGGCTCAAATTTTCCACCATGCTAGTAGTATATTGTTAATACCTCTCTATGCAATAGTAATATCGTTTAGTAAGTAGAAAAAATTAGTTGCATATTTTTTTGCATTGCATTTGCTTAACTTCTTCTTCTCTAGACATTTTTCGTCCTTTTGTAGGGTATAAAGAAGTAAGACTTGTTCGGAAAGAGTCCAAACATGTAAGTTACTAGAACCTGACAGTCTGATATGCTTTACATTCTTCATACATGGATTTGCTAGTTCTTGGGACATATCTTCTAATCCTGAGGATTCATTTGAGACGTCATTTTGCAGCGTGGTGGAGAACCTCTTATTCTTTGTTTTGTGGATTTTGTGGAAGCAGCCTGTGCTGCAACTGCTTTGACTGCATTACAAGGTGAATACATTTCGGTCATCCCGACATGATTGGCCATGCCAACTTAATTGTTTCTCCAGTCAGGCTGCTCTTCTTGTTGTCTCTTCACATTCTGCAGATTTGACGATCTCATCAGCCATATACATATGATGTTGATTATTGCTGATGAAGGTCTTCTCTGCAATTGGTTATTTGTACTTTCAGATCTATTGGCATTGCCGTATTTATAATTGCAAATGCCCAAGTAAGAAATAATAAGGGATCTAATCAAAGCACAATATGCTAACGCTCTTCCCTTTGGGGTCGGCAGTTTTGAAGTATAAAATTTTAAGGTTGTGCTCATATATCTGCAGGACTTATATGTTTGAGTACTTCAATTTTGTTTATGATTTTGCAGTTGAAAAGAATGCCGTAGTGAACAAGTTACATCTTGATTCTAATCTTGGTCACGTATTTTACAATATTTTGTATTTCAGCAACCAGATTGATTGTGTTCAAAACTGCTTGCTGCGTCTTGACATTCTTGGTGGATTGTTCAGGTTACAAGGTGGATGACAATGATCCTGAGTCTCCCTACTTGAGGCTGCAGTTCTCAAGGCATCCAGGTCCAAGATCTGGCCCCGGATCCCGTGGAAGGAGATGAGGAAGTTTCTTACCAGTGAAAGAAAATTTCCTATATTGTATCTTCTGATATGTGCTCTCACTAGATGTATATGAACCAAACAATTTTGACTGCCTAGCCAAGAGAGCATCAACCCTGCTTACTTTGGGCTGCAGATTGAGGAAATTTCGCATGATTTCTCGGTACATCTTTTGCAGTTATAATCCCAGCAGGTATTGCCTGTTGTATTAGTAGAACTGAAAAGGAGTCTCTTTATCATTTAGTGTAGGATTCTCCTTAGGAACACCCAGAAAGTTCTGAAATAGTAAGGTTACTGGGTTCACCTGAATTCCCTTTCTCCTACGTTAAGATTGGCTATGGCGCCTTTTTATTTATTTTATTTTTATACTATAAGCTATAGTGCTTCTAAAGGAGTGATGATCGAGGTTCAAAATTTTACGAGAGACGGGAGTTTAGGGAAAATAGAAAAGAAATTCTTGGAGACAATTCGGAGTTCACGAATCTTTGATGCTCAAGTCAGTAAGGTAATTTAAGTGTGTGTGTTTTAATGTGAAGAATGTAATATTATCGTTCAAGATGTCTATTCGATATCTCTTTGTCCAAGATACAATGTTGTGTTGGTAGCGTCATGAGAAAAAGAGAAGTAAGCCTTTCCTATGGAAGACATTTTGCATTCCAATTTTGATGAACTAGTGTGGTTTTTATTATTTACAGAAAATATTATTTAATTTTTATTATTTTATAAAAAATTGATCTAGTTCTCATTATTTTAAAAATGACTAATTTAGTATTTATAAAAAGTGATTTACTTAATTCCAATTTTATCCCTCAGACCTCAAAGATGGTCACATAATAGTGACACAGCCAGCTAATGGAGAAATTTGCCACTTTTTGTAATTATTGAGAATTAAATAAGTTATTTTTAAAACAATAGAAATTAAATTAATTTTTTTTACAAAGATCGGTAATAGTAGGGACTATTAGTAGAATTTTTTTCCTTTTCTTTTTTTTGTTTGATCAAAAATGTTTTCTATTACGATGGACTGCATCAATTTAACATCTCAGGTTAATTACGTCGACAAATTAATAATTCTTTTGTTGCGTGCCATGGCCAAATGCATCTTGAACCAATTTCTAGTTCCGGGTTTGATATTTCACTTGCTGCAAACTGAAACCAATTTCAGATAATGCATCTATTTCACATCTTAGATTAGATAATTACATAAAAGTTAAGAAGTGGAAGTAAACAATTGATAATTTTGAAACAGCCTGAACTATTCTGAGATGAGAGTTAGATCATCACTTAGAAAGCATAGTACCCAAGCGATTTACGAGAGAAATGAAAAATTTTATATTTGCTGTTAATGGTTTATTTTTTCAATTAATACCAGGATAAAATAATATTTTGTCAAATATTAATTTTTACGAAGTTACAACGTTAATTACAGTTTTTATATTTTATAAAATCGAATTTTAGAAAGAAAAATTGTGAACGAAGTGCATGGATGCATTTCTATCATTTAATGAGCATTTTTATATAAACAAATTAATAAATAATTTTACATTGATAAAAATTACTCTTTTTTCTTTTTACATTGTACACATTCATTTGAATACATAACCTGCCTACACTTGTATAAGTCTATACTATGCATGTAATGATACTTTATATACCTTATGACAACTTTAAAAAACTTGTGTCTTTATTTCCCATTGCTAGGAATTAGGATGCATAGAAAACACATATGCAGTGGAATATTACACAAATAATGAGAAAAAGGGGCACACACGATTTAGCATATTTCGGTACCCGCCTACGTCCATGAAAAATTGGACTAAACGAAAATAAATTACACACTTAGAGACTTTTTGCATGGTTAGAAAAGTCTAAACCCTTCTTTACGGTATTTAAAATGCTCTCACCCTCACAAGATTAGAATGAATGTAAGATACATAACAAACAACTAATCCTAGAGTTTGTTCCATAAATTTAACTGTTAAGGTAATTGATAGCTATTTGAGCAGCTGATAACTGTTTGAGTAGTTGATAACTGATAGATGTTTAACTTGCTGATTAAACAAAATGTGTTTGCTAAAATTAGCTGTTAGATTAGCTGATGAATGTCAAATGATGTAAAAGGATAATGGTATCATGTTATTATTATTGTTGGTGTTATGATAATTATAATTACTATTACTATTATAAGAATAAGATAATATATTTCATAGTTAGATATCTATTTTTTATAATCATATTTTAATATTAAAATGTAACTAATTTTTTTTGATAAAACATTTGTATCAATATTATAAAGATTAATTTTAATAGATTCAAAATTATTTTGTAAAAAAAATACTAATAAAACTTATACTTTAGTAATGTTGATTATATAGAAATTGAAATTTATTTTTATATTATTTCTTATTTATATTTATGAAAGAAAAGATGAAAAAATCAAGAGAGATTGAAGAAAGAATAAAAAAACCAATAAAAATGCAAAAAAGGGTGGAATTGCCCCAAAAAAAAAACAATGAAAAGCTAAAAGCTATCTAAAAGGCTAAAATTTTAAGCTTTTGAAACACACTAGTTGAAATGCTAAAAACTACCTAAAAAGTTACTTAAAATGCTAGTTTACCAAACATCAATAATTTAGAAAAATAATATTTTGACCTGTCAAAGCACTTAAGGCTATTTAAAAAGTTATTGCCGAACATACACGTAAAGTCTTAGGAGAAAAATCCTTGTCCACCAAAACAAAAGATTTCTTTTATGCTATTTCAAGTAGGTTTAGTATTTGGACTAATCTTAGGATTCCCAATTGTGTTCAATATGGGTTTGAATTTTGCAATCGAGTCACAACCGAACAAAAAAATATAGTTTCTTATGCCCTATCTCATTCCTTAGCTAGAAAATTGAGTTTTAGGACATCAACTTGCATTTTCATTTCTAAATTAATTATTCCCAATAGGGTAAATTGCTAAAATGCCCCTTATAGTTTGCGAACTGTGCACCACATACCCTGTGGTTATAAAATTAGCAAATTGCTCTCTCATGTTTCTGAGAAAGGTGTACACATCCCCTTGAAGCCAACGGCCGTTAGTTTTTTGACGGATTTTAAGAAAAAAATCCATTTTGCCCCTAACTTATCAAATAAAATATCTATTTTACCTTTATTTTATTTAAAAATTAAAAATTAAAAATTAAATTAGGAAAAACACAAAAAAAAATTGAGGAAGGGGGGGTAGGGGTTGGAGGCGACGGGGGTGGGGGCTGGTAGGGGTGAGGGTAGCGGGAGTGATGGAGGTGGGGGGTGGGGGCTAGGGTTGGGGGGTGGGGTGGCTGGGAGTGGGGTGGCAGGGGTGGTGGATGTTTTTCTTTTTCTTTTTTTTTTAAATTTAATTACTTTTTTTATTTTTTTAAACAAATTAAGGATAGAAAAGCTTATTTAATGCATTTATTATGAAAAAAACAAAGCAAAATTGCACAAGCCGCGCGTGTATGTCAAAACACGTTAGTTTAGAAGGAAAAATTAACAGAGTGAGTCTATGTACACTCTCATTCAAACCACAGGGAGTGACTTAGCTAATTTCGTAACCACGGGGTATATTGTACACATTTGTTAAACCACAGGGGGGAGTTGAGCAATTCACCCTTCCCGATATAGCATCTTTATTTCAATCATGAACTTTCGTATTGGATGACTTAGGGTCTGTTTGACAAATTTAGTTGTTAGGATAGTTAAAAGCTATTTGAGTAATTAATAGCTGTTTGAGTAGCTGATATCTGTTGTATTTAACTGTTAGCTATAGTTTTTTAACTAACTGATTGAACAAATATGTTCGGTAAAATTAGCTGTTAATTTAGCTGATGAATATAAACTGACGAGAAAAGGCATTAATATTATGTTATTATTATTGTTGTTATGATAATTATAATTATCATTACTATTACAAAAATAAGATAATATATTTTTATAATTAGATATTTATTTTAGTAATCATATTTTAATATATTAAAAAATATTTAATTTTTTAATAAAGCATTTGTTTCAATATTATAAAAATTAATTTTAATAGATTTAAAATTATTTTGTCAAAAAATACTAATAAAACTTATACTTTTAGTAATGTTGATGGTATAGAATTTGAAATTTATTTTTTTATTATTTCTTATTTATATTTGTGAAAGAAAAAGTAAAAATATAGAAAGAGATGGGAGAAAGAATAGAAAAATTACAAAAATGCAAAAAGGACAAACATATATATATATATATATATGAAAAGCTAAAAGCTACTTAAAATGCTAAAATTTTTAACTTTTAATAAATACTAGTTAAAACACCAAAAGTTATTTGAAATGTTAGTTTATCAAATAACAATAATTTAAAAAAAATAGTGTTTTGACTATCAAAACACTAAAAAATACTTAAAAAATTTTGGCCGAACACGCGCTTAAAAAGTAAACATAAACGTTGGGAAATTTTAAATAGACCCGTTGAACCTAGCTCCCTAACAACCAATCGGAGAAGGCAATGTATAACTCGGCAAATAGGTCATCAAAGGAAAATTGAAGGAATATGGGTATTGGAATGACTCGCCCTGAGATTTAGAGCAAGGGACTGTTCGGATTGATATTTTTTATAAAAATTATTTTTTAGAAGTACATATTTTTTTAAATAAGTATTTGGATTGTACTCTAATAACATTAAAATTTTGGGAAAAAAAGAAGAAGTTAAGTTTCAATCGTTTTTAAGAGAAAAAATTGGAGCTTCTCAAGAAAAAAAAAAACTTTAAGAAAAATACGTTTAAGAAAAGTTAATTCAAAAGAAACTTTAAATCTCGTACTTATTATGGTACAAAAGGTGTTGTCTCGGGTAGGTAATGAATTATCCTTGGGCGGGGGCTAAGGAGCATCATTATTACGAAGCTTAGGTTGTGTTTGATTTGCTTGTTTTTTATTTTTATTTTTTATTTTTATTTTTTGAAAATAGTTTTTATTTTTTTCTAAAATTTAGACAATGCGTTTGGTTAACAAAAGTGTTTTTCTTTTTGATATGTATTTATAAAATTATCACTTTATTTTCTAAATTTTTATATATATTTACAAATTACCGCCTCATTTTCTAAAATTTTTAAAATTATTTACAAAACTGCTATCTTATTTTCTAAATCTTTTAGAGTTATTTATAAAATTAACACCTTATTTCTTAAAATTTTTAGAGTTATTTACAAACCACCACATTATTTTTAAAATTTTTTAGAGTTATTTATAAAATTGCCACCTTGTTTTTCTAAATATTTTTAGAGATATCTACAAAATTGTTACCTTGTTTTCAAAATCTTTAGAGTTATTTACATAATTGGCATCTTGTTTTCTAAATCTTTTAAAGTTATTTATAAAATTATCACTTTGTTTTCAAACAAAACACTTTTTTTATTTTTTTTATTTTCTAGAAAACTTTTTTCTGTTTTCTGAAAATGAAAACGAAAATAGTTAACTAAATGAGTTTTATATCCTAATTTTTATTTTTCATGAAAATAAAAATAGAAAACAAGTAAACCAAATGCACCCTTAAGTTCTGTTTGGCCTAATTTTAGAAAATGCATACATTTCACTACTCTAATTAAATGATTGTATAGAAACTTCGAATGTGAACTATTTTGAGTTGAGAGTACTTAGATCACTACTTACAAATTCATTTATGATTTTAACTATGCGATTATAATAAGCATGTGCATGTGATCATGCAATATGATGTCCTTATATTTCAAATCTCCAAATTAACGTATCATTTCTTCCTTTGGGATAACAACATAAGTAAATTTATCATGAACATGATGACAATAAATTAGAGGTATCATATTAGGAAGGGTAAACTTCATGTTATTCCCTTGTGATATAGGAAAGTATCACATTACCCTCTATGTTTCGAAAACTCCAGATCATCCCTCGTGTTTTTTTTCGAAATTTATCATGTTGCCCTCATCCGTTAATTTCTCTGTTAGATTTGAGCTACACGCGCTAAAAACGCAGCTGGTCTAATATTTTTACGCGTTTTACCTTCTATTTGGACAAAAATATCCTTAGAATGACAAAAAGGGTAAATTTTACTTTATCCCCTGTGATATACAAAAATATCACGTCACCCGCCCCCCCCCTCCGGTGTTCCCAAAACTTCAGATCGTCCTCTCGTGTTTTTTCGAAATTTATCATGTTACTTCCTTCCGTTAATTTTTTAGTCAGATTTGAGCCACACGTGTTAGAAACATTGCTGATCTATCATTTTTACTCGTTTTACTTTCTATTTACACGTTACCTTCTATTTGGACAAAAGATAACAGATTCCTTATTTCGTTTTTTTTTTTCATCCTTTGTGTTGAATCATATCACCATAATTGATTAAAATCCATGTAATTGCAAATGAAAAGCTCAAAAAACCTCCTTGGCCATCCGCAAAACAAAGCAAAAGAAGAAGAAAAAGGAAAGAATACAATAGCAAACATGGGCCATTACAATGTCTGAAATTCTCACAAAATTCTAGGAACACAGGAGGCAACATAATACTTTCGCATATCACAAGAAGACAACGTAATACTTTCACATATTACAGGGGAGTAACGTGAAATTTATCATCTAGGAATTAGAGGTGTAATTTTATCATTTTAAGTTTGGATTTAACGGCGTTAGTGCTGAACTAACGATAGAGGAGGGTGTGATTAATTTTTGAAAAACACAAGGTGTGGTCTGAAGTCTTTGAAACACAAGAAAGCAACGTGATACTTTGATATATTATAGGAGAGTAACGTGAATTTTTTCCTATTAAGAATGCGAAATAATATTTAAACTCATAGTAAAAGTAGTAATAAATTTAAATTATTATAGATGAACACAAACTTTAATTTAGAACAGAACGTTACGAGGACGGTATGATTATCCTATATTGTTACAAAATCCTAATTATTATTTTAATTAATAGATGAACACAAACTTTAATTTAGAACAGAACATTACGAGGACGGTATGATTATCCTATATTGTTACAAAATCCTAATTATTATTTTAATTAAGATATATCGAACTTTTTCTCGACAATTGAACATCGACAGGAAGCGGCCAATCAATATAAATGGTGTCTTTTCACCTTTTAATGAATGATGTGTGAAACGTGTCTCTGAACATAGACGAATGTACTTGTGGTTTAGCGGAGGCTGCAGTGTCAATGGCTTTAAAACATATCCAAATTGTTTACGCACTTCACCAACCGTGATGAAAAAAAAGATCACAAGGATGTGAGGGGGGGAAAAACAAAAAATAACACTTCAGGAAAAGAAAGTTCAAAGAGATGTATATAGGGCCGGTTTGATTTGGTCTTTTTTAGTAGAAAAGTATTTTTTTCTTTAAAAAATATATTTTTATAATAAATATTTAAATTGAATTTAAAAAAATCAAAACTCAAAAAAAAACTCGTTTTTAACTTTTTTTAAGGAGTCAAAAATTTAATCTCTGAAATATTCTTTTTAAAAAAATTAGAAAAAAATACTTTAAAAAAATGCTAATCGAGCCCGTAGACCTCTCCTACAAGAATTTGATAAGCTTTAAGGGAGCCCTAGGTACCAACTTTCAACCAAAATAGACTTGTAGATTATACATGTACGTAAGTGTTTTGCAACTCAAAATCCAACACTATGCGTTGTCAGAAAGCGCGAAGGCAAGGCTGCAGAAAACAAAGAAAAAAGACGAGGGAGTTTTGAGAGAAAAAGAAACAAAGAAAATAAGAAAAAAAAAATAACACAATGTTTGGATTCAGGAGTAAATGTTTAATAAGAAAAAGAAGAGAAGAGAATAATAGAAGAAAGGATAGACGTCGATTAATTTTTGTTTGGATTTTGAAAAAAATTTATGAAAGAAAGTATCATAAATGGTTATGTTTTTCTTATATTTGGATTGATAGCATATCAGAAGAAGTAATAAATTTTTATAGATAAATGAACTTTTATATCTTTTTATAAAATAACTTAAGAATTAAAAAAAAGTTAAAAGAATCATTACATGTAATAAAAATGCATCTACCTTCATTTGACTCCAAATTGGGATGATCAATTTTTAGGATTTTTGGATAACGAGACTAAACTCTTTTTTTTCCTTTTTCTTTTTTTGTGACAAGAAAAATTCAGTTGGCGGAATTTGACTATCAAAACACTTGGTGAAACCCAACTACCAACTGACAAACTTCGGTTACACAGCACTTCTCTTATACTATGCACCAATTAAGTCAAGGACACTGAACCTAAGGTAAAAAACTAGATTTGAACTCGAGTCATGAGTTGTATTCATTTTTAACTCTTAATGTTAAGACATCTTTCGAGGATATAATGAGACTTAACACTCTTTTACCCTCTCTTTTAATAGACTTCCTACACAAGCAAAAGATGAGATTAAGAGTCCATTTCACTTTGCTTATTTTTAAGTGCTTATAAGCACTAGTACCTGCTTATAAGCAAAAAGCCATTTTTAAGCTAGTGATAAATAATCATAAATGTGTTTGGATAATATGTGCTTATAAGTTATTGACATGTTTGGTAAATAAGTGCTTATAAATAGTAATAGTAGTTAAAATAACTAAAAAAGACATGTTATTATAATTTGCTTATCATTTACAATGACAAACAAGTCTTTTTGTTTACTTTGACCAAGTGCTTATAAGCACCTTAAAAAAAAGTTGCTCGCCACCCTTTTTTTTTTTTGCTAACTTATAAACAGCCTTGAATTATTTATAAACAGATTTACCAAATATGTCAATTTTTATTTATGGCTTATGAGTTCATTTGATCGGGCAATAAACAAAGCCAAACACCCTCTAAAAAGCACCTCCATCTCAGTCGTTTCCTCTCATTTCCCAATCCAGGTGTATCGTAGAAGTAAGTGAGAGAACTATAAGAGGTAGGTGGTGAAGAACGTCAAATGGTAGGTAGGTACGTAGGCAACACCCTAAGAGAGTCTGGAAGGAGAAAAAGAAAAGATTATAATATATCACATCGCGAAGGACAAAACAATCCATCGCACTTCCCGTTAGCCACTTCTCCAGACAAAATAATTGGAGGATGTTTTGACTTCATGGCGCATCCTCCAAGGGACAAAGCAAAGAGCAAACATACACTGGTCCCAACAGGGAAAAGAAAAAAAAGGAAAAAAAAAAGAAGAAATAAAGAAAGAAAAGCAAAGATATCGGCACAACTTTTTAACTTCGGATTAGTTTTCCATCTGTTGAATTGACATATGTTCGATTAAAAAATTTCCAATTTTTAAATAAAAATTTATAGATTAAAAACAAAAATTTATAGTTAAATTTTTGTTTTCGACTTATAAATTTTTATTTTTAACTTACAAAATTTTAACCTTAATTTATAAATTTTTATTCAAAAATTACAAAATTTTCAATCAAATTGACATTCGACTGATGTAAGAGTTTCCTCTAACTTTTGATGGCGTGGAGTGTTCAATATTATCAATATTCTATCTAATTTACTATTCCAACGAAACCATCATAAAATTATTGCTGATTGATTACGTGACGTAACTATTGCTGCTGCTTGATGGTTATGTTGAAAAGCAAATATATAATATTATAAATAAAAAATGTAGATTTTTTATCAATATTACATATTATTATTTTATAACTTTTTCGAAAAATATATTGAATTCATCCATTATTCATTTAAAATTATTTCCTAACAAAAAATAGATCTGTTTTTTATTTTAATTTTTTAATTTAAATATTCTATTTAATCACTCTAAATCCTTATAAAAGAACATGATTATTGTTAAAAAATTACCAAAAACAAAATTCTATAAAATGTTTATATTGTATTGTGTGATTATAAAAAATCCGTAAATCACATATATTATACTCGAATTACAAAGTAAAAAAGAATGAATCTGATTGATTTTCTTGCCCCCACATGCGCTATTATTATATTCCCATTTCTATTTTTTTACTCGCATATTCGACGCATATGCCAACCTTGATCAGCTAATTGGGGGATTTCTCAATGATATGTACAGCTCCTGTTTGTGGGAATGTGTGCAAAGACGTCATTGGGGCATTAATCTAAAAAATCTCTTCCGTAAACATCGATTCAAAACGTGAGGAATCAAACGTTCTGGGCCCATTTATTAAGATTATGATTGTGAAATTCACATTAATTAAAATGTCACTAAGTCTTTGATTTCTCTTCTTAATTAAGTTACGTGTTAGAAGATGTGATCAAGAACGAAGCTTTGTTTAGATCACCATATGATACGAGCTTTGGACTAAACAAAGGGGAGTGCTTCAAGACTTGTGTAGACAATGTAAAGGCAAGAGACTAAAATCAAATTAACAAGGCTTACATTCAATGCTTGCATTTACCATCTATGGAGGAAAGGTAACAATAAGTTGTTCAACGGTCAAATTAATTCGGAGGATCTTATTATTCAACTTATTTTTGCGGATGTTAGAGATTAGATCAGTTTTTAATGTAATTATAAAAACTCTTTTAAAAATAGATTTTTGTGTACGTAGATTGTGGAGTTCATCTCATGTATAGTTGCTTGTTTGACTTGTGTCTGTTTGATGAAATGAAAGAATTTTACTTGCCCAACTAAAAAAAAAAGGGAGTATGATACAATACCCAATGATAAAATGCTAATACACCAAGACAAATTTCTATCTAATTTCGTCATCTATGCGCATGATCCACAGGAGTTGTTACACATTGCTCAAACTCTTCTACGGAAAAATTTTTCACCAATAGCATGTATGAAGGATAGATGAGGGGTTCAAATAAGTTAAGAGATTATTACTTTTAGAACTAGTATTGGTAGATCTTATATCTAATTTAGAATTAATTAGAATAATATTTTCCGAGGTGTAGACTTAATGTGATTGAAAATTTTCTTTTAAAAAAGAAAATATATACAGAGCACATGAAAGACTTGAAAATTATGAGTTGTGGGTTCTTCTAAGATCAATTAACAAGATATATATCATCGTCGTCGGCAACATGGTTTTTTTTTTTTTTAAAAAGAAAATGAAAAAAGAAAAAGAAGTTAGCAGGTATACTAATAGTCAACGTGATTTGGTTACACATTGCTGTTTAAGTAATTATTAATTAGTGCTCCATCTGTCTCAAATGTAATGGATATTATAAAAGATAAACTTTTAAAAGATGAACGAAAACGAAAACGAAAACAGATGATTAAAATATGCTTCGTTTACACGTCTTAATCTTAATCAGTTCTGTTTTAAGACTAGATATCTTTTTTCATTGCATGCTTAATTATGCAAGTATAACATGCTTCGTGTAATGTATATGATCTTGTTTCACACTTAATAATTGAGTTTGATAGATTTTATATATTTCTCGAATTGTGCATGTCATCGTTAAACATGAGTTATTCCCGACCAATCCAGAAGGGATTGTTACCGTTTGCGAGGACATGATTAAGGCTGATCGTCTGACTAAAAGGAAAAAAAAAAAAAAGGAAAAGATTAAGGAAAGGGCAAAAAAAGGGGGGGAAAGATCAAGGGTGATGTACCATGCATGTCGGTGAGTTTTTTAATAATGCAACAGGCAGGTCGTACACACAAATTAAATAGTAGAGGACCAGTAAGGTTTTTTTTTTTAATCCCTAGAACATAGTAAATTCTTGTGCTGTAAAAGTGAAAAATAAGACGACCTTTTACGATAACCTAGTTAATAATGTGAAAAGTTGACCCCTGTACAACCCCCCCCCCCAAAAAAAAAAAAAACTTCTGAAATTTTTTCTATCGTATATTATTAATATTTCTTTCTCTTTCAAGTAATTTTAAATTGTGACATGGCAAGGTTAATTCTTAATCTCTAATGTATTAGTATATTACTAGTGTGACACCCGTGCGATATATGAGGAGCGATATATATGATTGAATATATTAAAATTATAGAATTTTTATATCTTATTAAATAGTTATTGAAATAATTATATACTACAGAATTAATAAAATAATGATAATATATATAAAAAAAGGACATAATATTAATTAAATTAAAATATTTAATATAGGAATGGATTTGAATAAATGAAGAAAAACAAAAAATGACCTAAAAATGGACATATTTAATTGATAAGTAATTATAAAAAACTTGTCATATAGAGCGCCACTTGACAGCACGAAATTACAGCTTATTTTGCTTTGTTATATAATATGGCTTTGTTATTCATTATTCACTGTTGAGTTATTTTTAACTTAGAATTTAATTGGCAATCAATTAAGGCTTATAGTAGGATTAGTTTACGAATTTCAAGAGGAGTAATGGCAAGATTCAAAATTTGTTCTCAAAGCTAAACAAACCTAACTAGATTCGTTGTCTACTATCAAAAGAATAAACAAACATGTAAAAATGGAATATCTATTATATATAAGAAAGTTGTTCTCTTTCAAGCAATTTTAGAGTACCGCATGAGGGACTCATCTTTAATTTATTATCAGCTAAGGTATTAATATGTTATTTATTATAAATATACATTCTTATTCTTGACTTGCAGATTTATTTGTGAATGGTAAGGATTTACAACTAGATTATCATCTGTAATTAAAATAACGAAACCCGGTTAAATTTTTTGCCTACTATTAGAGATAAATCAACCTATGTAAAACAAGTGCCATAAAAGTTATAGTTTTTTTTTTTTTTTTTACCGTCAAAGATACGGAGGTATTGCAATTATTATATTTTCTCAAAGAAATACTTAAGCTAAATAAAATTTTATTTGATTTTAAATTAGTTATATAAATTATACTATATTATTAATTCGTAATGAAAATCCTCTCTTTTATTAGCTCAATGTAAGATATCTCATTCTAACAAGAAACAACGACAGTATTGCATGTAGTGGGTTCGAGTAAAATCAGTGTGGGCTCCTTAGCTATGATTGATGGATCTTTTGATTATTTTAAGTCGGCGACTTGAGCTTGCAGGGGCAAAGGCTGTCTTCACATCTATATTTCACAAGCTGGCTAATCAACAGCTTGTTACATACATATATATATATATATATATATAATGTAACAAATTAACTAATTATGTTTGGTCTAAATGTAAAGATTTTTAATGTAACTAAAAATTTATGCCATAATTAGAAACATAGCTAATATTTGTTATATTTGGAGGCATAGCTAAATGTTTGTTACATAGGAAACTGTAGCTAATGAAATTAATTTTTTTATACTCTGCATTTCTCAAATTTATATTAGTTACAGTGTTTTCAAGCATAATAAAATTTTTTATATTAAAAAATTAAAATGAAAATTCTAATATCATTGTTACAATTGAAAATATAATTGCAACTACTTTGTTAAACAAAGAACCATAACTAAAAATAAAAGTTATCATTTTACTCTTCTACCCTTACTCCAAGCATAACAAAATAATACGTAGCTACTGCACACCATATAAAATTACATAGTGACGGTTGATGATCAACACAAAATAATAGTTTTTACTAATTAATATACGAATTGTTCTTACTAATTAATATAAAAAGTTCATAATAAGCTTTCTGAAAATTTCATACCAGATCCGCCAGTGTTAGGTTCGTGTCATGCCATCATCTGGGCTGAGTTTTCTGTGCGTCGCTAAAGAATCTCCATTGCTGCAGGCTGCAGCTTAGCAGAACCCTCGATAATTGCTGCTTCTGCTTTTCACTCGCTTTCTTTTTCGTTTGCCTCCATTTCTTTCTTTAACCATGCATATCGCGTAGGACTTATCCTCTGCCAATTTCAATAAAGAAGTTTGTCATCTTCTGAAAGAAAAAACAGAAAAAAAAAATATCAATCTTGTTCCCTCTAGAAGCTAATGGGTCTACTATTCACGTTCAGCGACAGATACCAAAAAAGGGGCTTTTTTTTTGAGTAAAACAAAAAAAAAAAAGGAGAGAGAGAGAGAGAGAGAGAGACTTCGCCATATACAATATAGATGTTTTAGTGGTTAAAGGGTTAAGCTATTATTAATTTCTCAGTCCGAGTTTATATAATTTTTAAGTTAAGAAATACGTGTATTTTAAAATCTTTTGTGCAATGAAAGATAAATGTATTCTTTAGGCTATTAAGATGTAGTTTTTATTGATCTTGAAAAAGAAACTTTTCTAAAAATTTGTCTATAAAATCTTTTGTCTCAATTTAATCCAATATGTCGTTGAAATATATATTCTACATGATTAACAACTTCTAAGATTCAAATCTGTCATATATGGCCTTGACTCCTTACAATAACCAATTTGTTTTTGATACTCAAGCTCAGTGATTATTAATATGGTATTACAATTAGATTGCGCGTTTGAACTAAATTTCTTTCTTAGATCTCAATTCTTATCGTGAATCATAGGTGAGAGGAGTATTGAAATATATATTTTTTGCATGAAATATCTCAAGATTCAAGGGGTTGTCCTATATATTATATAAGTTTTTAGGTCACTTTTCATATTAACCAAGTTTTTTAGATAGAATTTTAGTGATTTTTAATAGTAATCAAGATTTAAGTCCATTATATAAAGTGACGGATCACTCTTCATATTAATTAATTAAATTTTAAGATAAAAATTCAATAATTTTTAACATTGGTTAGTTTGATTCTTAAAACTATTAATTACATGCTAACAAAATAAAACTCAAAGCCTTGAATGAGGAGGCTCTGTTTCCCCACTTAATTCCATGCCCTCTTTTTTCTTGTAAACGATATCTTTTGGACTAGTCATTACCTAATCGCATTGTGTGATTCCACGACCGAATCATTTTACTTTTTTTTTTTTTTCCTTCATGTGGGAATAAATGATTTGACAGTGCCATGTGAAGCGTGAAAAAGATGGACCCTCTAAATTAAATAGGTGGTGTCGTTGTTTTGACCGTACTTTTTTGGGCTGCTCCATGGGGCGAACTGTTAATTTCTCATTTCTTCGAGAGATTGAGAATTTTACTACTTCAGAACCTATCCACGTCTTCCACACCAAAAAAAAAAAAAAAAAAAAAAGGACCCTATCCACCCCCAATTGATTTTCTATTCATGCACGGCTGTTTCAACTTTTTCCCACGAATATCCGATGATAAGAGTTAGAGACAAACAAGTATCATAATTTAAATTCAAATTTAATTTTTTTTTTGAGTTGAGTATTCTCAACTTAGGTGGTCCTCAGTATAAGAGATATACTATGCACTCGAGCTTTACTAGTGATGATTGAATTTCATCAACTGAATTTCTTTTGACGCAAAAAAAAAAAAAGGCTATTTCAACTTTGCCCCAAAAAGAAAAAAGAGCTGTTTCAACAGCGTCTTTTCTTTTTTATTTTAATGTGCAAGGACAGCATCCTTACATTGACTCTTTCGTCAAATATAGAGAGGTTATATTACGTAGAAAGTTCAACAGTCTCCGTCGTAATTCTTTACACTGTAAAGAATTCCCAAAGTCAATTTTCGACTTATCAAGTATGTAAGAAGTCAGATACTGACTCTTCTTTCCTCTTTAACTTATCAGTAATTATATATTTTTTTATTGTCGGTGACCTATAAAAATCTTATTAGTCATATTTTTAAACCCTACTAATTTAGATAATTAGGATTGCACTTTAATTACAATTTGATATTATTACTTTTGTTATTATTCTATGTCCTAATTTAATTATTAAGGTCTTTTGTAAATTGATTTATAAGAGAACACATATTTCACAGATTTATTTAGTGAGATTACAAGTTTTTTACTATAGAGTTAAAAAGAAAATAAGAAACAAGTATAAAATTTAAATTAAAAATAAATTAATATGAATATTAATTTATTAAGGATTTTTAAGTTATAAAATAATATATAACAAAAATAGATAAAAAAGTGAAATTAAATAAGGGGTGAAAACGTAGAGACATTGTTGGAACAAAAGTAATATAGAGAATCTAAAAAAAAAATAGGAAGACCGTTAGAATAAAAATAAAATTAATCTTAGTATTAGAATAGTATCGCTCATTACTATCCAATTGATTGGAAATTTTACTTTTTTTTTTTTGGGATATAAGATTTTCGATAATATTATAATTTTTTAAGTATTATCGTTCTAGAAACATGTTCTAGAATTTTGGTGCTCCATGTCTCCACTCTCACCTGTTGCACAAAAGAATTCGATAGACTGAAAATATATTGATGTCCTCTACGCATCAATTCTTGCCATACTAACAAACAAATCTTCATCACTTGGCTTTTCTATAGAAATATGAGACAACAGAAAATAGAAAGAAAAAGAGACAAGAAAAGGAGACAGCGCATTTCTTTACGTAGGTTCATCCCCATGCCCGTGGAAAACAGCGTTCCCATGCAAAATGTGAAAGCGACAGTTTTTGATTTAAAAAAAAGAAAGTATTAAATGTACTACACACACTTACATACACAATGAGACTGATCTTACCTAAAAAACCATCCAAGTACATAATTGGCAATTTGGCATAAACAAAAGTAAGAGCATTAGTGATCTAAGTAGACTTAAGGCTTGACTGGATTAGTTTTTTTTTTTTCAGAAAAAAAAATATTTTTTTTTGAAAAAGTTATATTAAATTTATAATAACTATTTGATTTGGTTTCCAAAAAAAGTTAAAACTCTGAAAAAAACTCAAATACAACTTTTTTTAGGAGTCCGAATTTTTAATTTCTAAAAAAAAATTATTTTTCAAAAGTTGTTAAAAAAAATACTTTTGAAAAAAACCAATCCAAACGAGCCCTTATTGGTTACGCCTCGAGCCACGTCTTTAGAGAAGGTAATTTTATCATTAATTAGCTTACTAATTATTAGGTTAAGCAGACCTATTTATTGTTGAGTTGTTTAGGAAATTTTTAAGCAACTTCATGTTCAATTTGTGAGAAGGATAGAAGGAAAACGATTACCCTTAAAAAGATCATTGAGTAACCGAAGGCCCCCTCCAGAAAAAGGGAAAAAAAGAAAAGAATAAGAGCCTGACATTGAATTATTGCATCACAAGAAGTCAACAAGTTAATTAACAGCAGTATTTGTTTATTATTGATTTTTTTAGTTAGCAGCCTCTACCAAACCAGATCCAAGAACTAAAGTATACAGACTTGGTGTCCAAAAGAACCAAACGTAAATGACAACGATAATAATTAAGGTTTTACGTAGGAGCTTTACAATGATTAACCTAGTTGTCTAGCACTATATAAAGGCACGAGAGAGCTTGGTTTAAGAGCACAAAACAAACCCCTTTGGCAGCAAAAATGGGGACCAAAATGGTGTCTTCTCTCATAGTTGCCATTCTAGTGGCATTAGTTTCACTTAGCTTGCCACTAGAAACCACAGCACACTACAGCTACGCTTCTCCTCCTCCTCCTCCACCAAAGAAACACTACATCTATAAGTCTCCTCCGCCGCCACCACCTCCGGTGCACAAGTATCCTCCGCCGTATCACCACCACCCTGTGTACAAGTCTCCACCACCACCACCACCTCCAGTTCATAAGTATCCTCCACCTCATCACCACCACCACCCTATCTATAAGTCTCCACCACCATCACCACCACCTCACAAGAAGCCTTACAAGTACAAGTCTCCTCCACCACCTCCCCCAGTTCACAAGTATCCACCACCGCCGCCGCCGCCGCACAAGAAGCCATACAAATACAAGTCTCCTCCTCCTCCGGTTCACAAATATCCACCACACCACCCCATCTACAAGTCTCCACCCCCACCACCACCACCACACAAGAAGCCCTACAAGTACAAGTCTCCTCCACCACCACCTCCAGTTCACAAATACCCACCACACCACCCCATTTACAAGTCTCCACCACCACCGCCGCCGCCACACAAGAAGCCCTATAAGTACAAGTCCCCTCCCCCACCTCCTCCAGTACACAAATACCCACCGCACCACCCCATTTACAAGTCTCCGCCACCACCACCACCGCCACACAAGAAGCCCTACAAGTACAAGTCTCCTCCCCCACCTCCTCCGGTTCACAAATACCCACCACACCACCCCATTTACAAGTCTCCACCACCACCCCTGCCGCCACACAAGAAACCCTACAAGTACAAGTCTCCTCCACCACCTCCTCCGGTTCACAAATACCCACCACACCACCCCATTTACAAGTCTCCTCCCCCACCTCCTCCAGTACACAAATACCCACCACACCACCCCATTTACAAGTCTCCTCCCCCACCTCCTCCGGTTCACAAATACCCACCACACCACCCCATTTACAAGTCTCCTCCACCACCTCCACCAGTCCACAAGCCATTGCCACCCCACCACCCTTACATCTATAGCTCTCCACCTCCTCCTCACCACTACTAAGAGGTGGCGTTACTATTTCTAGGTAAATTCACATAAATTATGCATCCCTTGAAATTAATAATTTCAATATTTATCTAAACTTTTCCTTCCTCCAATCTGCATTATATTTGTTCAACTCTTTGCGTTTATATGACTTTTAAGTTCTCCATTTTACTCTTTTGCAGGAAAGAAATATGTGAAATAAAGAATGTTCTAAGAACACAATCTTGGACGGAGAAGTTAAAGTCATGGACGTACAATGATGAAGCAAAACAAAAAGAAACAAAAGAACCGGGAAAACATAGTTTCGTTGGCTTCGTGTATGTGTCTATGAGAGATAGTAATAGTGTGGTGTAGTAATGTTTCATGATTTTGTAAATTGACGTGTCAAGCATAGTACATGTGTGTGGGACATTTCAATCATTTGCCAAGTGTCAAGGGTTTGCTGTTATTTATGAGAGTACAAATAAATTATAATTATATGATGGTTTCATCTAGTGGTGGTTGCTTCTCTATTTAATATATATATCCCATGCAATTATACGTTGATCCTAACTTCGCAAGTGCATATGAATTGGCCAAGTTGGTCCCGTTCGATTTTTTTTTTCTCCCTGCTTCATGAGTGGCTAAGTTGGATATATCAGAATAATAATACATAAATGATTGAGATAATTTTTTCTAAAATAACGACTTAGATTCAAATCTCATAACGTACAAAAATTAAATTGGAGAAACTGGTAATAAAAAAAGGGGTTGAATACATAATATCTATAAAACTCCATTTGCTTCGATAGGGTTCATGAAATAGCTAATGGGAGGTATATAACATGCCATGGTCATATATATACAAGGATGATTGCTGAGGGAACTCGTGACTAGGTAGAACACCAGTTGACCTTTTAGTCGGGCTAGTAAAATTTCGAAAAGAAATGTAAAATGAGGGTACAAAAAGAAATGTAAAGTCAGCTAATTTGGTATGATGGAATGGATTGAAAATTAAAATTGGGATCGAATTTATTGCAAATTAATGGAATGTGGCAATTTTTTTTTCCCTTTGAGTTAGGGTATTCTTTACCTCATTTGAACTAGAGACAAATTCTTAAAAAGCAAGGAGAGAGTGATGGAAAAATTGTCCCAACACTTAGATAATTCCTATGTGGCTATGAGCGGTTAAAGAAAAACCCTACTAACTCTTATCGGGTTATAGGGGGTGAAGGAAAAACTCTCCCAACATATACGTTTTTCGAGATTCGAACTTGTGTTTTCTTTTGTCGCTATCACCTCAACTAACAATTTGCTAGTACCTAGCAAAGTTTTTCAGGCTCAATTTGTCGGCAAAACTTTTTGTAGTTTTTAGTATTGAAAAATGATTATATTCTTCCAAATTAACAGAATCTAACACTAACAAATGCTTATTGGCTAATGGAGATAAGTTTAGCTATTTTTCTAAGGAGTGCAATGTTAAACTTGTTAATGTTAATTAAATAATTTTATATACACAAAAAGTTTATCATTTTTAGTTATTAATCCTCACATTAAATATAATCTAATAACTTTTAAAAAAAGTAATTATATTAAAATTGGTAAATTTTATATGGAAAATAATTAAAAATGATAAATTTGTATGATTATTAAATTATAAAGGGTGTGAGGTTGCATTCATTCGAAAAACCATAAATTCAAAGCTCATGGGCGGACTTTGAGACGGGAATATCTAATTTCTTTTCCCGAATTTCAATCGATCTAATTGGGTTTTGATATTGACAGTAAAATTTACATCCGAATGTGATCTGAGAAATCGAATCTTTTGTTTCTTTCTTCTTCCCATAAGTACTGCAATTTGGGATAATTATGTACTACTGAATACCATACTCTTTAATCATCAAAATTCTTATTTTGTTCCAACTTTACATACTCATTTTCGAATTGAGTTTAAATTAGATCAACACAACACGATTTATCAAATACCAAAAAATAAGAAATATAAAAACTAACCTTAATCCAAAAACCAAAACTCTAATTAAATATAATTTTTTTTAGTATCTGATCGGAATATATATAATTTTAGACACTCAAAATCCAAAAACTTTGATTGACAACAGCAATTAATAGTTTTAGACACCCAAAATCAGAGTCTTACTCCAAAAACTTTGGCTTTATCCTTAAAATCATGGGGCAAATTGGATTTGACCCATTAGAAAGTAAGCATCGTGCATAGAAAATATATTAAGTGGGACTTGTCATATTACTATAATTAAAAATATTTATTGGTTTTTTCTCTTAGAAAAAAATTTAAAACTTTTCAAATGGTAATATGATCCTTGAGAAAGTTTGTATTTTTTAATAAATTTTTTACCAACTAAAGTAGGTAAGCGAACATGGAAAACATTAAAAAATAAAAGGTTTTTTTCATGTCATTTGCCTAATTGAAGGTATAAATGATATTTTATAAAGATAGTTAACTTTTTAATTAACTTTAATTTACTAAGGGACCTAAAAATAAGAAAAAAAAACTTAAAGAATTTACTTAGTCTAAAAATTAATAAGGGACCTAAATATCATTTTCCCAACCTTTCATCAATACATATTAATTTCTATACAAAAAGCCTATTATCATCTGTCGCATGTTTTATCGTCTTCAAGTCTTTCTTTCCTTTAGGGTGAGTTCTATTAATGAGCATTGAGTTGCACACATTTTATTCTAACAACTTGTTTGAATTGATTTTTTAATAAAAATATTTTTTTTTTAAAAAAATATATATATATATATATATATATATATATATAATAAATATTTGAATTGACTTGAAAATTTAGTTGAAACTTAAAAAAGGAATTTAAATTTAATTTTTTTTCCTAGAAGTTAGAAATTTCAATTTTTGAAAATGTACATTTTTTTTTCAAAAGTTATAGAAAAAATCACTTTTTAGAAAGAAAATCAAAACAAGCCCTAGTTCTTGCCAAAAAAAAAATTACATAGAGATTTCTCCATAATACGAAAACTATATCTAATATTGGAATACTGCTTGCCCAACTGTAGTCTTAGAAACGTTTAATATTGAAAACGGACCTTTAATTTATCCAGATTTTTTATGCTGTGATTTTTATGTTACGTAATTGATGTTTGGTTATATAAATGTCATATCACCTTATTTTTTTACTTTTCATTTATTATTTTTTATGTGTATATTTAATTAACATATTAATTTAACAAATTTTTAATTCTCTCTTCTTTTGGTCCGTCAAGTAAGTATGCATAAAAAGTGACAAAAGGTAATAAGAAAAGAAAAAGAAAAAGTGATAATATATACAAGTTAAACAATAGCGCTAATTCAAATTATATACGAGGAAGACTACTTAGAGAAGTGCAAATCTGTATCACAAATATCATTTCTTTTCCTTTTCATTTTTTTCCCCAAAAAATACACTCCTTTTGCTTCCGAAACAGAAAAATCACAGTATTTTATAATTGTTCATGCGAGTAAAATCAGAGGTGGGCTCTTATGTTGGTGCTTGCCAGAAGAAAAATGTCATATTTCACGTCTGCATCAATGGCTAATCAATCAACGCTGATGATCATTTGGTGCCACCACAAGGCTGTTCGCGTCTTGTAATCTCTTAGTGGGACTGATCACTTTTTTGTGAGTTCGCCGCCTCCCCCACCCACCTCCGGCCCGACATTACACGAAGTCCATTTTAGCACCAGTATCCTCAATCATTGCTGGTTTATTTTGCGTTTTCCTTTCTCTTCAATATTCATTTGAAGTCTAATCTTCATTTGCGAGTTCTTCTTTTTGCTAGATTTCATTAGCAAGTTTTTACCCTATGTTTCGTTAAAATTGCATAAACTTTTTTAGTAGTTTCAAAACTCATTAATATCCTTTATGTTATAGAAAATGTTGCTGATAATATAAAGGTTTTATTTGACCTTGATAAAACACAAGGAGTAAAGCATTTTACCCTATTCATAATTCTTTCTGTACCTATTTATATTTTTTTATATTTTTTTCCCTGTAACGACAAGTAGGATATTTAGCTCATCGTATTACATCACAAGTTAATTAATCAAATAACTTTCGCGCATGGCTGGAATGAATCCACTAACTATGCATATACCCATATAGAGATATCATGTATTTTGTAAGCTATAAGTAATTCATGGTTGATTCTGAGAATTAAGCATATATATATATATATATATATATATATATATAATCTCTAATAATGCTGACTTGTCTATCCTCCAAATATATGCTGAGTTAGTAGCAGAAGATCATTTCATCTCAGCTGCATCTGATTCTATACAGACTTTGAGAGTCCAAAAAGTATGAGCAAGCTGAAACTAATGCACCAAACCAAAGAATAAGCTTCAGCTTTTTAGCATGCAGTAAGGGCGCCAGCTGCTAGCTGCTTAACCTGCAATTCACTATTCTCAAGACATTTGTGCAAGATTTTGCCACTTATTACATGTCCCTTTCTATGAGATGCTCAGATAGTATGGAGAATATAGAGACCATTTAAGGATTTTTTTTTACCCTATTTTTGAAAGTTTTTGCAAAAATATCCTGGTTTTAAGAATGATTTCAAAAATATCATTTTGGTAAGTCACCTACCATTTAATATGGAGAATATAGAGATCATTTAAGGATTTTTTTTATTTTTACCCTATTTTTGAAAAGTTCTTGCAAAAATACCCTAGTTTTAAAAATAATTTCAAAAATATCCTTTTCGCTAAGTCACCTACCCGTAGGTGACTACCATTCCCAAAACTCCTAAGCGGATAATATGCAGACTATGATATTTTGGTAGGTCACCTACCGAAACGGTAGGTGACTGTGAAAAGGGTAAATTTTAATAATATTCAATTCTAATTAATAATATTCAATTCTAATTGATTAACTTATACATTACTTCTCTAGAGCAACTTCGTAGCATATTGTAAGTCCCATTGTTGCCAGAGATAGGCATTGTTAGGGCAGCGTAAATTGTTGACTGTGACCCTTAGGGAAGAAAGTCTAGTTAAGATGTCTAGGATGTTTAGATCAAACTCAAATAGAGACATGGCTTCTGCATCCTCCGGATTAGGACCACTGCAAGTAATAAACAAACAAAAACAAAAGTTTTCAAATATAGATCAACATCTGATTGGCAACTACCCAAAGTAGAGTCAAATGATGTATATCTCAAACATACCTTCGATTTCTCAACAAGTTACTCGATCAAAACTGTTGGACAAACTCTTTCTATTTCAAAACCTGTTCAAAGTATCCAACTTCTTTCTAAAAAAGCTATAGAGAAGCATAGGCAAAAGTATGCGTACAATGCATCTTGGATTAGTACAAGTGGTAGTCAAACCTTTAACAAGAGATGGTCTCAAATCTTCAATTTTGCTTGCATTACGAGATGCTAGGCATTACAAATTTGTTGATTCCTTTCTAGGAACAGTTGCATCAAGTCTTTCAAAAGGGCCTATTTTCTTCAATTGTTTTCCAAACTTTTCTGTGGTATTACAAGATCTAGGAGTTAACAAAACTTTAACCTTGACTCTACAAACCTCGAGATTTGACATGGATCCTTATAATATCCCTATTGCTACAATATATCAAATTCACTGCAAAGTAATGAAAACACTATTAAGTCCAAAAGCCTTAAGATGTGATCCAAAAGGTAAATTACTTCTGCAATCAAATCTTGAAGATAACATAGGCAAAACCTTTGTTCCAAAGGAAATCCAATGGGCTGAAGTGGAACTCCCCACGGATTGGACCGTAAATAATAAACCAGAGCCAACACCCTCACAACAACATGAAGATTTAGAACAAATCATAGAGTACCCCGATGGTACTGTAGAAATTAAATTTTCAAATAAAAATAATGACACTTTTAGATTTAGCACCTCTGAATTCATCTCTCAAAATCCTCGAACATCTTTCAAATCCTATTCCGAATCAGAATGCATAGCCGAGTCATCAAATGCTCAATTTTAGGGAATTAGAGAACATAACCCTATTCCTCAAAATGTGTACACTTCCCAAACCCAAGCTTTGTCTCATATGTCCTTGACTTTTAGTGAGATAAGAGCTCCGACTCCAAATATTTCCAAAAGTAAATCAACCTCTCAGGTTAGAGATACTGATTTATTTGTCCTCACAAATGACTTTCAAATAGATTTTCAATGCATAAAAACTGATTTCAACTGTCCTTCAAATTTCCTTAAAAAAGAATGGTTTTTGAATAACTTTTCTCATGCTCAATGATATTCATAAAGAATATTATTCTTTTATAAAAGAAAATAAAAGTAATATATATTTCTTTGATTGGTTTAAAATGTTTTGTGTAGCACAACAAATAGACTTCCCATTTCCAAAAACTTTGTACATGGTTTCGGATTCAACAAAAAAATGGATATTATTTGACCAAAATCAAGCCATTGATTCAAAGTGTCCTCCTTTTTAATCACTCAAAATTCCTTACAAAGAATATATGTTTATCACCTCTTCAATCAAAGGACCTTCTTCTCTCGACCCTGAGAAGGAAGCCACGGTAAAGGATGTCAATAAAATAATTGAACAAAATAATTTTACAAATCAATACCTCGACTCTATTGGTACTCATTTAAGTACAGTTGAGACCCCTCTCCAAAATAAGTCTTCCTCTCCCCCGACAAAAATGCCCTCATCTACAAAAGAAATCGCACAACCTCTTATAAAACCTTTTGACCTTCCTTCTTCAATCAAACTCAAAAGTACCCTTGATGATTTTCTGGAAAAACTTGACAAGCAAATTGAAGCTCTCTCAGAACTTTCTCTTAAAGGGAAAGCCAAAGCCGAAATCCCTGAAAAAGAAAACCCTCCAAAATTGCAAAATTCCAAAGGAATTAGAATTGAAGAACCAATTCAAAACCATCTTTTAGTAATTCATCAAATAGATGACTCAGAAAGTGAAGATTATGCTATTTTTGAGCTAGAGCACCAATTTACACAACAAACAATATTAACTCCTGAACAATCCCAAATCCAATCCCTCACTTCCCGCCCACAAAGACACCCTCCTCCAAACTATTACCCAAGACCTACTCCGTTGATATTCAATTCGAAGAATGAGCCAATTTTGCCCAATCTTACTACTCTGAAGGAAGCAAATTTTGCCCAATCTCACTACTCTGAAGGAACCCTTTATGAGTGGAACATTGATGGCAAAAATGATTATGAAATCCTTAATCTTCTCCATGAAATGACGATGGCCTCAAATGGTTTTCGAATCCATAATAAAACTGATTCTCAAGTTGCACAATTCTTAATCTCTAGGTTTACCGGGATCCTCAAAAGATGGTGGGATAACTATTTTACTGAATCTCAAAGATAAGCAATTCTTACTTCGGTCAAAAGAGATGCGAACAATAATCCAATCCTTAATGAACATGGCCAAATGATAATGGATGCAGTTCCAACTCTCCTCTCTACAATTACCATTCACTTTTTAGGAAATGTTCAAAATCTCCAAGACAGAATGATAGAAACCCTTTCTAATCTCAAATGTAAAACACTTAAAGACTTTAGATAGTATAAAGATGTATTCCTATCTAGAGTTATCTTAAGACAAGATTATAACAATACTTTTTGGAAAGAAAATTTCTCTTCGGACTTCCTCCTCTCTTTGCTGAAAAGGTAAAAAACAAAATAATTGATTTATATGGTAATATTCCATATGATCATACAAATTATATCTCATATTAAGCAAACTGGATTAGAAATTATGTACATATTTAAGAATCAAAAACCAATTAGAAAACCAAAGGATTACCACAAGAAAAGAATTAGGCAATTTTTGTGAACAACATTAATAGAAGAAAACATATAAATAAAAAATCAACTAAAGCCCCAACTTGTTATAAATGTGGAAAAAAAGGACATTGCAAAAATCAATGTAAAATTAAACAAAAACTCAATGAAATAGAACTTGAAGAAGAAATTCAGGAACAAAACTTCTATATCATTAATTCCACTCCTTCTTCCTCTGATTCTGAAGAATCCTTCCAAATCGATGAAATTGACAAATATACTTCATCTTCTGAAGAATCCTCCTCAGACTAAGAATGTCCAATCTCAAAAAATTGTACCTGCCAAAATTGCACTCCAAAGTTAAAAATTAACATGATAAAACAATCAACAATAGATCAATTAATTGAGTTTGCAACATTCCTTGACTCCCCAAAAAAACAAGTAGAATACCTCTAAATAATTAGAAAATTAGTTACTGCTAACTAATTCTATCAAAAACTCTAACAAATCTCTCTTACCATAAAGTTGAACCTCAACATTATGATCTTAAAGATATTTTAGCAAGACAAGTATAACCAAAAGATATAACTATCCAAGATTTGCAATCTAAAATCCAAACCTTAAAGCAAGAAATTTCCCAAATAAAAACTGATATTAATAATATAAATCTCCAACTTCTTTGCAATCCCACTCCCAAATCTGACCCTGAAGAACCTTCCACGTCAAACTCTGAAGATAAATTTTTTTGAATTTTCTCACAAGTAACTTGGCAAAAATGGAAAACCATAATAACTCTTGTAATCAATAACCAAGAAACTTTTAATTTTGTTGCTTTTATTGACTTAGGAGCAGATATGAATTGCATACAAGAAGGATTAATTCCAAAAAATATTTTGAAAAACCCAAAGAACGAGTCACCACAGCAAATGGTTCAAAACTCCATCTGAAATATAAATTATCTAACACCCGTATTTGCAAAAGTGAAATTTGTATCAAAACAAGTTTTCTCTTGATTAAAAATCTTGACTCTGAAGTTATCCTAGGAACCCCCTTCCTCAATTTAATCCAACCCTTTTTCTGTAACTTCCAAAGGAATTACATCAAACTTGAAATCTCAAACAATCCTCTTTGACTTTATTGATCCTCCAAAAGAAAGAAATTTAAACCTTCTTAAAAATATGGCAATTGAAAAAAGATTAAATCTAATTCAAAAGAAATCTACCCAAATAAATTTCTTAAAAGAAGACCTTGAATTCAAAAGAATTGAAGAGCGAATCAACAACCCATAATTTCAAAAAAAAAAAAAGGAACAATTTCAAAATAAACTAATTGAAGAAGTTTGTCATGTGAATCCAACAGCCTTTTGGTAGAGAAAACAACACGAAGTATCTTTTCCTTATAACAAGAATTTTCTGAAATCATGATTCCAACAAAAGCTCCACCCATCCAGATGAACAAAGAGCTCCTCCAAATCAATAAACAATATATAAATAATTTCCTTGAGAAAGGTCTAATTCAACGTAGCAAAACTCCATGGAGTTGCTCTGCTTTCTTTGTCAACAATGCAGCAAAAATTGAAAGAGGTGTTCCAAGAATGGTTATAAACTACAAACCCTTAAATAAAGCCCACCAATGGATAAGATATCTCCTTCCTAACAAGAGAGACTTACGCAAACGATTGGTGGACGCAAAAAATTTCTCAAAATTTGACATGAAATCAGCATATTATCAAATAAAAATAAAGGAAGACGATAAATACAAAACAACATTTAATGTTCCATTTGGACAATATGAATGGAATGTAATGTCTTTTGGTCTCAAAATGCCCCTTCTGAATTTCAAAAAATCATGAATGACATTTTCAATCCCTTATCAAAATTTCTCATTATTTATATTGACGATGTTTTAATTTTCTCAAATTCTATCGACTAACATTAGAAACATTTGCATACATTTTTCAAAGTAGTTAAAGACAATGGTTTAGTCATTTCTGCACCAAAAATCAAACTTTTCCAAGTCAAAATTAGATTTCTAGGACACAATATCACCCAAGGCACCATCAGACCAATAGATAGAACAATAGAATTTGCCTCTAAATTCCACGATGAAATTCAAAACAAAGCACAACTTCAAAGGTTTTTAGGATGTCTTAATTATGTGTCTGAATTTTGCCAAGATATTACCAAAATTGCAAAACCTCTTTACTAAAAGTTAGCCAAACCCCCCCCCCCAACATGGACGGATCAACATACCGAAATTGTTAAAACCCTCAAAGAAAAAGTTAGAACACTTCCTTGTCTAGGCTTACCACACTCAAAAGCTCAAAAAATTGTTGAAATTGATATCTCTGAGCTTGGTTACGGAGGTATCCTAAAACAAACATTCTCATTAAACCAACCTAAACAACTAGTTCGATTCACCCCTGGATTTTGGACGCCCACTCAATAGAACAGAAATATAGTACTATTGAAAAAGAAGTTTTATGTATAATGTTATGTATCACAAAATTTCAAGGTGATCTTTTAAATGAAAATTTTCTTTTACAAATTAACTGCAAAGCAGCAAAAGATGTTTTACAAAAAGATGTTAAAATTTTGACTTCAAAACAAATCTTTGCAAGATGACAAGCACTTCTCTTTGTTTTTGACTTCCAAATTGAATTCATCAAAGGAGAAACTTACTCCCTTCTAGATTTTCTCACTCGAGAATTCTTGTAGGGCACAAAGGCAGGATGGACGAAGAACCATCCGTACCACCTCTTTTGCCCAAAAGACCCAAACCAAAAAACTACTCTTTGCAAAAAATCCACCCTAAACACAAAAACCTCATATGCACAAGGAGCATCCTCTTCATTATCTCAAACACCCATCCCTCAAAACAAAATGATTACTTTAGGAAAAATTCCTCAGATTGCAAACACTCCATCAAATTCTCCAATACAAACATCGAACTCCTTTTCTCCTTTTCAAACATATTCACAAGCCACTAAAACGTCTTCCCCATAACCCTCACAACAACCTTCCTCCCCTCTCAAAAGTCAATATATATTTAAAAGTTCTTTTAACATTTTTTGATTTATCAAAACTATGCTGATATCAAAGAGCCATGGGTACTTCTCAAAGAAATCTTTTTTCCTTATTACTTTCCTGCCCTTGATAACTACAAATCCCAAAAATTTTATGAGTTCATTTTTGTCGATACTGATTCGGTTGAAATTACTCATAACAAAAATTCTGATGGTCAAATTGGATACTCCAAAATTAGATTAAAAAAGGTTCTTTCCCCTTCATAATGGAAAACACTACTTTACCAAGCAAAACCTTTCTCTCAAAAGTTTACCCCGTCAAACTTTAATTATTTTGCATACAAACAAGCTTGGCAAAATGTTTTCCTCTTCTAAAATGAAACACATCAACATTCCTGGTTTATTTTCTTCTGCAAACAATTCAAACTTGAAAATACACCCCTCTGGTTTCACGATTGGTGGAACCTCTTAGGTCTAACGACTCAAATTTTCCTGACTCAAAATTTTGAATTTTATAATGATTGGTTACGTTCCTTTCAAAGTCCCCAAAAATGTTTGATCCTCTTTTTGTTTTCGGTACTCAATTCAACGTCTCATGGATTTTGTCATGGGAGCTTCAAATTAGGCAAGATATAAAGACCGAATCGTCATGTTTGGTTATAAATATCCAAATCAAGTGATGGAATGGCTTCAATTGTTCCAAATTTAAAAACGTACAATAAATTCTCAAAACTTACCTCAATAGTTCGGGATAGAAGAAGAAGAAGAAAAAGAACAACCCTAAACCTCGCAGAAAAAAAAAGAGGAACAGCCCCAAACTTCTTAAGACTCTTCTCGTGATCTAAATCAAAATGAAGATGACTATTTTGTTATAGACACGGCAGCGTTCGACTTCTGAAGTAGAAGGCACAAATGGACAAATTTACTTTTGGTGCAAAATCCAAACTTGTCTCAAAAGAAGCAAAAAGAACCTCTCGCGTGAAGCAACAGTGATTGGACAAGACTCAAGTTGATCACGCGTCTCAAATGCCGAATTCTCCACAAAAGGTTTTCTTTTCTTGTCAAAGAATGTAATTATTGTGTTTCTTTTCTGGGTCTATATAAGACTCCAACTTGTAATAGATAAGGCGCGCATTGTATCTTTTTGCTATTTTCTTTCTTCTTAACCTTTTGTACCATCTTCAACTATTAATAAAAACTTTCTGTTTCTATTCAAACTCTTGCTTTCTAAACTACTGCTGCACCATCAAACCAATACAGGTATATCCTTCGTTTTAAAGCAAAGCTTTATTTTCAACTATTATACTTTGAAATCTTAATTTGTTGAATTATATTTGTTAATAATGTTTATGTTTGTATATTACTCTGTTTTCTGGGCCATTTTTAGAATTTTGATATAATCAATTAGAATTGAATATTATCAAAATTTACCTTTTTTTGGTAAGATGGCAGGTGACCTGCCATCTGTTACTGCAACAAGAGTTTAATAGAACTGGAAGGGAGGTGTAGACCCATGGAAAGGGTAGCTTTGGCCCTCATTATAGCTTCTCGAAAGATACGTCTTTACTTCCAGGCATATGCTATTGGTGTAGTAACAAATATCCATTGAAAAATGTAACCCAGAAAATAGAAGCTTCTGGACGGCTAATGAAGTGAGTTGTAGAATTAAGTGAGTTTGATATCTCGTACCAACCAAGAAATGTTGTCAAGTCGCAGGTATTAGTTGACTTCCTAGCTGACTTCACCGCTACGAAAGATCTAGATACAACTGTTGCCAGAGTCCAGGACCAAATCACGATGAGCTAGCGGAAACAATACATCGATAGGTCCGCAAATGTGAAAGATTGTGGCCTAGGGATAATAATGATAGGCCCATCAGACATGCGGATCAAGAAAGCAGTCAAGTGTGGCTTCAAGCTCACTAATAACTAAGCAGAATATGAAGCCCTACTACTGGGGCTCACACTCGCCAAAGAAATTGGGGCGCAGGTGATGCAAGTGTTCTGCAATTCTCAATTGGTTGTAAACTAACTTTTAGGCAGTTATCAGGCAAGGGACGCAAAGATGTCAAATACTTTGTAACTGCAGAGAAATTGTTGATGACATTCCACTCTTGGACTCTCACACAAATAAGTAGAGACCTCAATAAAGGCTCGAACGCATTGGCCAATTTGGGGTTTGCAGCGGAGGCATACAAGGAGCGTGCTTCTGACATAACTAGCATCAGAAATTAGTTCTACTGAAGTTGATAATTCATGGATGACTTCAATCCATGTGTTCCTGGACACGAGCTAATTACTCGGTGATAGGGCAGAGGAGTCCAAGATACGAGTGAAAGGGTGTTGATATTGCATTCTAAACGACGTTATGTATTGAAAATCTTATTATGGCCCTTATCTGCAATGTTTAAATCCAAACGAATCACAGTATGTAATGGCTGAACTCCACAAAGGGTATATGGCAACCATTTTGGAGGTCGAAGTCTTGTTCATAGGTTACTCATGGCTAGCTACTACTGGCCAACGATGAGAGCCGATGCTACAGAGCATGTGAAAAAATGCGATAGTTGCCAGAGATTCGCTCAAATCATCCATCAATTGGCAAATCCGCTACATCCCACACCAGCAGCATAGCCATTCATGAAATGGGGAATGCATATAGTAGGGAAGTTGCCCACAGCATCGGGCCAGAAAGTGTACATATTGGCAGTCACGAACTATTTTACTAAGTGGATTGAGGCAAAAGCCTTCGCATAAGTCCGAGACAATGTGGTGAAGACATTTTTGTGAAGAAATGTAATATGTAGGTTCGGTGTTCCTGAGGAAATCGCAACAGACAATGGTGCCCAATTGGTCAGCGACGCCTTCCACAGATTTTGTGAGGAATGAAAGATCAAGATAACGTATTCCATACCAAGGCACCCACAGGCTAACGGCCTGGGAGTCATCCAATAAGACTATCCTGACTATGATCAAGAAATGGCTCGAAAAGGCTAAAGAAAGATAGGCTGAAGAGTTACCTTATATTCTTTGGGCTTACCGAACCAACCCAAGAACATCCATGGGAAGACATCTTTTGTCTCTCATATATGGGGCAGAGGCCACAATTCCCTCTGAAATTTGGATACCAAGCTTCAGACAAACCTTTTCCATAGATGGCAGTAACGAGTAGGAGCTGCAGCATCAGGTAGACACCTTGGATGAGGTTCGGGACACAGTGGAAAAAAGACTGCAAATGCACCAGAAACAGATAACAGAAAACTTCAACAAAGGTCTGGGTGAGAAGTTTGAGTAAGTAAACTAGTTGAATAAGGTTCGATTTGAGGGAGGAGTCATACAATAAGAGTTCGTATAGCTGAACAATCAAAGTCCTGACCAAATGACTAATGAAGAGTGCTATTGGTGGAAAGAAGACCATGATCGAGATACCTAGGGTCGAGGGAGATAAATTGAGAGGTCAAGGTTAGTTTGGCATGGAAAGGGATGTTGGTGATGAGTCTATGAACCTGCTAGGACGTGCTAGTAGTCGTTGTTATGAAGAGTGCTATTGAGTGAGGGTTCCAATATAAAGATTATAAAGAGGTTTCAGTTTCGACAAAGAAATATTAGACTTTTTACCAAGGGAAGATTTATTGGGTTGTGGCTCAAAAGTCCAAGTTCATACAAATTAGGAGACAAGTAGATGTCCAAATTAGAGTGAAACAGGATTCCTAAACTTAAAGGGATTAGGATCAGTGTCCTATAAATAAAGGGTCTTCTAGTTTGTATTGGTGTGCCTTAGGGGCCATACCTAATGGGAGTGTGGATGAGAGAGCCAGAGAGCATTAGAGAGATTTTGTGCTTTTGCTAGAAAAGATAAGTGAGAGGATTTTCGTTAGAGTTTTGTTCGAATAAAAACTTTAACTCCAATATTGTTGAATAATGGATTTTATCCCATAAAGGAATCATGGATATAGGCAGAAGGCCCAATTATGTTAAAAATATTATGTGTTCTTGTATGTGTTTCCTCTGTGCATTGTTGTGTGTGTGCGTGTCCTCCATTTTTCCTCCATTTTCCCAACACCTTGATTAAATGACTCCAACATAATATAATTGATTTAATAGAAATATATTGATAAAAATGCACACTTAATGAAATTATAATTTGGGTAAACTCAAAAAGAAATGTAAGACTACTTTATTAGAAAAGGTGATAGTTTGTTTTAATGCATGTTCACAAATTTGTTAAACATTAAACAGTATCTACAATAAAAGGACTATTTAGAATTTAAGATTTTTACCACAAGAAATGTACTACCGGACCATTAATTTAAGGGAGATTCTTCCATCAGTTCAAACATATGCCAGTTTATAATTTTTCAACAAAAATTCATAAGTTAAGAACAAAAATTTGTAGGTGAAAATTGAAAATTTATAGGCCAAGAACAAAATTTTACCTATGATTTTTTGTAGTTTTTGAACAAAAATTCATAGGTAAAAATTTTGTTCTTGACTTACAAATTTTTTATCTTTACCTGTGAATTTTTGTTTAGAAACTACAAATTTTTTGAGTTAAACTGACATCAGTTTAACTGGTGGACGAATTTTCCTTAATTCAATGAACTCAAATTTCTATTTTGATTGTATGATCTAGAGTACTACTAGTCCATCTTCTATCCAAGATCAGGACAGGAAACCTACGAAAATTTTACCATGCACCCAAAGAATGGCATACCCAAATGTGTATGATGCACCATCCAATAAATTTCATAATCTGATCATCGAATCAATGTAAAATTTAATGAGTTCACTTTTCTCACACTAACGAATACAACTCAATAATCCGATCATCGATCGGATAACGATAACACCTCTGACTGCAAGCTCCAAAATCGTTCAGAGATTGTGAACATATCATTCACAAGTTGTAAATATATTGTTTATATATTATAAACATATCTTAAAGAGTAGTAAATATCTAATTTATCTTTGTAAACATATGATATAAAACTTTTGAATATATAATATAAGAGTAATGGATATGTAAATTTTGAACAATTTAAAAATTTTGAACATAAAGTGTCAAAATTTTAAACATATAACATGCAGTTTGTAAATAATTAAAGTTGTGAACATATAGTATAAAAATTATAAATTTATAATAACAAAAATGTAAACATGCTATTGTGAGATACACAATATTAAGTGCGTATACTATATTTAGGGTATATAGTATCTAGTCCCTAAAACCTAGGTTGCTACTGGTACATCTTCTATCCATGCTGAAATGATCTAAATATTTATATTCAAAGTTTACTACCAAACTATGGGAACAAAGGGAAAGGGATCTACAATGGTTCAGGAAGTGTTATGATAGCATTTACATATGTTAAAATATTATTCCTTCAATATAAAAAATTCATAAAATTCTAAATCACCTATTTTAGATTATTTGCTTCTTCTAATACTAATTAGTTTTAGGATAGAACTTCAAAATTTTAGGTCTCTTTACACATAAGAAAATTGTTATTTTCATAAATATTATTCTTTTCACATAAAAAATTCATAAAATCTAATATCACCTTATAAGATATTATTTCCCTTCCCTGCGAATGATGTCCTCATTGGCTCCATGTCTTGTTGAGTTTGTGTGTGTCTTTGTATTTAGTGCGTGTAGTAATGTTCATGAGTTGGTACTATACATGACAAAGCCATGTACGTAAATGTATGAACACTTAGTGGGTACGGTTTTGTTTAAGATTTTATGCAATTAAGAGCAAAATACATTTTATTCATTTGTTCTGTTAAATTTTCTTGTCATTTTACAACTCATTTATACATCTGTGATTTTAGAAATGTTACAAATTGACTCATATAATTTTAAAATTGATGTATATTCCTCCATTTGATTTTAAAATGGATGTATATTCTCCTTTTTGTTTTATACTCGTAAAGATTAATATACAATATTTTTTAAAATAATTACATGAGGGTATCAATGAGTTCTGAATTCAAGAAAAATTTTATGCAACATTTCAAAAATGGAGGGCGCGTGGATCTTGATTAACTTAAGCAGATCTTGAAGATAAAAGAGACTTTAAGCGTTCATTATCTAATAAGGCGTAAATGTATTTTACTCGGCAATATAACTGAGTACAATTCGGTGACATTTTTCCTTCGAACGAGCTCCTAACGGAAAACTAAAATATTTACGTTTCTTTTTTTCATTTTACCGAAAGCGCAGTTTTTAGCCAACCAAAACAATAAATCAGCAGTCATCAAAACCCTAATTATCCAGGATCAAATATGTGTATATATATGATCCAATTAACAGAGGAACTTAGCTTTCTTATCAATCTCATTGACACATTCACATACAGGCTAAAATTCAGTGGAAGAAAAATGTCACTCACCCAAATGAATAAACGTACCACAAAAAGACAAACACATGCAGACATGTTAGGTGAATCAGCATATATAATTGGACAGAAGCTTTGGAGTCAAAGTCAATGGTTATAATGTTTTATACAGAATATCAAAAACTAAAATGAATTTATAATTTTGCAACTGACTCAGCAAACAGCATATATAAATAAGATTACCAGAAGAAGCCAGTCAGAGTTTGACGTTTGAACACGCTTTCGAATTGAATCCAGTTCCGGAGGTCCCCATTTTCGGCTGTATAATCATATATGATTTTTTTAACAGGTGTATAAGTTAATTAATTGACCCTATGTATTGTAGATTTATTATTTTTAGTTAATCTCAATACATTAAATATAACTTAATGCTTGAATAAGGGAATTATTGGAAATGATAAAATTAATGTCAGAATAGTTGAAAATGATAAAAATTTCATATTAATAAAAATATTAATTTGATAGTAATAAATATAATGTTGTATTCTATAAAAAGACCGTGTTATATATTATCTAAGAGGAAAAACTTTCCATCAATAACAAGTTGGACTCGAATGTGGGGCTCACTCGATTGAAAAGATTTTCATTATTTAACACATGTATATTGTTAGTTGATAGTTTGCTGAACAACTCGAGGCTTACAAGGGATGGACCAGTATTGACACAAATCACAAAAATTGGTGGTTGGCATGCATGCAAGTTGAGAAAACTAGAGATTTTATTGCGCTTAAATTATTATATTCACACTCATGAAGAAGTGAACTCCTTGTACCACTCATGTCCAAGTAGCTTTGATAGTAATGGCCGGGACAACATTGTACTTCTAGTAGCTTAGCGAAAAAGAAAAACACTGAACTTATATTGATTGAACCTTTGCTTTTTGGAATGATAAGGTTGGATAGTTAAACAAGGGCTTGTTTGGATTAATTTTTTTAATATTTGGAAAAAAAATTATATTCTTCTTGTATTAAGTATTTGAATTGGTTTTTTTTAAAAAAAAATTGAAAAAAGTTCTATTTCAACTTTTTTAGAAGTTAAAAATTTTAACTTCTCAAAAAAAAATTCTAAATTTTAAAAAAAAGTACTTTTGAAAAAAAAAAAATCAATCTAGACAAACCAAAAATTTAGTAAGCGGAAACTTTATGTCGAGTCAATGAAACCCAAATATAGTTTTTTGCATCTTCCGAAACTCCTTTGTAATTTAGAGTTAAAGTTGTCCCACGTGGCAGAAGGACGTCTTTATTGGTGGAGAATCTAATTATCCTAAATAAAGAAAATTAAAAGAACTTTTGAGATTAATATGTAAAATATTAGCTTGTATATATTCTATTTAAAATGTATAGTTTTGGGGATGTAATTATTTAGTATTTATCGTAAAATTAACACTAAAAGGAATGGAATATGATCTCGTTAATGATAAGGGAAAGAGGAAGGGAGGATTAAATCTTCTTTGGATTGGCTAAAATTATAAAAGAAGATTCATAAATTAAGACTGGGCTTCCTTGAGCCTGACGGTTCAAGCCTTATAATCAAAGTGTGTTGAACCGTTCCTCAAAATCAAGGGATAAAGGCCTGGTAAATTAAAGATGACGAAAGCCAAAAAAGATTCACAGATTAAGGATTACGTCGCGTGCATTCCTTTTTGGATTGTAAAACAAAATAGAAGTAAGATATAAAATTTTGCCAATATTTAATGACATCTTTGCCCTTTTAATTTTATTATTTCACCTTTCTTCTTTCTTTCGATAACCAAACATGGATAATATAATTAATACACTCAATAAAATCTTCCCCTCTTTTGACCACAGCTGTCGTGATTATAGAACGGGGTTTCTAGGTGATTATCAATATCGTCTCTTACCAAGCATCTATAAGCATTCACATTTCATATAATAAATTTTTTCTAAGAGTCTATTTGACCTAACTTTTGAACATTCAAAAGTATTTTCTGTGAATTTAAAAATTGAAACTGACTTGTTTGGCTCAATTTTAAATGAGTTTTTATATAAAAATTGAAGCTGAAAAACTAGAAACTCCAAATTGAAATTTTGAAAAAGGCTTTTAAAAAATTATTTTTATATCATGTCAAAAATTATTTTTCTTCATTTTTTCTCAAAAATACTATTCTATAATTTTTAAAGTTTAATATTAACATCAAAACAACTAAAGCTCAACTCATAAAATAATTATTTTTATTCAACGGCACTTTTACTCAAATCTCACAATTAAGTCAAACAAAGCCTAAGCCCCTACCAATCTCTTACGCCCAAGACCTCCAACCAATTTACGTATGCTTTAAGCCCCACTCAAAATCTATATATATATAATAAACTTTTTCTAAGAAAAGAAACCCTAAAACCCATAAAAGATAGAATAATCGTAATCATGATTACTTAGTATAATTTATAACCAAAATTGAAATAAAACCCCCAAAAATTTGAAAATTATTAACTATAACCATAACCAATAAATATCCCAAAAAAAGCGGGCACTATAACCTTAATGATCTAACTTCAAGATAGTTTAAATAAAAAATAAACCCAAAAGACTGTTAAAAAGTTCAATCAAGATGTCAATAATACCCCAAAGAGAAAATATTTAAAAGCCGTATACAACATCGTAAAATTCAAAGTAAGTTACATAATCGTTGCAATATCTGTCAACTTTAAATATTATGATGTATATATGCCAAGTATATGCATTTAAATGTATGTATATTAATAAATTAGTACTGGATTGGGTTTCAAGTTTCAATTTTTCCTCATCTATTTTCCATTTATTTAGCATCGAATATCAAACTTTATTGGGTTACTTTTTATAAAAATCAAACTTGGACGACGCAACGATGATATCAGTTTTGTTATTAAGCTTATCATCAGTTGAATAACAATCAATTTGATTTTAAGCCTTACCTGTTACCATCTCTCTGACTTTATCATATTACCTGCCTATTTGTTTGCTTGTGCAAATTGGCATTTGATAAGCTGTATGATGCATTAAATGCTTTCATTGACAACATTGGAGATTTGAATAATTAAGAGGGTGTTTGGTAAAGCTTATTTGAGAGTTTATAAGCACTTGAAATAATTAAAAAAAAAAAAACACCCAAAGCACAAGCAAATACTTTCTAAGTTGTGGCCTCAACCCATGAAGTATCGACACTCACGAGAGGGTCATGTGTCCTGTGTCCAATAGATGTCGGATACCGTCACTCTCTCAACACATATCAGACACGTGTCTAATACTTTTAATTTTTTTATTTTTCTCGACACTTTTCCGACAATGTCTCGACACCTTCCGACACTCTCAAGACACTTTCTAGTACGCAATTATCAAATACCGAATAATCACTAAATCAAGTGGCCAACACTTCCCCTGGACACCATACTTGCACCTTAGTTCTTGTATGTAAACATGTTTGTGTGTGTGTGTGTGATATGACATGAAGTGTTAAGTGTGTGTCATGAGGCGAGTGAACTGTTAGTTTCAAGCTATATTTTTTTAGCATGTAAAAATAGTTTACGAATATGTTAATTTTGTAATTTTTATTTTTTTAGACTGATTATATGTCAAATATTATGTATTTAGTCTTGTTTGTTCTTTTATTTGTAATAAAAATGATGTTTATTCATTTTATATGATAAATTTAAATATATTTTATGCAACGTATTCTTAACGTATCGTATCTTAATTTTTAAAAGAAAAAAAAACACGTGCGGCCGTGCCGTATCTTGCCGTGTCGAGTCTATGCTTGATAGGCCTCGACCAGAAACATTTCACTCTTTACCGTCATACTATTCCGTTTACCAGGACGATGAATCCTTCACATGTAGATAATATAACCACGTAAATGCGATTTTCTTCCCTTAGACCCAATCAATCTGTAACTATAGACAAATATTGACCAAATCGCGATCCGCAAACCAATACGAAGTACTTCAATTTTTTTTTTCTGTGTGTTTTTTACTGATAAAGAATTTATTTTAGGTAAGACTACAATGAATTTGTCACCAGATAATGACCCCCCTATATAATACAGCGGTTCATCTTATAATGTGTTTGGAATAATCTTATTTTAAGATACTTATTTTATTGAAATTTAGAAATATTTTATATAGTTTAAGATATCTTATCACATGTACCATATATTATATAATTATAAAAAATAAGATAAGATGGATTGTTTATTTCTTATAAAATAAAAAAATAATTTTATTTTAAATTTTCATAAAATGTATGATATGATTTTTTAAATTTGTGTACTCTTATTTCAATAAGATAAGTATTTTAAAATAAGACTATAACAAACAGAGCATTAATGTATGTTCTAAATTTGTTAAATGTCCAGTAATAATATTTTATAATGCATGAGGGGATAATTTCGAATTTAAGACTTTTGATCACAAAAAATTATTGCTTGATCATTTCAACCAACTTCACATAATAAAAAAAGTATAGACAAGAGAGAGAGTATACGTCTGTCACTATATGAGATTTAGTAATGAAAATTAGAAACAAAAATATATATATATATATATATATATATCGGTCATCAGATGACTCATCACTAAATATGACTTGATCAATATAGATTACATATTTCAATTGTACGATCGAAAGTACTTGTTAAAGGTCCATCTACCATTCAAGACAACCAAGAGATGGGAAATCTGGAGTACTATTGGTCCATTTCTTGTATCCACGTGGACAAGAGAAAGAAAAAATTTACATGCACGTACAGGAAAATTAATGCTAACATTGTTAAAAGTCAGGCCGCCTGGTCCCTTTACTAGAAGATTATAATTGAAATTTTTGAGAGCTCAGCTGGAGACATTTGTCAACTCACCGACGTATAAACTCAATTTGTTTATGGAATGATCAAATGACTTTTTCCTCCTCTTATTATTCAATATTAGAAGAGCCAAAATAAAAGTGGTTGGAAATTAAACTACTTTATTATTCTTTCAACTTGCATGCAGCCTCAATATAGAATATACATGCACTGTACTCATGTGGAATTAGTCTAAATATTTATTATTTATATTCGAAGTCTTAATTTAATTTACTTGGTCGTTGAGATATTGTAACTAATGAGATTTTACTATGATCTTTTGTAAGGGTTAAAAGGTAAATTTGAGAATCTATATAATGAGGGTTTTAGGAAGCTCAATTTGCATAGCAGAGTTTAATTTTAGTACCGAAATATGGCAACAATGGGGAAGGGGTCTACAATGGCCTCCTTGCTTATCAGTCTTCTAGTGGTGTTGGTGGCTCTAAGCATTCCATCAACCACTTCAGCAGACTACAAATATTTATCTCCTCCACCACCTCCACCAGTTTACAAATACAAATCTCCACCACCACCGCCTAAGGAGCATTACAAGTACAAATCTCCACCACCACCACCTAAGGAGCAATACAAGTACAAATCTCCACCACCACCTCCAAAGGAGCATTACAAGTACAAATCTCCACCACCACCACCTAAGGAGCACTACATGTACAAATCTCCACCACCACCACCTAAGGAGCACTACATGTACAAATCTCCACCACCACCACCTAAGGAGCACTACAAATACAAATCTCCACCACCTCCACCACCTAAGGAGCACTACAAGTACAAATCTCCACCACCACCACCTAAGGAGCACTACAAGTACAAATCTCCACCACCACCTAAGGAGCACTACAAATACAAATCTCCACCACCTCCACCGAAGGAGCATTACAAGTACAAGTCTCCACCCCCACCACCTAAGGAGCACTACAAGTACAAGTCTCCACCACCACCACCCAAGGAGCACTACAAGTATAAGTCTCCTCCTCCACCTCCACCAGTACACAAGCCACCACACCATCACTACTATTACAAATCTCCTCCTCCACCACCACCAGTACACAAGCCACCACCCCATCATTACTACTACAAATCTCCTCCTCCCCCTCCTCATCACTACTAAACATCCGAGCATTCATTTTAGAAGGTAATCTATTAGTTTTTTTTTTAATTAAATTGAGCCAATATTCTCGTTGTAGACTTAAATTTTTAAATAAAATAGTAATTCAATATGATATCAGACTTAAAAATAAAAAAATCTCTCTCTACAATCTTAAACTTTTACTTGTGCATGCGCAGTTGCGTACGAACTAAAGGCCACTATTCTTGCTGGAAACGAGCATAAGGAGAGGATCTGAGAACCATCATCCCCAATGCAGGCCAAATAATTTGATAGTGTGTCAGAATAAATTAAATGATTAGAAAACGCCTTTTCAGAGGACGCTTCATGCATTTTCTTTAATTTATTTTCACGTAAGTTTGATGATGCTGCAGTAGTGCATGCAATTCATGGTCCCTGTATCTGTGTCGCGTTTACGTATACTTTGTCGTACATGTATGTGAGTTTTGACTTCTCGGCTATTGCTGGAGTCTTTGGAATAAATCATGTGTTTGTATTAAAGAATTATGGTCCTCTCTTTCTTGTTATCGAAGTTTTTTTTTTCCTTTTTCTTTTTTTATTTGGACAGACGAAAGTTCTTGCAAATTAAAGAAAGATTAGTTAACTACAAATCAAAGAAATATTAAATGTAATGGATCAAATCCTTATGAGGTCGGGAAAATTATTATTATTACCTAAATTTCAAAAAACCTACATTAAGGGCCTGTTTGGATTGGTTTTTTTTTTTTTTTTTAAGGAAAAATATACTTTTTTTTAGGAAAAGTACTTTTTTTTCCTTGAAAAAGTTATATTAAATTTGTAATAACTATTTGATTTGGATTCCAAAAAAACTAAAACTCTAAAAAAAACTCAAATATAGCTTTTTTAAAAGTCAGAATTTTCAACTTCTCAAAAAAATTTATTTTTCAAAAGTTGTTAAAAAAATTCTTTTAAAAAAACCCAATTCAAACGAGTCCTTAAGTCCATTGACTTAACATGGGGCTGGTCAAACATAGCGGTGCGAAGTTTTAGTAATCTTTCCACATTATAAAAATTTTAAATAGTATGAAAAAAGATAAAAATATAAAATCCCATCTCAATTTCACTCGATCCAACAAGTTCAAACTGAAATTTTTTGTCTCAATTCATGGCCTCAATGAGACCAAAATGACTTCCCTACTAAAGAACCCAAAATATAAATATCTTCGCATGCATGGAAAACAAAAACAACAAATCTATAACTATATTCATTAAACGAATAAGATTAGGTAAAGAAGTTACATCAAAACTATTGACGAGGTTTTCGAATGCCTTGGACAAAAATATGCTGCAAAAAGAACATAACTTCAAACAAACATACACATTAGTCACTATCGCAAGTGGCTCCCCAGTTGTCTACTTTTCTTCATCAGAGATTCAAAATTAAAACCAGTGGCGGAAACAAAGGGACAATCATGGAGAATGGCTCTCTAGTCCAAAAAAAAACAGATTTTTCTAATTTTATGTACTTGTTCCTCTTTATTACATGGGTTGTTCCTCTTACTTGATAGATTCTCGTCTTTAAGTTTCTCATACTGAGTTTGAAAAAATAAAACTATTATACTAATATTTAAAAGGTAAACTATTAAAGGTAATGGTTTACTTAAAATTTAACATAACTTCGCAGTTTATATGAAATCGCAAATATAGTGAAAATTTAAATTATTTTGAATGGTTTTTAATAATAATGTTATCTAACTCTTTATCGAAATTTTTCTCAGCAAGTTTTGGGGTTTGATATTTTTATTAATTTTTTATTCCGGTAATAACATTTTTGATATAAAAAGAAGAATTATGATCCTCTCATAATACTAGTTCTCTTATACTGATATGAGGGGGAAAAAACCCTTAATCATTCACAGTGATATACATGCAATAACTTAAGAATAAATTCTTTATGTTTTTTTATGATATGAAAGAGCAACTGAGAGTAACTTAAGATGCCAAAGGGATGTAACACTTCTATATATGATTGAAGGGGGTCAATAAATGCGGAAGAATTACTTCTTAAGATTATACGTACTTAATTGTATTTGGAAATAAGAATTTTCTTTTTCTTTTTTGGATTTTTATGATGCATAATGCTTATATTATAATCTAATGAGAATATGTGTGCGTGTGTGTGTGTGTGGGAATACCTAATCTTGATAGTGTATTTGTATTATTTTTTTGGATAGGATATCTTATTTAAAAAAGTTATTGTTTCTTTGAGTAAAAATCTGCTCTCTTTTCCTCGTTGTTAGATTTTTTACTCTGTCACTGAAAAATAATTATATTTTTAATATATGATTATTCTGAATTTCATATGCTATAACAAATGAAGAATGAATATATTGGTCGAAAGTAACCTAAAAAGATCCTCGATTGCATAAAGGTGCTGGTATTAAAATGATAATATTCACGAAAGTAATTCTGAATGTTCTCGTAGAAATAAGTTGCTAAAGTTGTAGTTAGGTAAATAGCCTAAGTAAGCCCTTACGTGTTTGCTTTGATCGACACTATGGTCCTTTACGTTTTAATTTGGACACTTTAATCTTTTAGGTTTCTCTCGACTGAAGCCTTTACTTCAGTTCTCAAGTTCCATCCAATTTTTAACGTTTTACACATGTGATGAGTACGTGACATGTATTTTGGCTGAAAAACGAGGGCATATTGGAAATTTGCCTTATAGACAATATCATGAGTAATACCTTAAGGTTAAGTTTGGTATGCAGGAATGGCCTGGAATGGAATTGTCATTCCAGCATCTCATTCCCTTTCTTTTGCTTGGTGGAACTAATTGAAGTAGAAAAGCCCATTCTCGTAAAATGGCCTTTTGAGAAAAAAATAAAAAAACCTATTCCTTACCCAAACTTAAGGAATGAGTATCCCAACTTAAGTTGGAATCATAAAAAATAAAATAAAAAATAATTTATTATGCCCTGTTTAAATCTTCAATTGTTATAAACAAATGAAAAATGAAAAAAGAAAAAAGTAAAAAAATAAAAATACACATGTTTTTTTTTAAAAAATTTTAACTCTTTTTCACCCAAAAAAATAGGTGTACTTTTATTGGATAATTAACTTTTCTCTCAATTATGTTAGAAGAGTAAATAAATTGAAATATGATGATAAAAATAAAAAATAATTAAACAAATAATGCTATGTTTTATCATTGATTAAAAGACAGAATATTTTAATTTATGTTAATATTGCATAAAAATAATTATGGAAGTACAAGTCTAAATTTATGCCAAATTAAAGAATAAGTGTATTTTGGTTAATTGAATTGATTTTTGTTTTGTTCTAATTTTGTTTTAAAATAATTTTACCAAATATATCAAATAAGATAGTCATTTCATTCTAACTTTTTTTTTTTATAGTTTTAACTAAACATAAGAAAAAAAAAAGTATTCTATGACTATTCTACTTTGAATTCTTTTCTGTCTTAAACTACTATTCTTTTTCAAACAATTTCATAATACTAAATGGACCATAAGTTCGTCCTTGTTAAGGCTTTGGACCTTTACGTTTCAACGGGGAGACTTTAGTCCTTTAGGTTTGTCCGGACTCCATTTCCCAAATTAATTCTTTTGCATTTTATACACGTGCGTAGCATATAACTCAGTTTTGGCTGAAAGACAAGGGCAGATTTGGAAATTTGTCTTAGATCGTGGCTGGCCCTTTTTCTGCTGCATCAGCTTAATCAATTTCCCATTATACTTCTTCACATTCTCCGGCGTAGCTCCAACCTCGTCAGCGTCAGCCTTCGACGGCCACCCAGTTTTCGATATCACTAGACACACATTCTTCTTGTACGCAATCTTCTCCAACGCTGAGCGAACAGCATCGATCTGATCAGCAAACAACATGTATCATAATATAAACGCGAAACTGGATCAAATAGACTAAAAGCACGAGCTTCAATTTCATGAAACTCAACAGATCGTCTTCCTCGTGATCTGCATTTCCGCTTCCGATTAGGTCAGCAACATGGATTTCGTTGCTGGCAACACACGAGTCACATGCTAATCACATTTATAAAACGTTAAAATTTGGACGGAATTTATGAAATGGAGTAACAGCTTCAGTCGGAAGAAATTTAAGGGACTAAAATGCCCAAATCAAAATATAAAGGACTCAAGTGTCAATCAGAATAAACATAAGGGATTATTTATGGTATTTACTCTAGGACAGATTTTCGAATATGCCCTCTTTCTTCAGCTAAAACATGCATCGCGTGCTCATCACGTGTGTAAAACACTAAAAATTGGACAAAATTTGAGAATTGGAATAACGGCTTCAGTTGAGACAAACCTAAGGGACTAAAGTGTCCAAATTTGAAATGTGAAGGACCGAAGCGTCAATTAGAGCAAACAAAAGGGATTATTTAGGATATTTACTCATTGTAGTCTTGAAAATGTTTTAAATAATTCTTAATTTGGTCCTTTAAATTTCATCACATTAGCTTCCCTCAAAAAATATGATGTAAAAAATTTAGAGGGTCGAGGAAAATTTTTGAACAAGAATGATAAAGTTTCACTTCACCACTTTTAAGAACTCTTAAGGATCCTTAAAATCAAATAATGGTCCAAGACCTTATATAGTGTACTTGAGTTTTGAGAATTTTTCATGTGGAATATCTATATATTTTAACGCCGCCTCATGTGTAATCTAAAATAGTGTATGCACTACATTGATAGTGGGTTGAACTTAGTTGGCCGTGTGACCCACGAACAATGCTTGCATCACTTGGATATGGACACGTGACTTGGAAAAATGAATGGGTTGCCAGAACGGGAACAAATGCAACTTTGGTAGGGTGCTTGCAGGGACAGGCCCCCACAATTCGGGCTACCACGTGAATAGATGTGTGATATAAATGAGTTGAACGGGTCATATGTGGACATATGTGTAATGCAAAGACTAGACCAAAAGTACAGGTCTACTCCCGTGTAAAGAGTTTCTGAGATTCCATCATAAAAACTAATTGATCAATATGAGTAGTGGTTTAAGACTTTATATGATGTACTTAAATCTTGAGAATTTTTCATATAGGACATATGTATATTTTAACACCAATACTATTCCCTTCACGTGGTCAAACTACCTACAAAGAATAAACACACAGATAGGGGACTTTCTCTTTGGTTATTCTGTAACTATCAAGTTGGTAGAAGAGTTCTCGTGGGCAAAACAAGTGTGTTTAAAGTATAGCTTTTGAGTTAATTTGTCTTATCTCTATTAGGGGTGAAATTTACAATTTATAAACTTTGGCAAGTGGCTTTGGATGACATTACTGTGACTTTTTAGCCTTCTTACCAAGTGGCAAGTGGTAGGCAACTGAGTGAATCCCAACTCCAATAGAGCCATGTCAACTATGCAAACAAATTAGTTCTTCGCTTAAAAGCACTTGTTATGCCATAACCTCATTAATGAAGTTGATGTCATTCCTGAGCATGGCATGATTACTCCTCCTCTAGAGGATTAGACTACCCTGAAGTGCTTTTGGTGTCAGACCACATTAGTGGTCCAGTATATAAAGAAGCTGAAGTTCCATCATAAAAACTAATTGTTTAAAACGAGCAGTGGCCCAGAACCCTTATAAGGTGGTCTTAGATTTTATTATTTTTTCATGTGGAGAAATGCACATTCCAACACCCTCGTCACGTGTGCCCTGGAACGAGAACCAAGAATGCCAAGAATGGGATTAAACCGAACGAGCTAAAGCAGTAATCCCACGAACTAATAACCGAAGATCAAATGAGCTAAAAAGTAGAGATGGGACAGACATGTATGATGTGAGGAACTAGCGAAGACCCAGCTCTGATACTATGTTAAGAATCATTAAGGTTCAACCATAAAAACTAATTGATTAATATAAGAAGTGGCCCAGGACAACCAAGAATGCTAAGAATGGGATTAGGCTCAACGAGCTAAAGCAGGAATCGGAGCTCGATTGGTTAATACGAGGAGTGGCCCAGGACAATTAAGAACACCAAGAATGGGATTAAGCTCAACAAGCTAAAGTAGAAATCCCATGAACCAAGAACCGGAGCTCAAACCAGCTAAAGATCAAAGATGGGTCACACGTGCAGAGATGGGTCACACATGTATGACACATGGAACTATACAAGATCCAGCTCTGATATCATGTTATGAATCACTAAAATTCTATCATAAAAACCAATTGGTTAATAGAGGAGTGGCCTAGGAATAGAGTTGGCAAACGAGCACCCATAGGTCAACCCCAACCCGTTTATGGCGAGGTATATGGGTTAACGGGTTAGGCTGAGTCAACTCATTTATCAAACAGGTCAGGAATATTAAAATCCTAAACCAACCCTAATGGGTTGATGGTTTAGGCGAGCCACTTTGGCCGATTCGTGGGTCATTTTTGGTTATACGGGTCGTTTTGGTGAGTTATGTGGGTTCATGGTTCATTTTGGCAGGTTAGACAGGTAATTTTTTATGTATTCGCGGGTCACCTATGGGTTGACCCAACCTGGCCCGCCTATTTGGCGGGTTAAGTCGGGTTGACCAGTTTGTTTGGCGAGTCATTAATCCCTTAACCCTAACCTCTTTTTTTTTTTTTTTTCCCCTGGTTAGGCGGGTCAACCCGCGGGTCTTAACCCGTTTTGCCACATCTACCCAGGACTCTTATTAGTTGGTATTAGATTTCATTATTTTTTTCATGTGAGAGGAATGCATATTCTAACATGATGCCCCCTCTAGTGATGGTTTGGAATTTTCTCTCATTAATATGCTTCGTGATTTGGTGTCCCTTGCTAAATCCTGCAATTGTCAGTTGAAGTCCTTTTAGGGCCTGTTTGGATTGGCTTTTTTTCCAGGAAAGAGCACTTTTTTCCCTGAAAAAGTTATATTAAATTTGCAATAATTATTTGATTTGATTTTTAAAAAAGTTGAAACTCTGAAAAAAGCTCAAATACAACTTTTTTTAGAAGCCAGAATTTTCGACTTCTCAAAAAAAGCTATTTTTCAAAAGCTGTTAAAAGAAGTACTTTTGAAAAAAGTCAATCCAAACGAGCCCTTAATAGTACACGTAACACTATGATACACGCATGTATAAAAAGGTATGGGCTCTTATAAGCATTTAATCAAGACGATTAGGCATCACTGAAGGTGACTGTTTATTTCATTGTCTTGATTTTGGTGAAAACTAACCCTTAAGATGGGACCAAGGGAAATAGATGGTCTATCAACTGGGCATTCAAGGGCCAGACACATCTAAATCTACTTATTATCATGCTTCTAAATATAGTCAAGTAGTTACACAACGTTCTCACAGACAATCATAAAAGTAACGTGAAACAAACTCACATCTAATAATGGCACATAACAGTTAATCATTACATTTGCAATAATTTTCATTGCTTAATCAAGAACTGGGAATCTACGTTACATTGAAAAGACTATTATTACCTACTAAGTTAATTTCATCAAACTAAACCTTAGTGTTGAAAATGCGGAGATGGATCTTGAATGAAATATTTGGGCACCAATTATTATAGTATTATAATGATTATATGAAAATGTATTTAAAAATTATCAAAATACATATATACTTTTCAAATTCAAATAACATAAAATGTTATCTATACTAATAATTTTTAAGAGTAAATACAAATCATACTAGCACAATGACATACCTCAGTACAATACTTTACAATATTCTTTTACAAAGAAATAATAATAACGAATTGAGGAGAAATTTCTACATCAATTAGCAAGAATAAATTAGCCACATGTGTAAGGTAAATGAAAAAAAAGATTATTAAATTGTTAGGACAAAAAGGAAAAAGAGAAGAGTGTAATATTGAAATGTTGAATTAAAAGACTAAAAGAGAGAAAGGGAGCTAGAGGGAATTAAATTGTGTTGTTGGGGGGCCAATGATGAAAATTTTAGTATTTTTTTCAATATATATTATAAAACACACACACACACATATATCCTTTTTAAATTTATTTATTTTTCTTTTTTTTTTTGGTTGTTTGGGTGGGGGGCGCTAAAAAGGTCTACTGATTTTGACATGATACCAATACCCTTCTTCTTTCTTTCTATTAATACAATAATTACACTAACATTTTTTTACAAATTTTATCTTTCAAATAAAGTGATAATTTAATAGTTTTTTAATGTATGCATGTATGCATGTACGCGAGAGTGTAAGCAGAGTGTGTAAGCAGATGATAAGATACATAAAAAGCTGCAAAAGATATATCTAAAGGAGTTTTTTTTACAAATAACACAAATTAAATAATAAATTTCAAAAATAGCCTTGTTTTTTGTTGGATTGCAAAAATAGCACTTTCGATTTTTCAATAAACGAAATCGGGTATTCAAAAAACGAAAACGTGCAAAATATACACGTAATCGTAACGTAAGAATTTTCGGCTATTGAATAGCCGATTTCGGCTATTGAATAGCCAAAAAATCTCTTCTCAACGGCACAATATTTAATGCCCTCGATTTTCACTCTTTCGGTTTTTGAATAGCCGAAATCGGCTATTCAAAAACCGAACGTTTTGCTATATATACTCTTCTTCCCCACCTGATCTCAAAGCAATTCCCCCCCTTACCCCACGTTTTTTAGCCATAAAACTCAAAATCTCACTCAAAAAGCTTCAAACCTTGGATTTTGCTTCTTATTGTAAGTTTTTTAAGTTTTTACCAATTTAAAGTATTGTTTTTTTACGTTTTCTTCAAGTTATTTCATGTAATGCATGTTTCACATGTATGTATAGTTGTATGTATCGTATTTATGTATATATTCATGATGTGCATGTACATATATGTTGTGCATATTTATGTTACATATAAACATCTGCCAATATGATTGTTGATGTTATTGTTGTGTAGTTTAGTTTAAGATGTCGATATTTGAATCACTACATTGAAATTGTTATTGTTACTGTCAATATAATAATAATAAAAATTTTGATAATAATAATAGTAATTAATTATTAGTGTTATTATTATTAATATTATTGGATTATTATTATTATTATTAGTTTTATTATTATTATTATTATTATTATTATTATTAATGTTTTTTTATTCATATTCTTATTCTTATTGTTATTATTATTAGTTTTATCATTATTATTATTAGTTTTTTTTAATATTTTTCTTATTCTGATTGTTATTATTATTAGTTTTATCATTATTATTGGTACCACTATTATTAATATTGTTATTATTTTTATTAGTATTAGTTGTATTATTGTTATTAGTATTGGTATTTTTGTTATTATTATTACTATTATTAGTTTAATTATTATTATTACAATTATTAGTTTAATTATTATTATTATTCTTATTCTTATTCTTATTATTGCTATTACTATAATTATTATCAATTTTATTATTATTATTATTATTATTATTATTGCTATTATTATTGGCATTATTATTATTATTTATTACTATTATTGGTATTATTATCATTTTTGTTAAAATATCTTTTATTATTCTTCTTTTTAGTGCTATTATTATTATTATTATTATTATTGTTGTTATTGTTGTCATTTGTATTATTTGTTTTATTATTATTTTGAGTAGTAGCAGTAGTAGTACTAGTAGTAATAGTAGTAGTCTTAGTAGTTGTCTTTTTTCTTCCTATTATTATTATTATTATTATTATTATCAATAGTAGTAATTTTATTATTATTTTTATTGGTATTAGCTTTATTATTAGTTTTTTTATTCTTATTCTCATTCTCACTGTTGTTATTATTATTAGTATTCTTATTGTTATTATTAGTAGTTGTATCATTATTAATGTTATTATTATTATTAGTTTTATTATTATTATTATTATTATTATTATTATTATTATTATTATTATTATTATTATTATTAGTTTTTTTAATCTTATTACTATTCTGATTGTTATTATTATTAGTTTTATCATCATTGTTGGTACTATTATTATTATTATTATTATTATTATTATTATTATTATTATTATTATTATTAATGTTATTATTGTTATTATTATTTTGAGTATTATTATGATTATTATCATAATAATTTTTATTAACATATTTACTAATCAATTCATTTATTGTTCGTAGGTAACGCTATGGCCCAGAGACCAGTACCGGAGGATACATCCCTTCTCGTTCACTATGCTCAGCACAGGACTCATCTGATGAAGAGCAGCACATATATGAGGGAAGTCCGAGTATCCAGATGCGATAAGCATCTATATGACGAGCCTGAGCATCCTCGTGTTCAGGAAGCACTGGCCACTGCAGGATTTTATGGGTGCTATGCAGCCGGTGGGCAGGAGTTTTATTATCCTATGCTTACTGCCCTAGTTGAGCTGTGGAGGGTAGAGAAACACACATTCCACCTCACTTGTGGAGAGGCCACCATCACACTGTAGGACGTAGCTGTCTTATGGGGTTTACTCGTATAGGTGCGCTTATGCCGGAGATTGGTAAGGCACGACGCACAGTTGTCGAGTAGCAACAGCTATTCCATGATGTATGTGGGGCAACACTTCCTCCGGACGCCATTAATGCGAGAACCAGCAAGGTGAACTTGCATGAGTTGAGACATGTATACAGGTCGACGCGTCTAGAGGAGTGCATCCAGGAGCAGGCTCAGCATCGTGCCGGTTTGTGGATATTCTCCTTCTTGAACTGCCATCTGTTTGCTGACGCCAGTGGCAACCTGGGAGACATGAACTGGTTGTCTGAGTTGTACGCCTTTGGGAATATTAGACAGTTGAATTGGGGCGCTGCAGCACTTGCATCCATCTACCATCAGTTGGATCTATATGCATACAGTGATAGAGTGAATTTATGCGGCGGCTTTAGTCTGATGCAGGTATCATATATATTTCATACTGGATCTATAAAATTTCTATGAATAGCAATGTTACTAACGTATTGGTTTACGTGCAGTGGTGGCTGTTCGATAGGTTCGACATTTTAGGCCTAGACTCCATCCGCCGCCAGCACGGCAAGCGCGGCGATCACACCCGACTGAGGGTAATTGGGTTGGGTTACCGGGGAAGCCCCGTGGTGCCATATATCAGCAGCTGAAGCAGTTTCGAGATACTGCTAACGGCGGTTTGTTGGTGATTCGCGATGCATTGAACAAGATGCAGCCGGATTAGGTATGATAAGCATATTCTTTTCCAGCTGCATATTACATATACTCTTTAACTTAATAACTATTTAACTTATTTGGGCAACAATATCGGCATCACAGTTTGATTGGGAGCCGTACATGAGCACTATGGACTAGCTGCCACTGTATTGCACGGAGGGGTCTGAATGGTAGAGAGCATGCGTCCCACTGCTCTTGGGACAGATGGTTGAGTATCACAGACCCAACAGGGTTTTAAGGTAGTTTGGTTCGCGCCAGTCGATCCCAGACGCACCGCTGCCGTTGACGACAGTGGACCACATACGAGGAAGAGAGAAAATAAAGGATCTTATTGAGTTAGGTCAGTTGCGTGGTCTCTGGGATCAGCAGCGGAAGGTGATCGCCAAGGAGAGCGCAGATGTACTCCCATTGTCTCAGTATATGCAGTGGTACCGGCGTCACTCTATCACCGTCATCGGTCAGTCGTTGTTGGAGCAGACGTATACCGGCTACCAGACACAGTCCCGGGACATGGATCGCTTGGTAAGTAGAGTATAACAACGTCATCATGATTTTTGTAATAACGAGGATGTAAATATTATGTATTGTAATAATGATGTGCTCTGTGTGCAGGCCAGTACCATGGGTACCGTGTATCACCACCTACATCCCGGGTACCAGCAGCATGCGCAGGGTACATTTTCTTCTGCGAGCTTCTGGCTAGAGATGTACTGTGTACTCGGCGGATCGGCGAACATTGACACGAGCACGATGCAGTATGTGCTCGATACCCCCACATACTTCGATGTCCCGCCGCCAGCGCAGCCGCATATCCCGACTTCATCACAGCCAACACTGCCACAATCCACGCCCACATGGCCTTACCCGCCGACACAGTGGAATATCCCAGCATATTGGACGGGTCAGCCCACGCAGCTATCCCCGTTCTTCACACAGCCCACTCAAGCCACCCCCAGCCCCTCCACTCATTCAGCGCAGCCATCTTCGTCTAGCCAGGGCATTGGGGGGTCGTCTGGGTCCTTCCAGCACCGTTTAGGCAGCTAGCCCTTCTTCTCGTTCATGACGACCCCATTCGTGCCTATCCAACCTGCGCAGCTTGGTAGTGGATCTGGTCTGCAGAGGATTGGGCAACCCCCTGATGATACGTTGCGAGTTGAGGATTATCTTCATGACGACCCACAGGTTGAGACTCAATCGTCACAGCCACCGGAGGTGCAGCCCGACACGCAACAGGCCTAGCCATACGGCCAGCAGGAACAGGCCGAGCAGGTCCAGCCAGACCCTCTGTAGGTCAAGCATCATGGACACCGCCAGGCTAGGCAGGGACCGCGGAAGAGGAAACCCCCGCACGATCAGGGTCCGAGCAGGCAACAGCCCCCACGAGAGAAGAAGGGACACCCTCCAGATTGTGGCACCGGACATCATAGGGCTTAGGTATCGGTGGGTGGTTTTGAGTGTATATGTACATGTCATTGAGATGCACTTTTGTTATTATTTATTTCTTTTTTTTCTTATTATCATGTCTTATCGTTTTACATAATATCAAATGTTCAAAAGCTAGTTAATATGCCATCATAACAGAGGTTCAATCACCGATGAATATGACATAACAACAAAGGTTCAATCACCGATGAATATAACATAACAACAAAGGTTCAATCACCAACGAACATTACAAAATAGCAAAGGTTTAATCACCGATGAATAACACAAGTTAAAAAATATGACATAATAACACAGGTTCAATCACCTTGTACAGTTTAAACGGTTGTGCCTTGCCTGATGACAATTCGAACACCTTCTCCGACCAACTTGATCCGACTGGTCCATTTCGTTGGGGATACGTCTACCACCTAGTCTACCTCTCCTTCTTTGGCGTAATCGTGTTGGATTGGGCACTAGTTGCCATGTGGGTGCTGATGGCCAGTAATCCTCATGTCCCAAAGGCTCGAACGGCATTGAGTATGTTACAATGTACGCTGCCACCGTATATTCCTCTGGTATTAACCCATCGATTGGTTTGTTTAGATAACGTGCTAATGCGTGTGCATGCGAATACGGCGCATGATACGCTATCCATTTACCACAAGTACATGTCTTCTCGTTGAATTTCACAACTTGTGTTGGAGGTCTTTCAGTGAATGACGCCGGTAAACGCCCGACCTGTGCCGTACAAGTTAGGAAGTGGAAATTTAAAATACAGTGATGGTGTGAATGAGACTCCCGCTTCTCAAAAAGTTCCCTTGTTTTACTTGGGAGCAGCGTTTGTTGTCCAACCAAATAGCTAGCATTTATGGATCGATTGTAGAAGTATTCCACAAATTTTATGAAAGTGTGACTGACTAACTCAGTTATCGGTAAGCATCTTGTACCAACAAGAACACCATTAAAACATTCGACACTGGTCATCGTCATCATACCCCAACGGGCCCCTCCATCTGAAGAAAGGGTCCAAAGTTCCTTGTCGATTTTAGATAAATAGTCGTACGCCTTCCTCCCAACACCATCAGGTGTGGGGTCAACTTCAAGAATTTTTTGCATAATTGCATTATTCTTGTGAACTTGATGTTATTTTCCAGCTACCCAACACAAGTCTTTGACGTACTGGTTTTGACAATGCTTCATGACGTTGCTTTTCAGATGGCGAAGGCAAATACGATGTTTTACACGTAAATGCCCGACTGACGAGATATTTTCCATAGCAGCAAGTATCCCTAGGTGATGATCAGATATTAAACAAACCTCTTCCATATCATGGAGAAAATGCTGCCGCACGAGCCCTAGAAACCATGCCCAACTATCTGTTGTCTCAGCATCAACTATGGCAAATGCCAACGGTAAAACTTTTCCTGTTGCATCTATCGTCAGTGACGTCAGAAGATGACCCTTGTATGGGGCTCGTAAGTGGGTATCATCGAGCGTCATCATAGGTCGACAATGCTTCCATGCAATGATGCACGGTGCAAAAGCCCAGAAAACATAGTCGAAAATTTTGTACTCTGCCGTCGAACCCGGAAAGAACTTGTAAGTTACGATCGTCCCCGGATTCTTTCTCTTCAAAGCTCTAAAGAACCGTGGAAGGGATTGATATGAGGTGTGCCAATCGCCGTATACAAGTTCGATCGCCTTATTTCGCCCACGCCTTGCCTTCCCGTAAGATATATCAGCCTAGAGTGCCTCGAAATCAGGTTTATGTTTTACAAAATGTCTTACCATAAATCCGACCAAATCAACGGTAAGATTTCTGTGCCCACACCGTCTGTTATGAGCTAGGCAATTGTGTACCCTGCAGTACTTTATAATCTCGAATTGTCGGTGCGTGAATTTTTTAGTGGCACACAAGTACCATCTACATGGATTATCGCGCCTGCTACTCTTGCAAGAAGTGACGTACAAGCTCGGTGTGGACCGGTCAACTGAGTACTCTCTTTGTATGCTGACTGCGTACATCTGTACGGCCCGCTGCGCATTTTTTTTTGTAGGAAAAACCATGCCCAATGCAAGCTCCTTATTATCTGGGTTCCAAACGGGCTTGCTTGCTGGTATATCCATGCTATCCATGTAGTACTCCTGCGTAGCAGTTTGTAACTCATCATTATCTAACTCCTCCACCGTAGGTACGCCACCGCTGCTTGGACTACCTTCTATGTTAGAGTTTGTATATTTATCATATTCATCATCATCGTACCATGCATTTTGTTGGTTCAACTCCACATCCTCGTCATCTTCTTCGGGCTCGGATTGAAATGTGTCCATATTCAAGTCAAACGTCGCATGCGAGCCTCCGGCATGTGATGTCCCAACCACATTATTTATTTCCCGAGGAGTCACGTTTAAGTTGAAAGACTCCGGCACGGTCGTCGCCATGTCGTCGCCTGCGTCTTGGTAACATGTAAAATTTTCATTCAGATCGGGGACACCCTCGTCATAGGGAGTACCACTGACTGTCTGAGGAATATACATGTCATTCGTGTCTACGTCCACAAAAACATCTACCATGCACATATAATTGGGATGACAAGCAATCTCGTACATGTCCCGCAGCTCTTCATCGGAAATGACTGCACTAACGCTGAAATACGGATATTGGGAGTTGATGAGTGCTAATTGAAAACGATAATGCAACACAACTCTGTCCACGCCGTAACGCAAATTGAGCTTCTCATAAACACAGTAAACGAACTCATCGTATGACGTTTCTTCTGTTATTTTGACTTTGCCCCTTGGCTTTGCAGTCTCGTACTGTACGCCGTAAGGGCCGTTGATTTTTTGGCCTCCATAATGTAAAATAACGGTTACTGCGTTTGGATTCATATTATTTTCAGGATTTGCTACCAAAAATTGGGTGGTTTACAAATAACCAAGTGTTTTTTTGCTAGTGATATGCTAAGAAAAAAAAAACGAAGCGATGTGTGCAAGCAACGTGAAGGAGGAGGGGGTTTATATAGCCATTCGTGATGTTGAGTTCGTTAGTTGAATATCCGAAATATAGATTTCGGCCATTCAAAAAATGAATATGACTGCCACTTTGTCAGTCACGTATTGATTGATGGGAAGTAAGAATGACGGCACAAAATTTCGGCTATTCAATAGCCGAAATTTGCTGTTCAAAAACCAATCATCTGCCAGGGGGAATATATTCCACACCATTTTTTGGCTATTCAATAGCCGAATAATTTTTTGATTTTTCAATACCTGATTTCGGCTATTGAATAGCCGAAAATGGGTGGGGCCTATTTTTCACGTTTTCGTTTATTGAATACCCGATTTCGTTTATTGAAAAACCGAAAGTGCTATTTTTGAAACACGAACAAAAACAAGGCTATTTTTGAAATTTATTATTTAATTTGTGTTATTTGTAAAAAAATTCTTATATCTAAACATGTCCAGAGGCAATTTACTGTCAGCTGCTGCATATTATTAAAAGAACTGTTAGCAAATCAAAGAGGCTATATAGCAGCTTAGCTTTAATTTTTAGGCTCCGTTTTATATATTTTATTTTTCATTCTTTTGGAAACAAGAGAAATTACATACCGCGTTTCCTAAACCAGCAATATGTTGAGAAATTATCAACATTAAAGCAAACAAACATTAAACGTTCTGCAAGTAAATATATAAAATAAGCATGACCCGCTTAATGTTGAATAATGGAATGGTTGGGACAAAAGAAAAAACAAAAGGGAAAGGAAAGAGGATTACTATTCGGGTTTAATGGAGGGTGCAATTGATTAATCGAGTTCTACCATTTTGTGCTACACTTAATTATGACAACGGAAAGACTTCATCGATAATCTAGACAAAATATTTTCCGTTGATAATTCATAAAAGATTATTTTGTCAAAAAATTTGTCTCTAATCCGTCAGTAATTGTCAACAAATTTAATGCCTGTCAGTAAAATCCGTCATGTGCAGGTGTTTTTCTTTGTAGTAACCCGAATCCATTACTATATACCCCATGAATGGAAAGGAATGAAAGGAAATAATCAATGCAAAATTCATTTTTGTCCATATAATTTTGTAGTTTAAGAGGTCATGAGCTATTATTTTTCCAAAGTCCGCAGCTAAGCATTAGACAAAAAATAAGTGACAAAGGTAAATTAATGTGCCACCTTTCTAAAAGAATTATACAGATGTAATAATTCAAGTCTAAAGAAAAAGCTCATCCTCAAAAAATAATATGTTCGATGAAATACTCTTGAACTTAAGAATCACTTATAAGAAAGAGAGATTTGAAAAATCATTATAATAGAGTAAAAGACTACTAACCACAAAATGTATTTTGCATTTTGCTATCTGGATTATATCATTCGCGAGAGATCCTTGCAATTTTTCTTTCGTTTATGAATTTCATCTGATTTACTAAAAGGTTGTTTGAATTAGCTTATGAAAAACCTAAGTTAAAGTAATTTTGCCTTAAAGTGACTTTTACGTATTTTCTTTTTTTTTATGTTTGAATTTAAACAATTTTCTATTTGAATAAAAGTTTCGATTATTACAAAAATAAACACTTGCTTATTTGATTAAAGTAATGCAGAAAGCAAAACTTATATATATATATATATATATATATATATATATGACCATTAAAGATACAAAAACAGATATTAGTTAAAACACAATATCAATATAACTATTTGGTTATGTTAACATATGTATTATTAAGATATTATAAGTAAGTTCACAACATAAACATAGCGTAATGTAACTTTTTACAGAATTAATCAAGACATAAATTTCATTTTACAAGTAAGCACACTGTCACGCCCTGCCGATGGAGACGCCACATGGGCAGCAAGATGACAAGACCGAGGCTTGTACGGAGGCACATGTGGCACTTTCTAGTGCTAGGGCAACCCCGATGGTGCAGCATGCAAGCAACCATGTGGCAAGGATGATAAAGCTTGAAAGGATGTACGCATGACACTTCTCTCCAGGAAGGATCTAGAAGATATACTAGATAAAGGATAATATCAAATCCCCTTTGATTGAGGGATTATGGTTTGAGATTGGTTGTAAATATCCCATAATTAGGGTAGAATCTTCTAGAATCACATATTAGTCATTAGATTGAAATGATCTTAGCCATTCATTAGATTACAAGCATGTATAAATAGCCTAACATTTTCATTTGTAAAGGACAGAGAAAAGCTTGAGAGCAATACAAAAGTCTTATTCTCTCAACTCTTTACTTCCGCTGCTTTATTATTTACTTTGCAAAGCCTTTTGTTCGTGGTTTTTAGGCTGACTTAGCCACTTTTGCTGTAGAAAAGTGTCTAAGCGCCGCACACAGCGCTTAGGTTAGGCTAAGGGCGTGACAAGTGGTTACCAGAGCCAAGGTTACATGCAAGGTGTTTGTAATTTTGCTCCTTTGAAGGATGTCTTCTTCAGGTATTGAGAAGAGCGTTGATGCTGGTAATGACGAGAGAGGAAGGGAAGTCCTACTCCCTCTTACAGCAGCCAAAGGCAATAAGAGGGGAAAGTCTCGTGATGTGCAAGCTGCTTTCGAAGCATGTTTGACAAGGGCAGAAGACGTTGTTGCTGATTTCATGCAAGAATGTCAACAACTTGGGTTTGATGATGAGGAGGCACTAAGTTTGGGGGACCTCTGTCAGGAACTCAAAAACCTTCAAGCTCAAGTACAAACGGCAGAAGAGGCGGCTAAGAATGCACTAATTGAGAAAGAAACCATTGCCGATTGGTTGCAGGTTAAGATTACCGAGCAAGATTGCAAGATGGTTAAACAAGACAAGATCCTTGAGGAGATGAAGAAAGATTGGGCTATGTGTAGAGAGGCAATAGCCCGTGGCGCGTCAACCCACCATGTAGCACCAAAGGTGGATGTGACAAGGCCTAGTCCCTACAACGGGAAGCGCGAAGCCAAGGAGGTGGATAACTTATTTTGGCAGATTGAACAATACTTTGATGCGGTTGGGCTCGAGGAGGATGTATATACCCAATTCTACCCTGAAGAGGCCGAATGGGAAGCTCGTGACAAGCTTAGAGTCCTGAAGCATATAGGGACCATACATTAATATGTTCAAGAATACATCTCCTTTAAACTTTAGGTACGTAATAAGCCCGATTATGATCACATGTATGACTTTATCAAGGGTTTGCAGCCATGGGCACAACAAGAAGTACGAATGAGAAAGCCCAAAACCTTCACTCAAGCGGTTGTCATGGCCGAGTCCTTGATAGAGGTAAAGAAAAAAAACAACCCCGCTAAACCCCCGGGAGATTTGATGGAAAACGGTGAGGAGGACGAGAGTCCCAAGGGGCAAGACAAGGATAGACATGGGAGACAACTTTTCCACAAGGACGAGAAGAGAGATAAGAGATCCATCAAGTGCTACTTTTGTCTCGGTTCCCATCCATGGAGAGAGTGTCCAAGAAGACAAACACTCAACATGTTGATTGAGGAACGTGAGAAGGTCGGTGAAGCACAAATCGGTTCTCTTCAGTTGTTGAATGCTTTGAATGCCAAAATAACACCAAAGGCTACATCAAGGGGTGGTTTGATGTACATGGAGGCATTGATTCAAGGGAAGCTCTCTAGGGCCATGTTGGACGCTAGAGCTTCTCATAATTTCATGGTAGAAGACGAAGCCAAGAGATTGGGACTTACTCTTAACAAGTCGCAAGGGTCCCTCAAGATTGTCAATTCTGCCAGGAGAACACCCCTTGCATGGTCTCGGCGAAGATCCAAGCGAGACTCAAAAAGAGACAACTTTCGACCCTCCAGGTGGACAAGAGAGTTCGACAAAATGAGGGGGCTTGCTTAAAAGTCATGAAAGGAGCGAATAAGGGTGAACATGTGGCAAATAAGACATCAAAGAAGGCCATCAAAGGCTGTGAGAAGGTGGAAGAGTTCACATCACCCTTGGTAAAAAAGAAGGCACTACCTATAGAAAAGGTAGACCTTTCATGTGATGCAACCCATGATGCCAAACCAAAGAGGAGGGCAACCATACGTGACGAGACACAAATTTCCCTCAATCTCCACGGGAGCCGAGCAATGGGCAAGAAGCCAGTTGAAGTAGAAACAAGTCAACGGATCCTTGCTGCTCACACCAAGAAGTCAGAGACCAAGTACAAAACAAGTTACCTCAAATGAAGCAAGCCAGTTCATCAAAGATCTACTTTGATGAATCAGCTAGCAATAGGATCAGCGAAGGAAGTCGAGGAAAGGAAGACACAAGCACCAAGAGTCTAGTAGCCACATTGTTAGATCTTTTTGACAAGGAAGTTGATTTCCTTGAAGCTGATTGTGTAAGGGGACTTCCACCACGACATGAGTACTTGGTACATTGGAAGGGCTTGCCAGCAAATGAGGCAAGTTGGGAGCCAACAGACTCTCTTGGAAACTTTATGAAGGAGATTGTGGAGTATCATGAGGGGATCGCGATGAGGATGTTCGCGAAATTGGGTAGGGGAGTATGTCATGCCCTGTCGATGGAGACGCCACATGGGCAGCAAGATGACAAGACCGAGGCTTGTACGGAGGCACATGTAGCACTTTCTAGTGCTAGGGCAACTCCGATGATGCAGGCGCCATGCGAGCAACCATGTGGCAAGGATGATAAAACTTGAAAGAATGCATGCATGACACTTCTCTCCAGGAAGGATCTGGAAGATATACTAGATAAAGGATAATATCAAATCCCCTTTGATTAAGGGATTATGGTTTGAGATTGGTTGTAAATATCTCATGATTAGGGTAGAATCTTCTAGAAGCACATATTAGTTATTAGATTGAAATGATCTTAGCCATTCATTAAATTACAAGCATGTATAAATAGCTTAGCATTTTCATTTGTAAAGGACAGAGAAAAGCTTGAGAGCAATACAAAAGTCTTATTCTCTCAACTCTTTACTTCCGCTGCTTTATTATTTGCTTTGCGAAACCTTTTGTTCGTGGTTTTTTGGCTGACTTAGCCACTTTTGCTATAGAAAAGTGTCTAAGTGTCGTACGCAGCGCTTAGGTTAAGCTAAGGGCGTGACAACACGTTCATATAAAAATATTAATCACATATAAAACTTAAGTATCAACATATGAAATTAAATGTCCTCTAATATTACTGGAAGAGGGCAGCGAAGTCTCTTTCACACATATAACATTATTAAATTCATCTGTTCATAGTAATTGATTGAGCAATTCATAATGTACGACCATTTAATTAACTTTATTGCTTCTCTTACTTTCGTGACCTTCATTATCAATATAACTAGTCGAAGAAAAACTAATTTGTCCAACATGAATGAATTGCTTTGAGCACTAGAGAAACCAACTAAACGACCAAAAAAGAAATTGAAACTGCCATTTGAATACCATAAACTGTTATCTGATTGTGACTTGGCAATTTTACTTCTGCTTTTTCTCCAAGCCATGAGCTTTATGGCAACATCATCTCCCCTTGAAAGCTCAACAACGACTTGGAATGCTTGCCAGTTGTAAAGATCGAAAGCCGGCAAATTTTGCGTACCTTCCAATCCATAGCCAGAAGATCTCAACTACCAATGAAAAAAGGTTTCTAACATCCATTTTGACATCCAAAAGCCAAGATTTTGAAGGAAGAAAGCTTAGGTAACACGATTTCTCTTGCATCCGTTAAAGTTAATTAAATAATTTTATTTTTATAAAAAATTTATTATTTTTAATTATTCTTACATTGAGTATACACCATTAAGATTAATTAAATACCCCATGCATGTATATAAAAATTTTATCATTTTTAATCATTCTCACTTTATATATAGCCCATTTGGAAGAATGAACGGTTGAAAATGGTAAATTTAAAGTGAAGATGATTTAAAATAGTAAATTTTTGGCAACACTGGAAATATTAATGTAATCATAATAGGTGCAATATTGCAGTCGTTGAAAAGACCATAAATATAATCCACCTTGTAGAAGAATGAATCATTAAAAATGGCAAATTTAAAGTCTGAATGATTAAAAGGGATAAATTTTAATATCAATAGAAATAAAATTAATGGGTGCAATATTGTACCCATTAGAAGGACCGTAAATAATAATATAATTAACCTCTTTCTTTACATATTGAAGTACCATCCATGAAGTTGGCAAAACTGAAAGTACTTAACAAAGTTTGTGCATTGAATAATAAATTTCTCAGTAACATGGCAAAAATTCTTTATATAAGGAAAAATTCTATTATATGACAGAGAAGAAGTTGAAAATATATTGCTGATCTTGGCAGACAATTTAACTAAATAATATTCAACCCTGAATTTCTTACCATAATTAACTTGAGCATGATTATCCATGCATTCGAGTGAAAAAAAGAAACTGTTTCACTATAATATATAGTGAAGCACCTAAGAAATTAGCTAACGTGTACAATTAATCAATAAGCAGACGCCTCAAAACGCAAGTTAAGGACCTGCATTTTATTATGTCTATCAGTCTATGCAAGCTACACTTTCAAATTTATTAATAAACACCAAAACATAAATTGGTCTTTTTGGCTTTCTTTTTCTGCTTGTGTGATGATAACATAAAATAATCTTGGGAAATATAATTAGCTTCCATTTTTCTGGATGAATACATGAACATTACGGGATTCTACATATTGTTGTTAATACAATAAATAAATATATTAGTATCCTCTCTATAATTATGCTTTTAAATTAAGGTAGGAATTGAATATGATATAAAAGTCCAGGTCATGGGTTGAAAACTCTCGCCACCCATTTTTAAAAAATATCAAAACTATACATGTACAAGGTTAAAAAATATTAAAATAAATTCTACATGTGATCAAATAATAAATTACGTTCTTGCACGAGCAAGGATAAAATACGAATTACACCTGCACATGAGGGAATCAAATATTTGAATTGTACACGTCAATGATCAATTATTAAAATTGTAGACATGATCAAATAATAAACACATTCATAAAATATTAAAATTGTACAAGAATCAAATATCAAAATTATACACGTGACAAATAATAAAAGACAAATTACAACTTCACGTAAGAGGATCAAATATTAAAATATACACATGCAACGATCAAATATCAAAATTGTACACGTGATCAAATAATAAATTACGCTTGTGCATTTGTAAGGTTAGAAAACAAATTAACTATAGTGGGAATCAAATATTGAAATCATACACGTACAACGCTCATACCCCGTAGAATTGTCATAAGACGGTTGCGAGGTTGAGTAGCATACCCCAGTGGATATGTCAAAAGACGGGTGGCGTGTGTTGAGATTTTCTGCTTGTGACATTATCTCCTCGTGACTAAGAGATGAGACCCTTACTAGGTCTTTCTAAAACGCGGAAGATTCAAGAAAGAAAAAAAAGAAAGAAAGGAAGAAACAAAATAATATGATATTATACAAAAATGAAATTAAAGTTGGATTAAAGCTGGCTGAAGAGAATTAATTGTTTTTCCTGTCAAATGGCATGCGTGTCGACAATGACATGCGACAGAGTCAACCATGGAAACTCAAATGCTCCTAAACGTGTCAATAATACAAGCTATATCATTTTCTAGAGGTTGATACTCCTATTTATACCTAATTTGAACTAATCTATGGTCTATAATGATGGTCATTAATTGTGCATGAATTAAGTATATATATTTTGATGTAACATTTTCAATAAATTAGACTAGCAATTTAGAATCTTAACGAAATGATAGGGACACTTTGACTATTGCATTTACGACTTTGAAATAGTTGATGTTTATATGTATTATTAGAGTCGTGTAATTGGATGTTGAATAATCTTCTTGTAAGAAAATTGAAAAGTTGATCAACAACTCTGATAAGGTCACAAATTAAGAAGTTTATCCTATCTACGCAATTGATTTTTATTTTTGGGTAAAGTTTATCCCAAACATTGATATGAATTCATAAATAACATGCTTGTTTTCCAAGTTGTGGAAGGAATTTAATAATTTTATCATAACAAGGATTTGTTTCATCCCTTGTCAACATTTTACGCATCAAGTGCATTATCACATTTTAGCTCTCTCTTGCTTTGCTCAAATTGAACCAAAAAAGAAAAAGGAAAATGTTACAGAAAATCACTTCTTGCAACAATCCTTAGTAAAGTCTTTTGGAAGGTTTTATTAATGTTAATACAATAAACAAATACACCAATATCAACTCTACAAGTTTAAATTTTTTGATAAAGCAGTAACTCAATATGATATCGGAACCTAAAAATCAAATGGTTTCATATTCGAAATTTAACACCATCCGTTCACGTGTAAGGCTAAAAAAAAATCTTGTTTGCACGTGAGGGACGTGTTAATACAATAAATAAATCAAAACTTACAATCACCTGTTTAAAAACATTAAAACTATCTATGTGCAAGACTTAAAAACAAATTTCGCTTACATGTGAGATGACATGTTAATATAATAAATAAATATACCAATATCCTCTTTACAAGTTTAACTTTTTAGATAAGGTGATATTTTAATATCTATGATATGCAAAGCTTTATGTTCATTGTAACTTATTACATTAATTTTTCAAAAAGCTTGCAAATTATGGTTTAGTTGCAACTCGGGGGCCAAAAAAGAGAGTTCACTTACTACATTTGCTTTTTGGAGGTGGCTTGCGTGTGTGTGGATTGGGTTTAGAGCAGTGGTGACCCCTCTTAGCTTTTCAAAAAAAAAAAAAAGTAATATTATATATACCATATACACATACACACGCATATATTACAAAATAAAAACTTCATTTTAAAGTGAGATCACCCCTCACACGACCCTTTTTCTTTTTTTGTGTGTGTGTCAGACAAGCAATTTCATTAAATAGAAGCGACTACCGTTGGGCCCAAAATTGACCCACAAGAGAAAGCCCATAGAAGACGAACGTACCCAAAAGAGGCTAACAAACATTAGCACTTGACCCGTTTGAATTTTTTAAAATAACGCTATGAAGGAAAATAGCTAAACATTCAATCTATTATCTTGCTTTTATTAAATATGTTAGGATTTGTATTAATTTATATCCCCTGATTTTAAAATTTTTGTTATTGCATATTTAGGGATTTTTTATCCATCAATTTATATGCTCTAATTTTTAGTATTACAAAACACATTTAGTGTGTCTAAATCTAGTAGTTTCGATCTCTTGTAACTCTGCCTTCAACACCCTACATGAATTGCTCAAATTTGGAAAAGGAGTACTAAGGAGTATTATAAATAAGAGGTCATCTGATGCGAGAACGGAGATGAATTATGGATAATTGTTTAATTATTTATGTAAATAGATGTTTTTAGTTAAAAATGATTATCTTTTTTATAATTATTTTATTGAGTTTTAGTTTAGTATTTTAAATTCAAATTATTTTTTATTAGTGGAACTGAACCCACTACAAAACTTTTTTGCCTCGCCACTATGTTAGAATCCGTTATGAACAGATCTTGGTTCCAATCTTATCGTCACTATCCATCTAAAACATTTTTCAAGTACAATGAAAACAATAATATCATATTTAATTTTTAAAAGTTACAAAATATAATATCATAGCAAAAAAAGAAAAGAGCAAAGGGACCTAATTGAGCAATCAAAAGAAAAAAGGAGGTGTTTGACGTTATCTGTAATGTTTTTTCAATTTTTTTGCAACAATTTTCAAGTGTTGTATCAACCCAAAAGTGTGCCAGTTATTCTTCCTTTTCCTTTTTTTTTTTTTGGGGTCAAAGTGCCAGTTATTCTTGGGTTACCTTGTTTGGGTAAGCAGAGCCTAAGTTTTGGCTTAAGTGCTCAAGAAAAAGTTTTAAGTCACTACAAGAAAGGGGAAGTATAGCCGGCAATTTGTTTTCGACGGTTCGAAACAACTGTCGCCAATAACTTAGGGCCATCACATTTGTCAATAGTTGAAGAGCATTGTCACCACATTAGCGGCGGTTCAACAAATAACTGCCGCTCATAGCCCAGTCCAATTTTGGCAGACATGACTTCATCATTGCCGGCGGTTCAGCTCTGATTATAGGTGGCATTTTTTCCATAACCGCTGCCTATGCCCATCGCACAAATCAGAACGTGATTGTAATAAAACCCACTTACCCTTAAACCCACTTTCCTTTCTTTCTCTCAACCCATAACACCCAAACCCTTTCTCCCTGAGTTTATTGCTGTTGCTAAAAGCAAAATTAAAGCAAGAGGTGATCTTCATAAGTATGGTTCGATTACTTAGATTAATGGCATCTTATTACTAATTCGTGTGTTGCTATTCATAAGAGTAAATATGCCCTATTTTCTGAGAGAATCGTTGTCTAACAGCTACAATTTTTTAGATTAAGAGCTCTTGATGTGTTCTCAATGAGGAGAATTGCCTCATATATTCGACTTTGTCTATCCGAATATATTATTTAGTATTTTCCAGGTCTTCAAAATTTGTTAAGTGCTAAGGAAACTTTGTTTTGTTTCCTTGGAAACTCATCTATTTCAACTAAGAACTTCTTTGTGAAGGCAGTCATTTTCCCACGCTCATTGGAGTCAGTTTCATGTGTATTTCCCTTCTGCATTCTAGGTTGGTTCTTGCATTATGATCTTCATCATGTTACCAAGTATTTAGTTTAAGTATTCTATTGCTTACAAATATTTTTGTTCACTGAAATCTTTCTATCATGGGCCCTAATTATGGTTTATTGTTCAGGACCTTGACTTTCTTCCTGTAGTTATTTTATTTTTATATCAACTCTCACTTGATTTGTTAGGGCTATGATATTACTTGACCAGAATTAAAAACTCGAGTAGATCATGCCTTTCTTGTCCTTTTATCAATTGACATTTGTGACACTGAAACATGTTGCAGCGCTATTTAATTCACTCTTTAATTCCTTTTATCTTTGTTAATACAGTTATATTGCATTTAGAATTTTTGCCCCATCTTTAAACACGAGTTGAGGTACTTGTTACAAATATTGCAATGGACAAAAGTTGGATGATAAAGCCTCGGTATAGTGATGAATTTCTTAGTGGATTGGAGAGGTTTCTCGATTTTGCATTCTGTAACATGGGTACGCTTTTTGGGAAGACACTGTGCCCTTGTATTTTGTGCAACAATCGTAAATGGAGAAAACGTGACGAAGTAAGGGAACATGTAGTTTGCAAAGAGATGACTAAGGGGTATAATGTGTGGGTTTGTCATAGAGAAAAGTTTATAAGTAGAGATGTGCTAGCTCCTATTGTTACAAACCTATCTCATGAAAGTTTACTCGAAGATGATTGCAATTTTGAAGACTTAGTCAGGGATGCATTCGGAAGTTATGAAATATCAAACTGAATGAATGAAAATGTAAATAGAGAAGAAAATCATGATGATGGCAATAATCCTAATATTGAGGCTCACATATGAAATGAGGATGGTAATGATCCTAATATTAAGGCTCACATGCAAAATGAGGATGTTAATGATCCTAATATTAAGGCTCAAATGCGAAATGAGGATGATCCTAATGAAGCACCAACAGAATTTCTCAAATTCTTTCAAGAAGGTAATAGAGAACTTTATCATAGGTCTAAATCAACCATCATTTACAGTCTAACTCATGCACATAAAATCCTACTACAAATGGAGTGGGACATCTGTTCGCATGCTTCTTAAATTCTTGAAACAACAATTTCCAGAGTCAAGTATTTCTACAACTTTGTATGAAGCAAAAAAGATAACAAATGCTTAGGTCTAAGGTATGAAAGCATTGACGTATGCCCGAACAATTACATGTTGTATAGAGGTGATAAAGTCGAGCAACAATCATAGCATGTTTGTAATTCTTCTCGTTGGCAAAATGGTGATGCTAGTGGCACAAGACAAAATAAGAAGAAGATAGCATGTAAAGTTATGAGATACTTTTCGCTAATTTTGTGGTTACAAAGATTGGATATGTCATCAAAGACATCTTTTTTTATGTTATGGCATGAGGAGGGTTGCCCGAAAGATGGACTTTTAAGACACCCTGCTGATTCACTTACATGGAAGGCATTTGATGACAGATATCCTAATTTTGCTCATGATTCTTGAAATGTTAGATTTGCATTAGCCAGTGATGGTTTTAATCCATTTGGATCGATGAGTAATTCATACAGTGTATGGCTTGTGATTCTTGAAGTGTGTAATTTACTACCATGGATGTGCATGAAGCAATCTTCATTAATCCTATCAACTATCATCCCAAGAAAAGAAGCCCCAAAAGATAAAATAGATATTTTTCTTCAACCACTTATAGATGAGTTGCTTAAGTTGTGGAAGGTGTTCAAACTTATGATGCAACAACTAAACAAAACTTTCCTATGCGGGCTGCACAAATGTGGACTATTAATGACTTTCCAGCCTATGAATATCTATCAAGTTATACCACTAAAGGAAAGAAAACATGTCTTGTGCAGATATGACCAAATTAAAGTGGTTGTAGAATGGGCACAAATATTGTTATCAGGTCATCGTAGATGGTTGAGTGAATCTCACAAGCTTCGAGCACGAAAAGATGATTTTGACGGGACTCAAGAATGGCGGATGGCGGATGGCGACCAAAACATTGTTAGGGTCAGATGCACTAATCCAATTATAAGGGGTTAGTTTTATTGATGAAGCTATGTCGAATACCAATAATGAAGCAAGCAGTTCTAAAAGAAAGAGAAAGAGGAATACAAGTATGATCGCCGACTCTATTAGCATGGCAAAAATAGAGGAGAATGATGAGATTGCTGATAAGTCAATGTCATGAAAGGAAAAGAGCATCTTTTTTAAATTACCATATTAGGAATTCAATATATTGCGTCATAATCTTGATGCCATGCACATCGATAAAAATGTATGTGAAAATGTGGTTAGGACAATGTATCAAAATTGAAAAATCTACTAGAACTGATTAATTTAAATCAATTCCAAGATTTATCAAAACTAATTTACAAATATTTACCAAATTTGATTTATCAGAATTGAAAAATATTGTCAGAACTGATCTAATTTAAGTCAACTCCAAAATAAAATGCTTTACTACCTTGGTTTACTAGTTTTTCACTAAATCATTCTTTTTAATTTGATAAGATGTATCAAAATTGAATTACCAAAATTGAAAAATCTTACTAGAACTGATTAATTTAAATCAATTCCAAGATTTATCAAAACTATTTTACAAATATTTACCAAAATTGATTTATCAGAATTGACAAATATTATCAGAATTGATCTAATTTAAGTCAACTCGAAAATAAAAGACTTTACTACTTTGGTTTCCTAATTTTCCACTAAATCGTCCTTTTTAATTTGATAAGATGTATCAAAATTGAATTACCAAAATTGAAAAATCTTACTAGAACTGATTAATTTAAATCAATTCCAAGATTTATCAAAACTATTTTACAAATATTTACCAAAATTGATTTATCAGAATTGACAAATATTATCAGAATTGATCTAATTTAAGTCAACTCGAAAATAAAAGACTTTACTACTTTGGTTTCCTAATTTTCCACTAAATCGTCCTTTTTAATTTGATAAGATGTATCAAAATTGAATTACCAAAATTGAAAAATCTTACTAGAACTCATTAATTTAAATCAATTCCAAGATTTATCAAAACTGATTTAAAAATATTTACTTTAAATTAACTCCAAAATAAAAGGCTTTATTCCTTTGGTTTACTAATTTTTCACTAAATAACCCTATTTAATTTGAAAAGATTTATCAAAAAAAATTACCAAAATTGAAAAGATTTTTTTTACCACCAATTCTCCATTTCCCGAGGCAATTGATGCCACCAAAAGTATTTTCCCACCACAAAATCACTTCACTACCACCAAAACACTCAAATACTTAGCTTTTTAGCTTCCATCACTTCTCTAGTCATTTGCTCGTGATTGAACCCATCAGCAGAGAGCCACTAAAATTGATCATATTCAAGATCACATGTATATTTTTTAAAAGGCCGGCTTGATCAACGTCAATTTTTCATCTTTAATAGTTCGATTTGATAGTACATCGCAGGTATGTGCTCTTGTGACTCATCAACTTCAAGGTTTCTTCTTTGATATTTCATCTTTGATACTTCATCGCAAGAGCATATGATTCTAAGCCTGTGCATGTACACGATTTTCATCCTTGTATTGTTCATTGAAGGTATATATGATTTATAGCATGTGTTGTACATGATTTTCATCTTTGTTAGTTCATTGCCACCAAAATGATCAACCTCTTGCATGTACATGGTTTTCATCTTTACTCACGATTTTCGTGTGCATTTAAGTTTTCTTACCCATCGCTGTGTATAGGAGAAATAGAGGACTTTATGGTTACAATACATGGTTTCCATTTTTGCTGCTGATTTTTCTAACGAGTGAACATTACTTGTTTTAAAGAGAAATAGAGGACTTTGAATTACAATGATTACAGTCAACAATTTGATTATTTCGTTTTTGTTATGAGCCAAAAACCTTCTCTTTCTCGCACACTATTTTGATCTCTTGCATATCTGTATACATTGATTAATTTATTCAAATAAAAAGTTAACAATCCCAAGTGGTGCATAAATTAAGAGTTGTGACGATTTGTGAAGGTCCGATCATACTTGATTATACAATTTTCATTTTTGGTTGATGGAATGGTAGTCAACAATTTGATGTTTGCAAAATTTGCTTTTATCCACTAAGTGGGATGATATTTAAGTTCTAGACTACTAGGATATGAAATTTGGTTTATCCATAATTCCTAAATTAGTTCTGCAGTTTATCATAAATATGATATTTCATCACTGGTTATTACAGTTAATCATACGAATTTATAATTATATTTTTGTGACTTTCACAATGTCATGAATTAAAGGAAATCTATTAATTTAGAACATGAAAGTGTTTTATAGGTATACAAATTTATCTCGTATGAGAAGTTTTATAAGTCGAAATAAGATTGTGATTACCAAAGTTCTTCATTATTTCTTGATGGTGCCATTATTTAGTGTTTAGATTGCTAGTTGTCCTAATATATATGTGCTGGATTATTGATTTTGAATTCTACAGAAAAAGGTGACTTTTTCTTTGCCTTTTGATAAATTCATGATAATTTTTAGGTAATGGCCCGAAGAAGATCAAGTAGGCCATCATCTTCATATACACCATCATCTTGCTCTAATAGTGATGATGATCAGCCCGGCCAAGGTAATTTTATTTAGTCATTTTTTCCCAAGATATCATGCATTAAGTCTCCATGCGTTTATGATAAATTCTCATAAGTACGTGTTTTTGGGTTAATGCTTATATTGGTTGGATAACTCAGAATCTAACGATAACAAAAGAACACGAGGTAAATCAATGTGCAAAGACAATTGGCATCTTCCTCCAGATAAACGATATAAGATTGAGCTTAATAATGAAAAATAACCTGTTGGGCATTATGCTGGCAAGTTATCAACAAGCATGGGCATACTTGCTCGGACGAGCAATTATTAGTCAATTTCTAAGCTTGATTGGAGGCATTTCAAGAAGCCTGAGAGGGATGCAATGATAAATTTCATGAAAGTTAGTACTAAACTACATTTAGGTATTACCTATGTTTCTAAATATGCATTCTTTCCTGTTTTAGGTTTCATTAAACAAGTTTTCATCTTTGTTAGAAGTGTTTTATTTTTCCTGATGACAAGAAAGATTATGAAGCATGTATACGTTATGTTCTTGGATCTATTAGGAAGCTATTGAAAGATCACAAATACAATCTAAGGAGCATGATCTATGAACTTGAAGCAGGAGGAACCCCTGTAGATGAAATTTATCAAACGTTCCAGATGGAATAGGTGATGGTCAGTGGATCTCATTTGTAACTGAAGCTTTAAAGCTTGAGACGAAGGTAAAACTTGAGACAAAGGTAATTACCATAGAATTGCCTAGCATTGTACATTCATAATATAATCAAATTTATTCTTTTATCTTACTTTATTAAGTTTGTTCTTTGTATTGCAAAACAAATTAGCTAAAGGAAAACTTAGAAGAAGTTTTCAAACTGAGATACACACTCTTGGTTCTAAGAGTATGCCTAGAAAGAGGCATGAAATGGTTCCTAGAATTATATCTTTTAGGTTGATTTATTATCCTTTCATGATAAGTTATTAACATTAATAAAATCTTGCAGGAAAAAAAAGTGGTGAAAGAGTAGGTGAAATAGACTTCTATATTGCAACCTACAAGAAGAGAAATGATAAAATAAATGATGTTGGTGCTGTGGTTGTCTTGGTAATTAATAAGCTTATTGTATTTTATATTTTGCCCATCAATTGGCTTAAGTGTTGATTGATAAAATCTTGTTAATGATACAAAGATTTCTGAGCTAGATGCCACATATATGCTTATCGTATTTTATATTTTGCTCATGCAATTAATCCTTCATTTTCATTGAATTCTTAACATGTTTGAGTGCACTTAATCTAGCTAATGAATAATGGCTTATTATTTAGGACTGTCAAGATGTGACACTAAACAATATTTAAGCGTGAGAACAAAATTCTTGACTAAAATTCTTATAAATTAAATGCTAGAATACTTGATTTATCAAACTATTGATGAAGATTTTATGTGTAGGACAAATGTAAATCCTTGATGCAAGAAAGGGCCTGTTCATCTCAAGTTGATAATATCACTCTACAGAATGATATTATTCGTGAGGTACGCGCTCTAGAACACGTGGTCGTGTTAAAGGGCAAACGAGGGGGCCTACTTCATCGAGCATGTTTGGCTCTAGGAAGAATCAAGTATCTATTGAGATACAACGATTGCATGATGAAGTTAAAATGCTAAAGGATCGTGAGTTAGAGCGAGAGGCAGAGTTGAAGAAAATGAAGGAAATGCTAGAGGAGCTCATAAGCAGTAGGTACATTTTAATAGATGAGTTTATGATATGTTTAGATTAAATCATTTTCTCATCTTCTTTTTCTTCTTGGGGTTGCAAGAAAGTCATTGTCATAGATGTTGGTGGTAATGTTTTGATACTACTTGGCATGGTTTTTTCTTTGAGGTTAATTAATCATGTTTGCATATAGTTTTATATCATGCATTAGACCATGGTTTTTGTTGAAGCACTTCACTTTAGTTAAAAGGAACATAGGAGATCAATACATGTGCTCTATTCAGACCATATATCTCCTTGTAGATATCATGGATTAGCACTTATTTAGTTTTCAAACTTGATTATACTCACAACTAATGCTTTAATATGGGTTTGGAGAGTGATTGGTGTATGGAGGGCAGTAGGAACTAAAGGAAGTTGAGAGCTTGTAGTTGTTTTATTGGTTGGGTAACGAATGTGTGTAGGTAAAAGAGGGGATGAAAGAAAATAAGGGAGGTCTTTGAAGATTTATATATAGGAACCTGGTTATATAATCGTGTTTGTGGCTGTAAAAAGGTTTAGGATCATTGTGTAGTTTAACTATCTTACACATTGCCTAATTGAAGTGTATGGGGTAGAATTAAATTACGAAAACGAGACAAAAGAAAATAATGGAGATCTTTAAAGCTTTGAAATTTATTAAAAATAAGCAAACATGTTACTTGTTCTTACATAAAAAGCTATACAATGATGTGCAAACCCTTGATCCCTCCTCACCTTACATTGTAATATATTTTCTGACAGTTTCTTCTTTATTTGTCCTCTAGATAAAACTCACATGAAAATACACAAGTAGAATCTTATGTTTAGGAGCTTGCATGGTGTAAGTGACTATACCATCCACCTTTAGGAATTATAATAAAATAAATAAATCTAGATACTAAATGTAAATACTAATGTGCTTCCTTTTAACTTTTCAGGGGATGAATTATGTTGATTCAAGGCTTATGATTCAACAACACTTTTTGATCACTTCAAAATAGCTCAATGCTTCCATACTTTTTGCTACTTATGGTTTAGCAACAATTTTTTATCACTACAAGATAGCTCAATGCTTCTACACTTTCTGCTACTTATGATTAGGAGTTTGATATTACTTTTTGCTTGCTTTTTTTTTTGTGGATATAATTCAACTTGGTGATTAGGTTATTTTTTTTTACAATACTCCATGTCTTTATGCAATTACTTATGGAACTACGCTTTTATTAGCAATTTAATTACTTTGATTTTATATGTTTAAACGAATATTATTTGTGATTTTGTTTAAAGTTTTACATTATTTTTAGTCCATTAAAATTATTAGGATACTTCAAATCTTTACATTCAAGTTTTGCAAATTGCTAATTACTATTTAATTACAAATTAAAACAAGAAAATGACAAAAAAAAAGAATATGGGATAGGCGGCGTTTTAATTAACTGCCAGCTATGTGAGCTATTTAAAAAAAAAAAAAAGGTCCTTAGCGGCGGTCAACAAAATGTTAGCTAAGAAAATTGAAAATTTCAACTAAGCAATTGGTGGCATTCTTGTTAAACCGCCGGCTATTACCATACCCGGCAATTCTAACACATCATCTTTAGGTGCCATTATTAATGGCGGTTGGTTTTTAGCGGCGTCTAAGGAAACCGTCGCCTATTATTTGCCAGCGCTTTACTCAACTGCCACTGTTATCATAGGCAACGGCTATAGACCTGGTGATTTAGTATACTGCTGCATATTAATTACTGGCACAAGAAAACCGCCGCCTATGTGTGAGTTTCTTGTAGTGAGTATTTCTAGGCCACAAGTTATCGACTGGAAGGAAAGTTTTTTTAGTATTTCTGCAAAGTAAAATACTTTTGGGAGAAAAAATAGTTACATTTCTAATGTCAAAAGTTTAATTATTTCCAAGCCACAAGTAAGAAGATGCTTTCATTAAAATATTTGGAAGCGGTATTGCATTTAATTTCTCTTAATTTGTAGATGGAGAAACAAATTTTACCTTCCAAAAAAGCCACTTAATTTAAGAGAAAGCGCCCTGCATTTCACTTATTCTACTTCATGCTTATGTAAAATACCGTCACAAACAATTTGGGAAAATAGATGTTAATCTTATGTTTCTCCTGACTGTCATTTTAATTCCATCCGATCACTAGCATAGTTTTTGAAAATTGAAAAGTGATTTATGTTGGTCAGGTCATGAAAGTTGATTCTAAATACTTTAAATGATCTTGCAAAGTTGTAAAGCAGGCTGTCTATAAGTTCTATTTCAAATCACTTGTATCTTTTAAAATTTAGTTTTTTGTAAGTTTTTAATAGTGATAATGTATTTATGAAAGATCTTCAATAATTGAATAAAATATTTAAGACAAAGTAAAATAAAAAATAATTTGAGATAAAAAAAATCAACAAAAGATTTTTGAATGTTATTTATAGATAGAAAATAATGTTATTATTTGGAGATTAAAATATATGTATATGTATATGTATATAAATAAATATGTATATGTATAGAAATATATATTGCTGAGTCCCGCTAGGTGTCTTGCTTCCTTCCAAAAGTATACATATCTAAACTTCCTTGGAAAGCTTCTAAAACTTATTTTTTTAAAAAAAAAAAAGAAAAAAAATCACTATTGTATATAGATACACATTAGACATACATATACCTATACACATATGTATGTATAAATGTATGTATGTATAAGTTATTAGTTATTATTATGCATGATGAGTAAAAAAATTAAATTTTTTACATTTATTTTTTAATTAATTAATTTATAATATTAATCTATAAATGTAAGTTGATTTATATATACAATAATTGTATAAATTATTGTTAAGGTATTAACTGAATTAGATGATAAATTACTTGTATAACTTGACAATATCAATTTATATCGAATCACTCATGCAATGCATGAGACAAGCACTATAAATGGAATAGAGGACTTTGAATGGTGACATGTGGTATGTACTGCAAAGCCGTGTACCTTCTTTTATATAATATATATAGATAATGAAGCATGAACCATTTTACCACCAATTATCATACTCAAACAAATATAGAGACTTTGATTGAGAAAATTGAAAATGCAGGGGCAAGATGATCAAGGGAAAAGTTATTTTGTTAAATCCTTATTGATTTGCATAAAAATTTTTAAACTTATTTTTCCTCTTCCTTATTGGAATATTTGTTGATGCAACCAGTTGGAGTATCTTAAACGATCATTTTTGCTAATAAGGCGAAAGGCTAAATAGAATTTAAGCTACACATGCCAACTGCTAGTGATATTTCCTCACATTGGGTGTAAGAGGTCTTGAGATTATTCTTGGTAGGTATAGATATTATTATCTGCCTTAATTTGGCCTCTTTTTCTTTCCTTTTTTTCCCCACTGGAGGATAAGCTTTGAAAGTATTTGATAAATATAACTTGTATACTCTTCATGTTCTTCAAGATTATGCTTCATACACATGCATTTATTTTAGGCAAACGAAAATCATTTGAGTAGTTAGAGTTTACCAATTCATACTTGTGCAAAGCTCTTGCAATTTATTCAAAACCACCATAAGTTGATAACGTTAGTTATTAGTTTAAAAGAACCAAACATTGAATTCCCAACAAATCGAAATCGAAATTTGCATGTGAGACCCTTATATTGCCAAAGGTACATAAAAGGTTGGTAAATGCTAGGTGTTCAAATTAATGTAACAATGGATTCAAAATGTGAAAGAACTGGTTTGGGTACTAGGTTCTCTAGACCAAAAATAATTCAAGAAAAATGAACAGGAGAAATAAGTTCAGAAAAAAAAATATATCAAATTATGCCATTATGATTTATAGAGGATGATGTGGTATGGGAATTCACCTATACCACATCAATAACTTGACTAACTCTAAAGTGTCAAGTCAATTTATCTTCAACAATATGTACAAACAAGAATTTTAAAATAGAAATATAGGATAGAGAGGAGATAATAAGTTGAGATCCCTTTTCAAGAGTGAAAAGGGGGTTCTTAGAGCCATTAGGGTGCTAGTTACGAGTCTTATCCATTCCTTGCTACCTTAATTGCTCTGATCCTTTTTAGTCAAGTTTGTCTCCCCCCTTATAGGGAAATAATGATGTCATTGCTAAGCCTAGACAAAAGGCCGAATCGTCCCCGTCGAGCTTCAGCCATCCAACTATAGCCTATGCAGAGGCTCCAAAGCCTTGCCTTCTTGCTTCAGCCATGGATGATGGTGCTAAAGACATTCACCACACACTCTTCATTCTTCATATGGGAGTGGTTGGGTAGTTAAGCTAGCCAAAGCCCTCTACACAGGGTGTGGTCATGAGGCCATCGGTTGCTAGGTGAAGGCCAAAGCCCTCTCCACGGGGTGTGGCCATGATGCCATTGATTGCTAAGTGAAGGTCGAAGCCAGGGTCCTTGGGTTCGGCCATGGGACACTCTTCTTGGATATGTGGCACGTTTCTATTAGGCGGAATATTTTACCCCTATCAAAGGATAATATATAAGAAAAGATTGAATTATCAACACACGTGAATAGCTATAAACTTTTTGGCAATATCACCTAAAATTAAAAAAACCAAGAGTGTATCGGTGGATCAGGAAGTAAATGAGTTTTTATATTTGGAAATTTTATTAAGGTAATACTTTAATAATTATGAATATAGAATAGATCAATATATGAAATTCTTGATATCATTGGTCTTGAAATTCTTGATATCATTAGTTTTGAAAGAAAGTCGGGCAATTGTAAAATTTTACATTTTCATAAAATATTTTTTCATGACTTTCAATAAAGTATAATAATAAAAAAAATTATATTCTTATGCCCAAAGTAGCAAATTACCAACGCAGCCTACAAAATCTAAAACCGCCCACATGGTGAACCACATGTAAGACATCATCAATTGTAGCATCTCCTTTCTCGATTCCCCACAAAACCCTAGCCATGTTCCATTGAAAAGCTACCCAACTTATTGTTCGATTTTCTATTTTTAGTAAATCCCTTTCATCTAGGTCATATTATAAATACCCAGTTATCTTAGCAACTCACAACAATTATTGCAATCGTCGTAGAGTTGTTCCAATAGACCAATGGCTCGCTTTAGCTCGCTAAGCTCTATCTCTTTCCTTATGCTATTCTTAGCTCTTGCATGTGAAGCTAAAATTCTAAGAAATGTAGAATTTGTTAGAGTAAAGGGTGACCATTTTGTTCTTAATGGTTCACCATTTCTTTTTAATGGTTTCAATGCCTATTGGTTAATGCATGTCGCAACTGAACCTAGTGAGAGGTATAATGTCTCCAAGGTTTTTAACGAAGCCTCTGCTGCTGGTCTTTCTATATGTAGGACTTGGGCTTTCAGTGATGGAGGTTCTCATGCACTCCAAATATCACCTGGCATATATGACGAACGTACTTTTCAGGTAGAGTACTACACGTTATTTGTTGACTGATGAAGCTAATAATAATCTTATAATGTAGTTTTGATAGTTATGTGAAAGAATCACATTCAGTTGACTTATTATCTCATCTAAAAACTTAAAACTTGTAGAGAAGATTATTAGTTTATTTATTTGTTGTGTTTAACACGTCCTCTCACATATAGCGTGATTTGTTTAGAGCTTACACGTTGATAATTTAATAGACAATTTAATATTTTTTAAATGGGTAACAGTGAGACCCGAACAAGTGACTTGGACAATTACGATGCACGTGGACAATTTTAATATTTTCTTAAAAAATGGATAGCGGTAAGGATCAAATATGAGACCATTTGGTTTCCAAGTTCTGATACCAAATTGAGTTACCACGTCATCTAAAAGCCTAAATTTGTAGAAAGGATTATTAGTTTATTTATTTATTATGCTTAACCCATTTCGAATGTCACTCCTCTCTTATTCGTTGTTTACATTGCTAATCTGAGTGTCATATGGATTTTGACGGATTAGATTTTGTAATCTCAGAAGCAAGAAAGTACGGGATCCGCTTGATTTTGAGCTTTGTAAACAATTACAATGACTTTGGAGGAAGAGCACAATATGTTCAATGCGCACGAAATGCAGGAGTGCAGATTAATGACAATGATGAATTCTACACCCATCCAGTGGTCAAAGGATATTACAAGGATCATATTAAGGTACGCTAGTTATGATGACTCTAATTTTTGGACATACGTATACTGATTAGTTGATAATTAATTCTGGCATGCTAATTAATTCTTTTTTTTTATTTTTCTTTTTTCTAAACAGAATGTCATCACAAGGTTCAACACTATTACTAGACTTGATGTGTACAGGGATGACCCAACAATCATGGCATGGGAACTCATGAATGAGCCCCGTTGCCGAGCTGATTACTCTGGAAGAACCATAAATGTGTGTAAAAATGCTACAGATTTCATTCTCAATCCCAGCGTCTTTTTCTTTTTTCACTAAATGTGATTTTTGTTTTGTTTACATAAAAATGCATGAAATATTACAGCGATGGGTTCAAGAAATGGCAGCTCTCGTGAAATCTTTGGATACGAGGCATCTGCTTGAGATCGGCATGGAAGGATTTTATGGAGATTCAATGCCCGACAGGAAGCAATTCAATCCTGGTTACCAAGTTGGGACTGATTTCATTAGTAACCACCAAATTAGGGAGATTGATTTTGCCACAATCCACGCATATACAGATGAATGGTAAATTAAGCATACCTTTGAATTTCAAAATTTATCACTAGAAAGTCCCTTATCTTTGAAAACTGACATTTTAATTAATCCTTCAAGTATACTAGTCGATGGTTAGTAGAAAGCAAGATCTTCCAACTAAATCCTTGTTTTCTCTTGTCCATATGTAGGTTACCCGGGCAGAATGATGATGCTCAAATGGCATTTATGCAGAGGTGGATATCAAGCCACTGGCAAGACGCAAGAACCATTTTGAAGAAGCCACTGGTATTGGCAGAATTTGGAAAGTCTAGCAAAGATGCCGGATACAATTTGAATGTCAGAGATGCATTCATGAGCTCAGTTTACAGGACAACTTATAATTTCGCTAAAAGTGGGGCGACAATGGCTGGCAACTTGGTATGGCAACTAATGGCGGAAGGAATGGAATCATATGACGATGGATATGAGATCGTGCTATCGCAAAATCCCTCAACTGCTGGAATTATTTCCGGACAATCTCATGCAATGATGGCTTTGTCACACTTGGTTGACACACCCCATGTTGCAGCTCATATTTCTACACAACCACCTGGAGCGAGACATTCACATTTACATCACCATTCCGGATTACACAGGGCACACAACGCCAGGCATTCTCATCATTTTGGATGGCAACATGGCCGGAAATCACATCCCTAATTGCCTTGGGGTAATGATGTCAGGACTTTTGCTTAAAATTTTAATTAGGATCTGGAGTGACTTATGAAGTGATTTTTGTGGCTAGGAAAGTTTAATATTTCCAAGGTCGAGAGTGTAACATGTGTTAACCTTTTCAGTTAATAATGTTATTGAAGAATGAAATTTGAAATTCCATTAATTTTACATCTATAAGTTATTATTTTCTTTTTCACTTCCCGTGAATATGTGAACATGTATTTAAAAACTATTCAAATTCATATTTATTTTCAAATGTCATAAAGTAAGTTCAAATACAAATAATTTTTAAAAACATAAACAGAAATCATACTAGTATAATAATGTACCCTCAGTTATACTACTCTTCGATATTATTTTACCAAAAAATAATAATGAATTGAGACTCGAGAAATTTCTACATAAATTGATAAGAGCAAAATAGATATTTATGTAAAGGAAAATAAGACTGATTTTCATACAAATTGAATAATTCTATTAACATTTAAATTAAATTTATCATAAATAATAATAACCCAACTTATACGAATTAAATTAGTTGGGTTGTTAGGGGGAATGGGGGACAACTACAAAATTTTTTAGTATTTTTTATTTAAAAAATAAAGTATGTCATATATGTATGTTCTTTTTTCTAAAAAACAAGCCCCTCCTTGTCACAGTTAAGGTCCGCCACTGATTATAATACTACCTAACTTTAACTAATTTAAAACACGCATCAAAATATGATGCTACATCAGGAGACTTAAAACTGTATAATAAGTTTAATGTAAATTAACATAAATATCTTATCAAAACAAATAATTAGTCCTCTTCATAGAAAATAATAAAAATAACTTAGTGGGTATACTTGACACCACTCGGACGGCTGCAGAGGCAAACGTCATGTTTATATAGACATCATCAGATTTAACTGACCACCGGCATTTGCAACTGAATGAGTGGGTGTTTTAATGGTGGACCGTCCCATATCTGGGGTTCTATCTCCAATGTCCATCATTCACTATGCAAAATTTTCTTACTACCCTTTTGAACCACCAATAGACTTTAATTTTTCTTATCATTTATCATACACCCATCGTTTTATCTTAGGAAATATTCTAAAAATTTCTTTGATCTCCATGTGCATCATGGAGAGAATCCAAATTAATGCTCATCCATTATTGAATTTAGATCCTTTCGTAATATAATTAATAACCATAAAATAATTATACAATTATATTTCCCATTTACGTAGTTTGAAATGATCAACGTGCTTATTATCTGTATTGACTTTACTTGTATTTTACATACTATTTACTTATTACATGTTTATGTGTTGGAATTTTGTGCTTGCTTGTGTGGAGACAAGTGATGGTACATGCTAGTATTGATTGCTCAAATATGTCCCCACTAATCCTACAAGGCCATATTTTGATGATGTCAAAGGAGAAGAAGGGTTATTAATGGAATTGATAATTTTTATGATGCATGCTTGTGTTATATTCAATTTTAATTTCCTATTCGAAGGGGAATCCCGCCTTTAAGACTCCATTGATTGAGGGGGAATCATGCCTTAGACTCTATTGTGTATATTACATTGCCTATACTCTACCAACGTGCTTATTATCTGTATTGACTTTACTTGTATTTTACTTACTATTTACTTATTACATGTTTATGTGTTGGAATTTTGTGCTTGCTTGTGTGGAGACAAGTGATGATACATGCTAATATTGATGGCTCAAATATGTCCCCACTAATCCTACAAGGCCATATTTTGATGATGCCAAAGGGGAAGAAGTGTTATTAATGGAATTGATTATTTTTATGATGCATGCTTGTGTTATATTAAATTATAATTTCCTATTTGAAGGGGAATCCCACCTTTAAGACTCCATTGATTGAGGGAATCGTGCCTTAGACTCCATTTTGTATATTATATTGCTTATACTCTATAAATGAGGGAGTCGTGCCTTAAGACTCTACATATCAATTATTTATCATAATATATATAAAAAAAAAGGGAGATTGACAAAATTATTACATGTTTACATATTCTAGTTGTTTTATATAATTGATATTCATGTACATATTCTTGACTAACTCTAAATAAATTGCCTATGAGTATATTGTTGTATATTTTATTAGTGATTATTTTGGTGATTATATATTCAATAGTAATAGTAATAGCATTAGTACTAGTAGTATTAGTAATAATAGTAGCAGTAATAATAGTAATAGCAGCCGCAGCAACAACAACAACGAGGACAACCATAAGAAATGAACAAAATGAAAATTAAAGAAATTAAAGAGACCTAATTGGAGCAGTCCTGATGCAACCGAATCAGGGTCAGATTTCCTAAACACAAAGTTACTACCGCGCCTTTTCGTGACTGAAGAAAAACCCAGTGAACAGTATTTGCTTCGCATTTGTTTCCGAATTGATCCACTTGCAATTGAAACAACATACTTCACCAGTTGACGTAAATGTCACCATAAAATCTAACAAAAGAAGTTTCATGCACTGACCACAAAATGGCGAAGGGCGAACAACATGCCGAATCAGAGAAACTTCCATGAAGAAAATCAAACAGAAAAGAAACATACACAATTTGTTTTCTCCACAGAATCTATCATTGTGGCTGTACTACAAAAGGATTCAGTGATACGGGATACATACATAACTCGTGTTTCTTCCAACAGTTTCTTTTCAAGGATTTTTTCTTGTCTTTCCGTTCATTTCCTTGAAAAGACATCAACGTGGAATTCTATTGTTAACAGAAAGAGAACAGACAAGAAAAAGAAAATGTAATGAAGAAACGAATGAGAAGATCCAAAAAAACCAGGAGCTCTTCCACTTGTGGTCAGAAATATGCCGTGGTAAAGTATATGAGCGGAGCCCGTGTCAGCTACCATTGGGTGTTTCCGGATGTTCCTGTGAAAGACGTTTTGATGCATCATTCACATTGTTGTCAAAACAAAAACAAAATTCTATATGCACTTATGTGTGCATGCAATACCTGGACTTCCCGTAAGAGTTCTTCAAGTTCAAGTCTTATCTCTGAAAAAGCCGGTCGGCTACCAGGGACAGCATCCCAGCATCTCTGCATCAAATCCAACAGCTTGGGGTGTGCATTCTTGGGAAGATCTGGTCTGAGACCCTACAAAGTCAACGTCAATAAATAAATACTTAGCTACATACATCAAATTTCTCAAGTGTTCATTTTTTATTTTCCAGTCTATATATTTTCACTGTTTCTAAGAGACTAAGACCACTTTTATCTGACGAAATCAGGAGGCGGATACTTGATCCATATAAAAGATAGGCCCATGAGAAGAACCAGGAAAAGAGAATATGCATGAGAAGATGACCAATCCACTGAGAACATTTGATTTCTCATGATTTTGTTCCTGCAATATGCAATGTATGCAAAAGTAGAAATGATATCCTGATCTTAGTTTGAACACCATAGAGTAATGTTGAAGATTTGTATCCTACCAGCATTTTTCTTTCATGATCCACTATAACAACCCATCCACAATTCAATTGAGATGAACATGAAGATGTCTTATTTTATCAAGTTTCCAATGTACGTTCACATTGAATTGCTATTAAATATAATAAATAAATAAACTAATATCCTCTCTACAAGCTTAAGCTTTTAAATGAGATGATAACTCTAACTTGGTATTAGAGCCTAGAAACCAAACCGTATCAAATTTGATCCTTACCGTCACTCATGTCAAAATATTAAATTGTCCACGTGTACACTCTAAACAGACCAAGCTGTACATGAGGAAGCATGTTAAATATAATAAATAAATAAATAAATCAATATCCTCTCTACAAGCTTAAACTTTTAGATGAAGTAGTAACTCTACCTGTTGCATACCTTATTGCTCCTTTATTTTATTCTTGTCTAATAGTATTTTACTCAAAGTTTTATTCCTTACATTACAAGAAAATAAAGCATGTATAACATGACTGGATCTGATTATAGAAAAGGCTTTCTTCAAGTGAACCTGTCTTTTTCATATGAATCCCTTTCATGTGAGACCCTTTTTTTTTGCTCTCTTTAGCCTGTCTATTATCCCTAGGAAGTTCCCTCCAGTAGCAGGTTTTTCAGAAAAATTTTATATCCTGAAGTGGATGACAGGAGTGTATGAAACAGGTTTTTGTTAGAACATACACCTATAACCTGATGGACGCTGCTTCTGATATGATGTTTCTGATTTACATTGCAAGGTGCAGTGCAAGAAATTTCATTGCGGCAAAATAGCAAATCTTAGTTTGATGAAGCTTTGCATTGGTTCTATAAAGCTTTTCATCTCCAAAAAGTAACATGGTTAACATAAATACTCGGGTTGTCAAGATTCAATATACCGAATTCTCTCCCTTATGTAGATGTATAACCAGATAACTATGGATATAATAGACACCAGCAAAGCACAGATACCTAAGCTATCCAGCTATGAAGCAATAAATGCAGGACAATAATTTAGATGTTACATATTTCAAGTCCTTGCCCTTACACTGAGTCACTGATCATAAAAGCTGCGTGTTAAAAATTCCTAAATTAAGCAGACACCAGTCATAAATGTTTCATCGAAATATCCTGTCAGGTTGAAATCCAAATATCTTTTAATTCATAACGAGGAGTCAAGGGCCATTGACCAATGATCCTCAGATTTTCTAGAACTCTCATTTTTCAGCTCTTGGTGAACAAGACTATTAGCGTTACTCTGTGGCACCAAGTTCGACTATAACCTAATGAAAAGCTCGTTTCCTGAGGGAAGAATGTGGACAATGCTTCATTGTTTTTGGGGAAACAAGATCCCAGTTTGCTACAGATACCACAAATCAGGAAGTAGTTTGTATGCACATTAAACCTGACGATCAAACTAAGGTTTACAAATACTTCACAAGGTTAAGGTGCACAATCTATAATAACTTAATTATCTCAAACCCTTATTACATGATGACGTAACTAATGAAGATAATGAAGATAATAAATGAACGGGCTAAACCCCTCCCAAACAGCTTAAGCTTTTAGATTAAATAGTTAACTAATAAGATATTGAACCCAGGTTTACCAAAATGGTCAAGGATGGCCACACGTGAGCAAGCATGTTGCAGACAATAAATGAATAAAATCAACCCCTCTCTAACAGCTTGAGATACAACAGGATGCTTAATCTAGCAATAAGGATCAGTTGGTACAAACCTGTCTTACTCCCAGGGCAGCTTGTAGAGGAGTCATGGAATCATATGGTATCTGCAGCCTCAACAAAGAGAAGTTAATTCACAACTTCATAGTCCTAATGTATAACACCCTAGCAAGCATACAGAATCGCATAGAATTATTAGAAATACCTTGGCCGTGATAAGCTCCCAAAGTACTATTGCAAAACTAAATACATCGGCTTTCTGGTCATAAGGTTGATGATTTATAACCTATATAAGAGTGAAAAAAAGAAAAGAACAAAAGCATTAGTAGTTAATACCGAAGCAGCAATTATTGATATTTACTTAGCATTTCACGAATCTTAAAACCTGGGATTATTAAGGTAGGTTCGTTCGGTTTCAAATCAACTAGGACGGACTGCGAATTGAGAAGGAAATCGATTGGATTTCATTTCCAGCATAAACAACACTATTGTCTTGCCACAAGTATTTGCTTCTAGATAAAATCATTCCAACCCTCACGAACCAGCCGTCAGAAAGAAAACTGGCCAATTTTATTTTGGGAAAGCACCATTGCAAAGATGTAGGAAAAGACCCCTTACTCTCCATTTACAGTTGGTTTTTTTGTTTTCCTGATGGCACCAAAACTAAGTCCATGTGATCAAGAATCAGAGACCAGGCTTGTTTTGGTACCCCAGAAATGCAAATGAAATGAGTCAGGAACTGGTGAGCATCATTAGTACAAGTGTCCACTCATTTAAAAGAGACTCAGGAGTAAATTTTCCTATATGCTAGTTACTCTACTTGACCTCGAAATGCAAGTGGATAATAGATGCTGAAATTGGATGGCTAACGCAACTTCACGAAAAGGTAACTAAATAGCTAAGTCACCAAATAACACTCTCAACTTATTATATACAAGAAGCAAAAAGAAACGTTGCTTATGACAAAGAGTCAAACCTCAGGGGCCATCCATCTATAGGTACCAGTCTCAGCTGTCATAACACCCCCCTTCGTCTGGAACCGAGCAACACCAAAATCTGCCACTTTAACAACCTTAAGACAAATTACAAATCTTTTTGTATGAGTACAACTGTAGAGACGATATCGAAAAAAGTTGAAAATGTCTGAGAAAGATATAAAAAATAACCATACAAAAAAGTTAACATAAATTTCAACTTGCTAAGGGGAAAAGACAAAAGTGGCAAATAGTAACAAGTAAATTATAGAAATCTGACATAAAACAGTTTCCAGCAACTAAAGACTATACCTAGTAGAAATTGGTAACGGACATTGATAGATGCAAACTCCTAGGACTCTAACTAAAGCAATCATTAAGTACCTCCATTTGTCATATCGCTTGGTCTAAGAGCCCAGATCCAACTACCTCAGAGGTCAGGTACTGTAAGCGCATGTGTTCCCCCAACAACCCCCCACTCCCAACTGCTAAATGATGAAAGAAGAAGATAATTGGAAGTAAATAAAGTCGCAAGCCTGTAATTTTGACTAAATATCATAGAATTCATATCAAGTACCCCCTTCTATTTTAGGAAAAGATACATGAATATTAACAACCAGCTGTACTGAAGAGATCCATCACACCCTAACACCACCATTCTTGCAGATTCTATAACTTTTAGGAATCCTAGAATCATATAAAATATCAGATACAGCTACAATAGAAACTCACTTGTTCATCTGCTGACGTTTAGCCAAAAATATTATGTCACTGTAATGTTGTGACTACTAATAAACAAGGAGCTAAAAAAACTTACTTCCGGATACTGCCAAAAGAAGGTTCTCAGACAACCAGAAGTTGAAGTATTAGCAAAAAAGCCTACGCCAAGTCCTAATAATGAGTTGACACAAAACACAGGGGATCTATTTTACTTTCCTGTTTCATTAGACATGCCAAAAGATTAAATCCAATGGGAACGGATTACTAAAATTGATAGAAACAGAAAACATTTGTAATTGAAGATCCCAATATGGACAAATTGAAAGGCAGTTGATGGTAGAGTAACCAACTAAGCTCATTGCAATCAGCTGGATCACAAGAAATAACTTTTGAGTAATTACTTCACATGATAGCCTGCATAGTCATCGCAATTGCTGACAAGCATCACTTTTGCCACAGAATGGGCATGCATGGCTTCTGTCAAATAAAATAATATTTCTTCTAACTGTGACTTATTTTACACATCAACTTACTCATTGTTTAAGCCCACGAAGAAAGAAAAGGTTAAAGTCAAAACCAAGACCATTAAATGACATATTACATTGGTATATGGGCATAGATTCCCAATCATTTATATCTATCACTTACACTGTGATTATCCATCAGCAAGTTTGCTGTCTTCAAATCCCTGTGAATTATATTGTGTTGGTGCAAATACTCCATCCCTTTGCAGACATCAATTGCAAACTTTAGCAATTGCACAAGCTTCAAGACTATATGATTCTTGTGGAGATATTCATATAGGCTTCCCCCAGGCATGTACTCTAAACAGCATAAGCACAGACCCATTAATGACCTCATTACGAACACATTGAAAATAAGATTAAACTGGCAAATTCAGCAACTCATAGAATTTTGCCAAGAAAATATTCGCATAAAATTTATAATACAAACTCAGATGAGAACTATTTCTCGTAGCCAAAACAAGGGGCTTGACAGTCCATGTTACACACACTACAATATTACAGAATTATCTTCACTAACATACAGAACAACAAGTCATAAGAAGAAGTTGTAAGTAGGTAAGAAGGAAAACTAGAATAGCACCTTTATTCACTTTTACCTAGTCTATCTGTAATTCAAAAAGTGGTTAGCAAAGAGAAAACTAGAAGACCTAGATTATCTATGAACTCAAATGTAACAGCACGACAGCAAGTATGGATCTAACAACTTCTGTAAACTAGTACCTGTAACAATGCATAAATTGGGAGACTTTGTACATGCACCTACAAAATGAACAACATTTCTATGCTGAACCTGCCTGCATTAAGAAACAAACGATTACACAAAGTAAACTAACGAAATTCTGAATAGATCGTCATTCATGAAATGGACAGGTCATCCAAGAAATGCAGATCCAATGCTATGTGCACCGAGAAAAACTTTAGCTCACCATAAAGCAGGTTTTGAGCAATTTCTAGAAAATAATATTGTAACAAGAATTCTTATCATGAAAAATCAGGAGCCATGGTCGCATCTTGTACACTACACAGTACCTTAGAATAGCCACTTCCTGAGCAAACTCATCCTCCACAGTGTCATTCAAATGCTCAGATCTAAGAACTTTTACAGCAACATCCTGACCAAGATATACACCACGATACCTTTTCACCAACACACAGAATGAGATTTAGCAACAGATAGATAAGACCAAGAGGCAACTGATACATAATAGCATATAGAATTGGATTAATTCTCAACTCACAGATCTCCACACGATCCTGATGCAATTTTCTCCCCAATCTTCAGCAATCTTCGATCTATTTCCCAATCATCAGACTTCACTTGTGCAGCAAGAGCTTTTTCCACAGCCGACTGAGAATGTGAAGAACCAGACCATGATCCCTAGGAAGTCAAAAGTATTAGACTGACTAAACAGATCGGTTACGATCAGCTAAAGGATCACGATCAAGAAAGAAATTTAGTGAATACCAAGAAATTTTTTTTCTTGATTATGAGAATTTTAAGGATGATACAGATATTGATACATTTACTCTTTCAACTTTTAAGGAGGATACAGATATTGACACATTTACTCTTTTAACTTTTAAGGATGACACAGATATACAAGAAATATGACATCTAGGCACCTTTGTCTCGGAGTAAATATTAGAACAATTTCCACCAGTAACATAATCAGGTTTTTTAAACTTTTCCATCTAAGTAAGAGATAGAACAGATATTGTCACGTTGTCATGCCTTTGAGAATCTTAAAACTAGAAACCAGTTATCTTCAGAAGTACTCTACAACAAATGTGAAATCCCGAGTCTTATATCAATTTTGAAGGAAGAAAACTAAAAAGTGGAAGAGAGAAAAATACCATAAGGAAAAGGGTCAGACCGAATACCTCACTTCGAGCAATCGCCTTTCTCATTGCTTCACACAACCCCTCTGTATCCTGACCAAAAGATTGCAAAGTCAGCAACATTTGGACTCAGAACAATTCCCTGTCATACAAGAAAGATATTCACAATGCTCCTTGCAAATGAAATCACAATTCCCGCTGACAGCCATTTCTTCACAGAAATCGTCAAGTAGTATGTCATCTCAATCCCCTTCTATCACAACACTGGAAGGGGATTGTGAGCTATGTATCAACAAAAATTGTACATTCAAAATTTCCACATGTTAATTATAGAATAAGCATAAACCAATACAAGTAACAAGATGAAAGTTGACTTAGGACCTGTTTGGATTGGCTTTTTTTCAAGAAAAAGCACTTTGTTTCCTGAAAAAGTTACATTAAATTTGCAATAACTATTTGATTTGGCTTCCAAAAAAGCTGAAACTCTGAAAAAAGCTCAAATACGGCTTTTTTTAGAAGCCAGAATTTTTAGCTTCTCAAAAAAAGCTATTTTTCAAAAGCTGATAAAAAAAGGCGCTTTTGAGAAAAGCGAATCCAAACGAGCCCTCATATAAACAAACATTTAAAATTAATTTAGTAAAAGCTACTGAAATTTCATTTTAACAGGGACCGACAAATGCTAAGGAAATGCCAAATATTAGGAAAACGAAACAACAAAGAACCAGAAATAACACTGGAAGGCATATATCTAAGATTGTAACCAAAACTAATATAAACAAACTAGGAGCCTAGTTCTCTCCTAGGAATGTGCTAATGCAAGGGAAGAGTGATAACTAAACAACAAATGCAGCTGATTCACATGCAAAGCATAAGGCAGGAGTATGACTCTAGGACACTATCCTAGAATGTATTTTGAATTGTATATGTTGCTGTGTTTGATTAGAATAACAAGACTTTTCAAACTCCTAATCACATCTCTTGTATGTGTGTTTAAGTGGTTGTGATTAACAGAAAGATTGTGCTTGAATGCAGAAGCTTTTTCTTATAAAGAAAAATCCCCAGGGAGCAGGGTTTTTTATGTGAATATAGTATTCTATTACACATGCCTGTCTAAGCAAACAGTACCTCATCAGGCCATCCATCCACCACAAATACATCTAAAGAGTAACCATCGGTTGTTGAGAAAACATGAGCTTCACGGATGTTAAGTCCTATATCAGACAGCAGCGCGGAAAGCTAGGAAAAAAGAGAGCAAACAGTTAGAATCATGACATAGTAAAGGAAGAAATGAAACAAAATTAACAGATGTTTAATTGAACTAAGTCAATTTTAATTATCCTTTAACCACTTCAATGGGGCATATAAGTGGACATAAATTCAAGTCCACCTGTTCATCTGTTACCTGACTTAGAAGCTTTGGCTTGTCTACTGTTGAAAATATTACTTCATGAATTGGCATATAAGATACTTCCAGTCTGCACTAAACTTTTTAGTTAGTCAACTATCTTCGCATAGTTATAGTGAAATATCACACTTCACAAATTGATAGAGTAGGGAATACACTGACATTATTGCTGATTAATATTATTGATGTAACATGCAGATAAATATACATGTAAAATAAGATATAGCATAAAATATATGTAATCTTCCAATTCGGATGGCATCCTTCCCTTATCAGGATGTTTAGAAATAATGGCCACCTATCCAATAGGGAACTTCCCCTTTAGTTAAAACTTTATCCTGACAAAAGATCATTCATACGACCCACTTCTGCACTTTTAAATTTTTTAAAGTTCAATAAATATGTAACGTCTCCACTGCAAACTCTACTAATCTAACCCAAAAAGAAAAAGAAAAAAAGATAGTAATTATAAATTCTAACCTAAAACTCCAGTGAGTCAAACAGTGTCATTCCACCAGCAAAGGAGAAAATATATTACTCGGAAGTCTTCCACTTGAGAAATGAAAAGTACAAATAAATGCACAGTGATGAGATGCACAAACAGAGATTGAAAAATGGTGCAACCAGGCTTCAGTAATATCAATCAGGAAAACGGTTCCAAAACATCTTGGATACAACTCATGGAAAAGGTTAATTCTTCCAGTCAAGCTGGTGGCTCAAACCACTGCCCCAACCAAGTTATTTAAACTAAAAAAAGATTTTCTTTTATCAAGACATTTTTCATCTAGCCATCAGACCCTTCTGAACACAAATACAGATTAGGGGCTACAAGCTGTACAGAAATTACAAGCAGCAAAATAAAACACGATTGCAGACAGACATTAAACAAAGTGTAAAAGCCTAGCTAATAATAAGTTAATGTTAAACATAACGCAGATTACGTCAAATCAGCTAAAAACTGATATCTAGAAACTAAGATTGTTATTCCATGTGATCTGGAGCTACTATTATATTCTTTGGCATTACACATGCAGAACTTGCGATGTTTGACACTTCCAAGGTCGTCATTTACAGGTACACCGAGAATGAGCTAATGTATAATAAACACATAAAACTCTCTTTGTGGTACATTTTCGTCACGCAACCATTTACAGTAGATCCGTTACTGCTTTTTTCAACTTTTACCTATACCAATCAATAACGGAATTTTCAACCTGCATGTACTATTAAGCTTCTGAGCTTCTATAATCGACCTCTAAGATTAAAATCAAAATACTAAGTAAGAACATGTTATACATTTCACAACCAGAGTTAAATTTAACTGTCAGTTATGGTATGCTCTTAATCAACTCACAACAGAAAGGAGAACATAGTACTAGAAGTTGGCTAAGAAACTACCTCCCGTTAAGATCTTCTGCAGGAGTTCCCCTTTCAGTGTCACTGGAATACTTCCTAACCTCCAAATTTAGGCCCCCAAGCTTAGAGCAAGTTTCAAAATCACTCACACAATTCCTGTTTCTAGTTAGAGGTGGTTAACATAGAGCCAGAAGAAAAGAGGGGGAAAGAGAAAAGGGATAGAGATAGTTAGAAAAGAGATGGGAGAAAGGAAAGACAAAATAGATCACCATCAGAGGTCCAACTAAACTAAGAAAGAATGGGCCAAGGAATTCTAAAATATCCTTAATCATACCATAATCAACAACATTATGAACATATAACTCCAACAGTTTTTAGAGAATACCTGTCACGTAATGACAACTTCCCCTCATTATCTATGTCGCAGCATGGTTCTGCAGGGGAAAGGGTGCTTAGAACTTGTTGCTCATCAATATCATCTGGCCTAGTCCAGATATTCTGTCCAGCAATATGCAATGGATGCAAAACAGCAAAGATAAGAACAAGAAAAAGGGATACAAGATGATGACGACTAAATACCAAAACGTAGATTATATGATATTCCTAAATCTCTAGTGGAAATGGAAAAGTTGAAGAAAATTGGATAAGTTCTCTAATAAGAACACATAGAAGAGAAGAGCCTAGTACAAACAGAGAACAGATTAAGACAACATTCCATGAGTGCCCAGGAGGAAAAGATCGAGTGTTGGAGGATACAGATACTACTTGACAACAGTGTAAGACCAAGAAAGATGGAAGCAGCCCTTTCTGTTACAAAAAAATTTGAGTTCCAATAATTTCAACCAAGTAACTTAAAAGAGAATACCATCAATCTCCCTAGTCCATCTCAATCTGGAAATTAAGAATGAGATTTGAAACGAGCAAAAATGAAATCATGGAAAGAAAGAAAACAGATCATCACAAGCAGCATTTAAAACAAACACTCAAAAGAAGCCAAGTATGATCTTGAATTGACGAGCCAAACTACAAATGAAATACGCAAATACACTTGGACGCACCTAGATAAAATGATAAAACGTAGTACCTCCAGAAATCGAATGTGAAAAACTGGCCGATTCACAGGATCCTTTGCCTGAGCAAGAAGCTTTCGATGCAAAAGTACATCTTCCACTCTATCCATGTTAATATCCAAACCATAACTATTAACACATAAAACACGTCAACATTAGTAACATCCTTAATAAAAAGAAAAAGAAACATTAAGAACCAATCAGTTATACTATGTTACTTGTAAGCAAACTAAAAGTGGAGTAATATTGGCACAGTATTATCCAATTGTTAGTCCAATTCAAAGGTTGAACAAGTCAATAAATCGAATCAATATCTTCTTTTCTATTTCCTCTCAGACGCATTGGTTTCTTAATTCGAGAACATCTTCTTCTCTATTTCCTTTTCTCACGTTTGACATTTTTTTTCCTTGCGGAGTTTGGACAAGTGACAAGAAACAAAGTCAAAAAGATCCAACGAAAATGTCTTTAGCGAGATATTTCTACATTCAACAGAAAACTGAACATCACACCATCTCTATCACTTATATTCCACCTGTTGCATATACATTCTTCTACAAGTACGAAAGATAGAAAGCATATCCACGCACGCTCATTCACTGGACAAGAAGCAACATAGATCAACACACATATGCATAAGGAAACATATAAAGAAGCGACACGAGCACGTATACGCACACAGACATAATTAACCTAAAAATCCGCACTGATTATTTACTAAAGCAAAATCACCGATGTAAACAAAAAAAGAAGCAAAATGAGAGAAAATCAAATACTCAAAATCAGAATTCAAAAATTCACAAACTCTTAAAAGCACACACAGACACAAAAATTATACAATATTCTCTTATATAAGCGTGTATATATACATATATACATATATCTATGTGCATACCTAGCAGGCAAGCGGTTGAAGTGAGCATCCAGCTGCTCGCGAAGCTCCTGATTGCAAGCAACCTCCTCGCTTCCGCTCTCTATTAGGCGATTGTAGACATCGCTCCTTATATCATAACCTCCAAAGCTTCCGAAACTCCGCCGCGGCGACGCGCTTTCCCCTACTCCTTCCGCCAAATCCATTCACACACTCACACACATATATGCACAAGAAAACACCTATATGTATATATATCTATATACGCATATCTATATATCTACATATATATAATATATGTATGTATACGTGTGTTAAAAGATATAAAATTTGCATATGGAAATTGAGCTAAATAACTTCCATTGGAGGGAGAGAGAGAGAGAGTGATCGGTGAAGAGACAAGGATCTTTTTCGAAGGTTGGTAGAATCTAGAAAGTGTTGGAAAGGACAGGTTGGTAGTTTCGACGAACCACCGAGGGCAATTTCGTCCGATAAATTTATTGTAGAAATCTGAGCTCCCTCTGTGTGTGTGTGTGTGTGTTTTTCCGCTTTGCTATATTTTCGCCTTCTCTTTCCAGTGACTTAAGAGAGAGAGAGAGTAACGTGGAAGTGGGAAGCCTTTGAAGAACGAAGACTGTGACCCCAAAAAGAACAAAAAAAGAAAGAAAGAAAGAAAGAAAGAAAGAAAGAGTGGATAGGGCTCTGAACGTGTAATAATAATATAAAAAGATCGGGGTGGGGCCTACTTCTTCAATTGGACCACCTCTTATAAGTTTCCAGAAATTTCACTTTGTTCCTCGTTAGAATTAAATAATTATATATTGTCTCCTTGCATTTGCCCTTTTCATTTGATGTTAATTTACATATTATACATATAAATATATGCAGTATTCTATATATTGAAAAATTAGAGGTTAAATTATGCCATAGGGTTTGAAGTATGGTTCATGCGTAGTGCAAGAACTTCTTGATCATTGGCCTTTTGCAATTCTACTATATACTATTGTAGTGTTTTAAATATATTTTGCTGCCATTTTTAGTTGAATAAACCATTAATTTAGTTTGGGAAAAAAATAGGGTTGAATTGTATTGTACTTATGCAGGAACTTCTTGATCTAATGGCCTTTTGGAGTATTGGCATTGTTAGTTTAATACTTTTTTACTTAGGCAAGAATTCCTTAATCTAATCATCCTTTAGGAGTGTTACTGCTATTGGTCTAGTGCTTCCACTATATTAAAAAGTATATTCTTTGAAATACAACCTCAACAAAAAAATTGTATGTGGAATCTGATACGAGTCAAATTAAGCATCTTTGAAAGTGGTCATGCAACAAACAACTATTTACTTTTTCATAAAATCATATTTGGTTATATTTTTTTGAATAAGGGACTTTATTCATTCAATCAACATTTTTTATACAAAAAAATATTGGCAAAATACACATGATTTGAACAACAAGAGACAAATATATTTTACTGCATATCTTACTATCGTCATTTAATAGGAAATGCTACTTAAAATAGCAATGCAAAGTTATTTTGTAAAATATAAAAGACAACATTAAGAACCAAAAATATATGAAATACCAAAAAAAATATGAAGTACAAAAATATACGAAGTACCCAAAATACAAATTATAACACTAAGAACCAACAGTTATTTCGTAAAAAGTTAAAAGGGGTTACCCCTTCAAAAAATTAGTGGACAAGTACAAAACTAATGCTGATAGTTTTTCAAAATAGTTATAGAGCCTATTTGGCTAAGCTTATTTTTAAGTGCTTATAAGCACTGCTATTTATAAGTAGAAGCTGCTTATAAGTAAGTTATTATGTGTTAGGACAAATATATGCTTATAAACTTTTAACATGTTTTGTAAATAAGTTTTTATAAGTAACAATTGTAGTTTAAAATAACTATAAAAGACATGTCATCAATTAATGTAGTAAAACTTTAAGGGTAAACATGTCTTTTTGACATGTTTGACCAAGTTCTTATAAACCTTCCAAAAAAAAGTTAGAGTTCGTCTGGCTAAGCTTATTTTTAAATTAGTTTGCACATGTGTTAATTTTTTTAAACTTGAAACCTGATTTTGTTTTATTACTTTTTATTCCTCAATAAGTGTCGGTAGAGAAGAATATTTAGAGTCTATCTGACCCAACTTTTAGATATTCAAAAGTGTTTTATCCGAGTTTAAAGGTCGGAGTTTACCTAGTTGGTCCAACTTTTAGACATTCAAAATATTTTCTTTAAGTTTAAAAAGGTGGAGTTTACCTATTGGGCTCTTTTAAAAGAATTTTTCATAAATGTCAAAGATTTAAAAAAGAAAAAGTTGAAAAACCAAAATCTCCGAATTAGAGCTTTCGAAAAGAAAAATTGTTTCAGAAATTGTTTCTACATCATTTCAAAAATAGTTTTTCCTTATTATTTCTCAAGAATACTACTTAAAATTTTTTAGTCCAATATTGCTCTAAAATAATCAAAATCTCAATTTTTAAAATACAAGACCAGACAATCAATGGATATTATTTAACAACACTTTTATCCAAAACTCTATTACTAAATGTTTGACAACTCAACAATCTAAATTTCACGGTTAACTCAAACAAAACCTTAATTAACAAAACATGACAAACTAATCAAATCATATAATTATCATAACAATATTAATAATTTATTATTATTAAAATTTTCTCGTAACATTATCCATATCTTTCCATGGACAAAGTTACCGACCGAGATGGGAGAGAATCCAATCCAATTTTTTCTTGTTCAAGGGAATTAATTGCCACATGCAAGAATTGAACGATATGGTTTGGACGAGGAAAGTGGATCGATTTATGACAAGTTGGTACTAATTTATGCCCTCATAGGAATCAAGGCAATAATTTGATTGTTGTCATAGGATTTATCTCATGTCACCAACAACAGCTCAATTGTAAGTAAATAGGAAATTTTTATAAATGACACAAATTTTAAATTTTCTTACGAAATAGCCTTTTTTTTAAATGAATTTCAAATCTAAACTTTTCAACTATTCAAAAGCCGAAATCAACAATTGAAAAAACAAAAGTTCCTTATATGACACGCTGTGAGGCAGATTGGACAGTTTCAGCTTTTGAATGACTAAAATCGCTGTTGAACAGCCGAAGTCTACTTTCAGCTATTCAACAGCCGAAAATAGGTGGGGAATAAGTTCCTCTGACAGCGTGACAGATTTCGGCTTTTCAATAGCCGAAAGTTCGTGACGTCATTCATGCGTCTTGTCAGCAAATATATTCCCGAATAAGTGGCAGACAAATTCGTTTGTTGAATAGCCGAAATCCCAATTTCAGCTATTCAACTAACGAAGTCAGCGTCAGTTGATTGTCTACAAGCCTCTATATAAACCCCTATCTCGTTGCTTCCTTTATTCATTCAAACAATTTGCTTCTAAAACTTGCATGTAAATCTATTTTCAATTGTTATTTTAACACTTCTTTCAACCCACCCATATTCTTTCAAACTTCTAAAATTTGCTTGTAAACCATCCAAAATTTCATTCCAATTCTAAAAAATAATATGAATCCAAACACAGTATATGTCATTTTACGTTATGGCGGCTAAAAAATCAATGGCCCTGACCTTTTCAATGTAGAGTACGAGACTACAAAGCCAAGACGCAAAGTCAAAATAACACAAGAAACGTCGTACAATGAATTTATTTACAGTGTTTATGAGAAGCTTAATTTGCGTTACGGCGTGGACAGAGTTTAGTTACATTATCGTTTTCTAATCGGCACTCGTCAACTCCCAATATCCATACTTCAGCGTTAGTGCAATAACTTCCAATGAAAAGTTACGGGACAGGTATGAAATCGCTTGACATCCCAATTACATACGTACGGCAAATGTTTATGTTGGCGTAGACACAGATGACATATACATTCCCCAGACAGTGAGTAGTGTTCCTTCTCATGGCGTTGTCCCTGATTTAAATGCAAATTTTAGTGGTTACCAAGATGAAGGGGTCGACATAGCCACAGCGGTGATGGAATTTTCCGATTTGATTGTGTCTCCTCAGGACATATTTAGTGTTGTAGGGACATCACATACCAAAGGCCTACATGCGGTGTTCGACTTGAATATGGACACATTTCAATCGGAGCCAAAAGAAGAAGACGAGGATGTCGAATTGAACCAACAAAATGCATGGCACAATGACAATGAATATGATAAAGAATAATTTGATAGGAATTTCAACTATGCAAACTCTAACATAGGGGATGGTTCGAATAGCGGTGGAGTATCTATGGTCGAGGAGTTTGGTCATGTAGAGTTACAAACTCCTACACAAGAATACTACATGGATAGTATGGATGTACCAGTAACAAACCCGTTCGGGGCCCTGATAAGAAGGAGGTTGCAGTGGGCATAGTTTTTCCTACCAAAAAATATGTATGGAGGGTTGTACAGATGTACGCAGTAAGTGTATAGTGAGAATACATGGTTGACAGGTCCACATCTAGCTTGTACCTTGTTTCTTGCAAGAGTAACGACCCCAATAATCCATGTAGATGGTACTTGCATGCCATAAAAAAATCCACGCACCGTCAATTTGTACAAAGTACTGTAGGGTTCACAATTGCTTAGTTCCTAACATATGACATGGGTACAGAAATGTTACCGTTGATCTGGTCGGATTTATGGTAAGGTATTTTGTAAAACATAAACCCGATTTCGAGGTAGGTTTTGTTCGAGCTCACATTAAGAAAGCACTTCAAGTGGATATATCTTATGGGAAGGCATGACATAGACGAAATAACGCAATTGAACTGGTCTATGGCGATTGGCACACCTCTTATCAGTCACTTCCATGGTTTTTTAAAGCTTTGAAGACAAAGAGCCCAGAGACGATCATCGTAACTTACAAGTTCTTTCTTGGTTTGACAACAGAATACAAAATTTTCGACTATGTATTATGGGCTTTTACATCGTGCACCATGGCATGGAAGTATTGTCGACCCATGCTTACAGTTGACGATGCCCACCTGCAAGGGCCATACAAGGGTCATCTTTTTACAGCATTAACAATAGATATGACAGGAAAAGTTTTGTCGTTGGCATTTGCCATTGTTAATGCATAGACGATAGATAGTTGGCCATGGTTTCTACTTCTTGTGCGGCAACATTTTCTTCATGTTATGGAAGATATGTGTATAATATCTGATCATCACCACGGAATACTTACTGCTGTGGAAAATATCTCATCAGACGGGCATTTACGTGTGAAACATCAAATTTGCCTTCAACATCTGAAAAACAACGTGATAAAATAAGTTTGAAACCAGTATGTCAAAGACTTGTGCTGGATAGCTGGAAAAGAATATCAAGTTCTCGAGCATAATGCAATTATGCAAAAAATTCTTGAGGTTGACCCAACACAAGGTGGGGCTGGGAAGAAGGCATACGACTATCTATCTGAAATTGATAAAGAGGTTTGGACCCTTTGTTCAGATGGAGGGGCTCGTTGGGGTATGATGACGATGAATGGTGTCGAATGCTTTAATGGTGTTCTTATTGGTGCTAAATGTTTATCAATCACTGTGTTAGTCTGTCACACTTTTATGAAGCTAGTGGAATGCTTCTACCATTGCTCGGTAAATGCTAGATATTTGGTTGGACAACAAATGCTGCTCCCCTGAAAAATAAGGGAACTTTTTGACAAGTGGGAGACATATTCACACCATCAAAATATATTTAATTTTCATTGCCAACTAGAACTACATAGGTTGGGTGTTTACCAGTCTCGTTTACTGAAAGAGCTCTTATACAAGTAGTTAAATTCTATGAGAAGACTTATACTTGTGGTAAATGGACAGCATATCATGTGCCATGTTTGCGCACACAAGCCTTAGAACGATATCTATAGAAACTAATCGAGGAGGTAATACCAAAGGAATATACAGTGGCAGCGTATACTATAACATACTAAATGTTGTTCAAGCCTTTAGGACATGAGAATTATTGGCCACCAGCACCCACATGGCAACTTGGACCTAATCCTGGACGATTGCGTCAAAGAATGAGAGATAGACTAGGAGGGAGACGTATCCACAACGAAATGGACCAGTTGGATCAAGTAGGTCGAAGAAGGTGTTGAAATTGTCATCAGCAGAGGCACAACTATTCTAATTGCCTAGGGTAGGAAACTAATGTTAAATCCATCTATTATTATGAAAAATCCAAGTATTATGATGTAATATATATCTAATGTCATGTAAAATGCACTTTGTCATGTTCATTAGTGATTGTTATGAACTTTGGTTAATACCAGCTTTGGTTAATATATTATATGTCCATCGGTAGTTATAAACTTTGGTTAATATCAGCTTCATTGGCGATTGAATTATGCATGAATATAATTTATGTTTTATAACACTTAAAGGAACCCCGATAACAAAAAAAACTAAATAAGTAAAAATATTAGATAGATGACAATCCAACAAAAAAATTTATTATGGAAGGTAAATACATAAAAGTCCACTGATATTGTCAACTGAAAAACAATGGAAACCTATCCTCTACGATGTCCAGTGCCACAGTCTGGAGGGTGTCCCTTTTTATCTTGTGGCAGCTGTTGTCTGCTCAGACCCTGCTTGCATCTGCTTCTTCTTTTTCTATCGAGGTCCTTGATCGACTTGTGATAGTCCTTCCTACTTAGACTGAATTTGCTGGGTGTCGGACTGTGTTTGCGATAGATGTGACGACTGAGTCTCAACTTGTCAATGGTTATGAAGATAGTCTTCAACTCATATAGCATCATCAAGGGGTTGCCGAATCCCCCGATAACCAGATATACTAACATGTGACATTGTCTACATATGACTGGGATCCTATACAAACTGAGAAGGCTGAATGGGTCAAATTGGAGCCAATAGGTCATCATGAACAAGAAAATAGGCTGACTGACTAGAGTGTATTGCTGAAACCCCGTGTGTCGATGAGGACAGTTGTGAGAAATGAGCGGTGGGGCTCGGTATGGGCTGTATGGCCTATATGAATAACTGGGACCATAGGGTTGGCTAGCCAGGCCAAAATGATGGGATAGGCCACTGCGTTGGCGGGTACAACTATGTAGGTGTAGGCTGTGACAACGTTGGCTGCACTGTCATCAAGATCTGCATCTACTCTAACATAGGGACATCAAAGTATGTCACGGTCTCGAGTACATGCTGGTAATATGCCTGTGTCAATGTCTCCTGCATCTGGTCCATGACAACGTGCATCTCTGACCAAAAGCTCACAACTAAGAAAGTGCCCAGGGTATGCTGCTGGTACCCGCGTTGCAAGTAGTGATACGCAGTACCCATACACATTACATAATATTTACATAAAAGATTAAAAACAATGAAGACTTTATATATTCTACTTATCAAGAGTTCCCCATCCTAAGACTGTGCCTGATAACCCCGATGTGTCTGCTCCGATAGTGATTGACTGATAACCGTGATCGATCGACGTCGGTACCACCGCATATACTAGATCAGTGGGACTACATTTGGGCTCCCCTCAGCGATTACCCTTCGATTTTCTTCCCACAATCCACGCAAGCGCTAACTTGAGAGGATCCTCAATTTTCTCTTTCCCTTTGATGTGGTCTACTGACATAGGCGGCAACGATGGGGCTGGGATCGACTGCCGTATTCCAAACTGTTGCTTTACCCTCTCAGCTCTATGGTACTCCACCATCTTTCAAAAAATGAGTGGACACATGCTTTCCACCATGCAAACCCCTCGGTGCAATAATCTGGTAACCCTTCAATAATACTTATATATGGCTTCCACTTGAACTATAATGTCATTAATTTTACTTAGATGAGTTAAATATCTATTGAATTAAAGAGTATATACAATATGTAAATATTATATATATATGTGTGTGTGTGTGTGTGTGTATATACTCAGATTTATCTAACCTGATCGGGATGCATCTTGTCCAATGCATCATGAATCACCAATAAAGCCTCATTAACAGTATTCCGAAACTCCCTCAACCAAAGGTATACTGCCCCACAGGGCTTGCCCGATAACCCCAGCCGATTCTCCTCCATAGGGTGTGTCCTCCGCGCTTGCCGTGCAGGCGACAAATGGAGTCTGGGTCTAAAAATGTCAAATCTATCAAACATCCACCACTGCACGTAAATAACAACATTAGTAACATAAGTAATTCTACAAAACTCGTATATACATAACTGATTAATTAT